>CM043021.1:9988003-10027624 GCA_023690525.1 Holotrichia oblita
CGGCCAACATTTGAACGAAATAATCTTTAAAAATTGAATGTTAAAAATTATTGATGTTAAACAGGAAATTGTAGTTCTGAAAAGTATACAATCAAATTAATACAATCGTGCCCTCTTAAATCAATACCTCGCGCAAACACAATAGAAATTCCTGAAATTCGCGTCGGGATTCAGTCAGCAATTCTTGTCTGCGGAAATAACTTCACTGGCGGCAGGCGTAATAAGTTAGTATACATGGTTTAAAGTACCCCGATGCTGGGCCGAAGTTTCCTCAATGGAACATTGAAGCTTCTTGTAGATCAAAGAGTATTCACGATGCAGTGCCTCCTAAAAACGGCTTATCGACAAACAGACGATATACATATATACATCTAGACAGCATATATCCACCGCAAGACGTAGCAACAGCTACGCTAAAAGAGAATACTAGAAGATGGTGAGGGGTGAAATAGGGAGGGGTCGGATTTATTCGGTCGGTTTATCGCGTTCAATAATATTTTACATCTATCATGCCGCAACAAAGGCATTTACGTCAGAAACAATCGAACGCAATACAGGCAGGCATCTTAATTAGAGCTTATCGACTAGTCTAAGTTGGCAGCGCACGGAGCCCATTATTCCACTACCACGGCCCTACTGTGTTCTGAATTCGGATAGACGGAGAGGGAACGGAGAGAAAGATCGACTGCCTCGGGCGAAAATGTGGCAAATTAATGCGGACAAAGGAGGAAGGTCGAGGAAGTGGAAGCGTTATGAAATTATTACGCGTCGCTAATTCTGAATAGTTATAAGTTATAAGACATTTTCATATGATATAATTACTAATAGAATAACATACTTTATTACATATATACTCCCATCACTCGTCTTTTGTTTCAGGCGGAATTTTTTTCGAACTCGTTTCAAGTAGTGATTGATTCTAATGTAATTCAATTGTCAGGGCCTATAAGCCCTCGAAACACGTGTCCCGTATTTAGATCTGCTGGCCTAATCATCATTCTTAATAATAATAATAATCTCAGAGAGCACAATTACAGTAGAACTCGGATATAACGAATCACCAAGGTGACTAAAAATCGGTCCGTTATAGCCGAGGTTCGTTACAACCGAACAAATTTTACATATGTACATACATACTTATTTGGTAGGTATGTATGTATGATTTTAGACTTTCACGAAAATAACGTTAGTAATGTTTAACAAACATGTTCAAACATTTGTATTGAATACATACATATGTATGTAGTATTTATAAAATAAGAATGTCGGTAGAAAAAAAAAATCAAAAAAATCTGTAATTCTAGATTGATTGACAGTTTTTTTTAAATAATTTTTTTTCTACAATATTCGAAGAGGCTACAAAATTGGCATTGTCATTTTCTTCCAGGCAATGACAACTGTACAAAGCGTGTTACGATTTCCAATGCTTCCAGAACTTTCTGTCCAGTGGAAAATGAATCCCCTACAACGTTTGTTTCGGGTTCGATTTCTTCATCACTTTCGTTTAGAATTGTAAAGTCTTCGGTTTGTTCTTCTTCCATTACCGATCTAACGATTTCAGAATCATCGGGGTATTCTGCGACTTCCAACTCTTCATCAATTTTCTCATATTCGTTTAAAATATGCTCTTCAAAATCATAAATGTTATTGTTTTGAGCCCGATGGTAGATTGTCTTCGTTGGCTTCTTCGACTTTCTTTGCGTTAAAATCCACTGACGAAGAGGAATGTCATCTTCCTCTGTGAATCCATCATCAGATTGAATCATGTTTAGGAGTAATTGTCTTCGATAATACGACTTTAAGCATTTGATTATGCCTTCATCCAGGGGTTGGAAAATTGAAGCCGTATTTGGTGAAAGAAAAACCACTTCGATCCACTGCAAATTATGCAATCTAGGGTATGCAGGACTGTTATCAATCACTAAAAATTTTTCTTTTGTTCCTTGCAAGATCCCAAGATAGTAGAAGGTTTGAAAAATTTCCCCTGTCATCCAGGCTCCTTTGTTTGCTTCATATGATACTACATAGCAATTTCGAACGTTTTTGAAACATCGAGGCGTCTTCGATTTTCCAATGACCAAAAGTTTCTTCTTTTGGGAACCGTCCATATTTGCACAGACCGAGGCGGTAAGTCTTTCTTTGGAATGCTTTGATCCAGAGCATTTTCTCCTATAAAATACAGTGTTCGGTCGGGAGTAAGCCGATAGAAAAGGTTTCGTCGCCGACAAAAGTCGCAGACACAAGCTTTCTAAACAAGATAAAAAACTTCTTTGTTTACAACATCAACTTCACGGTGAATTTTACTGCTTTTTATATTATGTCTAAAACGATCAATCCATCCTCGTGAGCAACTAAAATTTTCTTCATTTGGTTCGCTTTTTCTTGCAAAATAGGTCCACTGATCGGCACATTCTGGGTTCGTTTCAACGCAAACCACTTGAGCAAAAACTTATCTACGTCGGATCTTTTTGCTTGACGCGATTTTCTATCCGACGAACTTACACTTGATTGCACCTATAAAAATGTGTTTCTTTGAGCCCAAATTGTCGACACAGTAGACTTTGTCAAATTGTATTGACGGATAAGCACTTTCTAATTTGCGAATAATTTCCAGTTTTGTGGATAATGAAAGAGATTTTCGAGAAGGCATTTTGCATGAAAATTGCGGCGTTACAACCGAGTGTTCGTTATATCCGGGTTCGTTTTAGACGATCAAAAAAACAAGAGGATATAATAGGAAGTTTTGGCGTTCGTTATATCCCATCCCAAATATTGTTTCTTTTTGATTTCCAGAATCTATTTCAGATAAAATTTCCCTAAAAATATATGACCACTCTAAATTGTATATTTTTTTTTTCTCACATTAAGCACACGCCACAAACACGAAAAAGCATAAGAAAGTTAAAAATAACGAAACGTCTACAAACACAAACATCTACTATACATCTAATACATCTTACCGACGAGGCGTACGCTATACAAACACCTAAAAGTTATATTGCTAAACTTTTATTTAGTGCGCTATTAAGCGATCCGAGTAAACTTAACTCTCTCGTCGCCTTCAACTGTTTTAAATCACACTCGCACGCTACTTTCGCTCCATCTACCAGCACTCTTTCTCGACTCGAAACAAAAACTTATCTTTCTTAATGTACCCGGACTTTCCCGGTTGGTTGTTTTTTGTGTGGTGTACAGACCATCGTTCTGATGTGTTTATTTCGATGTTACCTTACTTCTTCTCGTTTCTTCTGCTTCGCAATATACGTCGAAATTATCTACTAGTAGATGTGAACGAATTACGGACGATCTTTATTTTTGTTCTTTATTCTCGCTGCTCTTTTTTTTTTGCAGACGAAAAGATGTGGTAATTTTGGTTTTGTTATGTTGGCACCGCTAACCAAAACTAGTTCGTATAGCGGCGATCATGTGCCACGAATGCGCTACATTAAGCTCGGGATGAAAACTAATAATCAGAGGGAGTAAAACGATAAATAAATAAAACTATGCGAACTGAAGATTAATCGTCTTGGCAGGATACCAAGGAAGTTCGTGCGAGTACAAGCAGGCTGCTCAGTTCGGGAGGTTAGTTCGCAGGGTCAGCTGTGGCATTTACACCACATATTAAGCGTGAAAGACGCTTCTAGTCCGCGAATGTGTGAAACTGCAATTATGGATCGAATTAACATTTAAATTTTTATTTTTATTTCTTTCAATTATTAAACAGGATGTAGATTGGTTAAAATGTTGATGAAGATGCAACAAGTATATATGTGGCATATACAATATAGACAGGGGAACCCCATATACGTTTCCTTTTTGATTGACGATGTAATTCAGAATCCAGCTTATACAAGCCTGTATTTGTTTATTTTCAGATGAGGCATAATTTAGATGTTTGTTTGTAATTTGTAAATATATCGTGACGTAGTTGATGTTATATCTCGTTGTTTATTTTAATGTGAATACGGTCGTGAGGTTATTTATTTAAGATAATAGCGTATAATTGGGGTTGCTTACCTTTAAAGGTATTGAATCTCCCACGAACGCAGAGATAATGTGTAAATAACTGTTGCTGAATTATGTCGTCCATAATTTCGGCAACTTTCCCTGCAAAATAACTGTTTACGAAGTTGATGTCGTCCTCATTTAATGAAAATGTCTATCCTCCAAGTGTAATTTTTAAAATAGAGGAACAAAAAAAGTCGCTTAGGGCTAGATCTAGTGAGTAATGAGGGTGGCAACCGCTGAGGTGTGAGACGGCGCATTATCTTAGAGAAACAATTCTTTTCAGCAAATGTGGCCGTGTTTGAAGATAATCGATTAAGATAACTTCATGATTATCCCAAAAAAAAACAGTCGCCACACCATTTTCCTAGTCGATAAAACAGTTTTTGCTTCTTTTGGAGTCGATGACCCCTTTGCAGTCCACTGTTTTTGATCGGTTTTTGATCTGATGTTATCGTCAGTGGTTACAGTTTTTGGACCTCCACAATGCTCATCGTCTCCCAAGTTTATACGGCCACGTTTTAATTCTGCTGCTCAACATTTCACTGTGGTAAATGATTGTGCAAAGCCCCCTTACACAGCGTCCAACTCATCTTTAATTTGCGCTGGCGTATTGCGTTTCAAATATGGCGGCTCGATACTCGATTTTGTACCAGAACGAGATTTCCAGCTGCGCCTCAATTTTGATGTTTAGAAAGTTTATGGGCGAAAAAGTTCCTCAAATTCAAAATACCCATAATTTGGATATTAACTAGCTCGTAGATGATGGTATGCTCATGGAGATTATCAACAAGTATATTACCACTCAATTAATAACCAAAAAAGTTAACACCTGATTGAATTATGAAGTCATTTATTTCGAGAGATATTGAAAACTGGCTCTCTCGTAATGCCTGTTATTCTGTGCTGGCATACTATAGATCAAACAACATAACACTAGTTGGCAGTAGATAGTAACAAACGTAAGAATAAATTGTTGGTAATAGTTTTTGAACTAGAGCGTTATAGTTGAAAACAAGTACTTAGCTGTACACGTTAGGTGTAAAAGGGAAGTTTATGGGATCGCTGCTATTGGCATTAGAATTAAGAAGACGTGAAGCTTTTTTCGTATCTAAGCTTTCGCAAATTCTTTATTAGCTTCTTCAGAGAACAAACTACAAGTAAAAACAACAAAAATTGTAAATATAATTCGGCTATTTTAAATCGAAGTTATTTTAAACTTACATGGTAATTATAGTACGGCAACATCACAAGACTCTTTTGCAGTTAATTGGAAATTAACATTAAAA
Organism: Holotrichia oblita; assembly: GCA_023690525.1. NCBI lineage: Eukaryota > Metazoa > Arthropoda > Insecta > Coleoptera > Scarabaeidae > Holotrichia > Holotrichia oblita. The sequence continues at coordinate 9,993,298 of CM043021.1, forward strand.
TACATAGTTAAAATCTTATTACAATGTTAAAGACTCGAAAATAGTTTCCCATCAAAAGTTGGGAAAAATTATATTGTCAAGATAGAGACAGGTAAAAACTTAGCGGACAATTGAAACAATGTTGTACAAATATATTATAACAACCAAAATAAGTTATCTACACTGCACTAAGGTTTTGGATGTCTGTTTTATAATTAGCGGTGTTATCAGTCCTTTGATTGTGAAACATTTCGAAGAATAAACGAATTGATCATCTGTTTTCTTTTTCCAAAATAATAACTTCGTCAAAATTAAATGTATGTTTCAAAGAAGTACTATGCTATCTTCTTAGATAAGTGTTGACAAGGTTTGAGAGGTTTGTCCAATGTATACACAATTACAGTCTTGACATGGAATAGAGTAAACCAGACCGGATTGTAATGGTTTTGGGGTAGGAGATTTCCCATTGGAGAACATGATATTCAACGTTTTGATGTTGTAAAAACCTAATTTGATTGGCAAATCCTTGAAGGGGGAAGATATTTTTTGAGTTAAACCATCGATAAAGGGAAATTTTCAGTACGTGATGACATTTTCATTGGGGATGTTATTGAGAGGCGGACTATTCAAGGAGGTCAAAAAATCTTCAATAGACAATAATAAAGAATTCAAAAATTTTTGTTGGATACCCATTATTTATAAAAATGCTGTTTAATCGGGACAAGTTCTAACATCAATAGCTGCAATCCCATTAACTTCGCCTTTTACACATAGACCTAAGTTTACTATTATTGCAAAAAGTCTATACTAAGATTGCTTTGGAGTGAAGTACATTCCTAGATGGGACAAGACTAAATGTACTTATGAACTTAACTAATTTAGGAAAGGCAGGCCCACAAATCGCGGGGTGGCACCGGAGATCGGGCGGTCGTTTCGAACCGTCAGCTTCGGGGCGTGGAAAGACAGATTGAGTGGTGGCACAGATCAACACTTACGGGCAACATCAACATCGGGAGGAGGAGGGAGTGGACAGAGACCGCCAGGACAGAGGGTGGATAAAAATTCCAAAAAACAAAACGTTTAAAAATTGAAAGCAGAGAAAAATGCTCCCACCCCCTGCGTGCCCTTTCTCCAGACCAACACCCAAATAAAACAAAAAAAAATATATCAGCTTCTCGGTAGTTTAGGACAAAAATTGAATGATTTTAATAAATCCAATCAATAAACTACCAAATTGAGAGTGCTTGCCTTCTGTCTGTTTATTTCCTTCTAAGCTGTCATCTCAAAGAGATGATTGAAGGATATCAATACATACACATATCGATTTTGCTTCAAACATAGCCTGTTTCAGCAGCTCCACAAACACTTAAGAACCGTTGGTTTTGACAGTTATGATTACTGTCTCTTTAGCTATTTTTTTTATTTCTATCAATTTTAAAAGGCTGTCACCTGTTCACCTTTAAACCTTTAAAATTAATGATGTGCCATCATGTTTTCAGTTTAACCGAATTTTGACTTAACCGTATCCCTCTCGGCCCAATCAAATTCGATTAAACAGGACAGGAGTAGATATAATCAATTCTTCGCATTATATGTAAAAACGTAAGAAAGCTATTTCTAATAATAATCCGCATTGCACGAGAGAAATATTGAAGTGGGCATTTATTAAAGTAGCAGACTTCCGCCTTCCTTTTTTCCTTTTCCCAATTTGCACCAATAGTGCTAGTAGCGCCTAGAGTGTTCGATATCGGAAATAAACAATGCCAATTGGCGACTGTGTCGCCCACCAATCCCGACGTCCCAAGCAGAACTACGTTGTAGAAACAAAAACCCAGGTGGATTTTCCGGAACTCTTATCGAGGAAATGTGTTTTGTCGTGTGCCGGTGCGCCAATAAAACGCCTAGTTTTTACAATCATCCAATTATCTTGGGAGATATTTCCGGAAACCTTCCACTTCAGCGGAAACTGAAAAAAAAATCGAAAAGTAAGCTAGGGAAAAATGACACATTTTTTACGATTGCGATTGGGGCTATTTAATTGATACTTGGATTTCCTAGAAATAATATAATAATATAACATTCCCAATCAACTATAATCCTTTTAAATTCCTCGATTTTATCGTTGTTTCGATGTTTTTTTCTATTCCATACACGGTACTACTAATCTCGAATCGATAAAAAAAACGATGAAAAAGAAACGCTTAAAAGCATCAGCGAACAGTACATTGCATCACCGGCGCCATCCAAAATGACAGATAGACGTCGACCGGACAAAAAGACTAATCAAAAATATAACGCAGCGCAAACTACGCCGGACACGTAATGGGTGCAGTAATGGCCGGGCCACCTGGATATACGAAAGCAGCTTTTATGTCCGGCTCATTAAATCAACGTCATTTCGGTTGTTGCTGTACTCGCTGCGATGGGATAAAACTGGGGAGATTGTCCGAAGCGTCGAATCCTGGACTGTTTCCACCGATCCGTCACTTTAATTGCAAAACGCAATGTTGACCGAGCGTATGAAATGCGACGGATGGACGTGGTGGAGTGGTCTGTTTGTTAGTTGCGACAAAATGCACCTCTAAATCCGGAAAGAAACATATTTATGGAATGTTGTATTTTCATGGAAAAATGTAAATCGAATTGAATTAGTAATTGTGTTTATTGTTAAAAAGCTGTATCTGAGTATAAGAGGGTTTGGGCATTGTAACACTTCTCTTTTACTTTCTGGTCCTTAATCTTAAGTGTTGCACTTAATGATGTGATAAGGAATAAAGACTTATGAACGTTTTCTTGCAAACAAGATTGCGTTGATTCCCTCTTAGATTTCCACTCACTAATTTCTAATTTCTTTTCTTTATTAGTCTGTGATCGGATTTTAAAAGGAAAAATTTAACAATGCTATTATTTTGAAATAAGAAGAGAACTGTTAAAAGCACAAAATTCAGAGTTAGTACATGGAGTATAAGGACTATGCTAGTAACAGGAAAAATGCAAGAAGTAGCAAACGAATTGAAAAAATATCGAATAGATATAGCTGCAATACAAGAGGTTCGATGGGAAGGACGGGGAAGATTAGACAGAGAGAATTTTTCAATACTATATATTTTCAGGTGATGAAAAACAAGACCATAAGGAAGTAGCATTTATGATACTAGGAAAATTAAGAATTATCAGTATTAAATGTATACGCGCAGACAAAGAAGTAAAGGATAAATTGTATTGGGTGATTTTAATGCACAAATAGGAAAGAAAGAATTCATTAAACAAGTAGCAGGAAAATATACGATTCACAAAAAAACAAATGATAACGGACATCGACTGTGCAATTTAGCAGAAAGAGCAAATATGGTCATCAGCAGTACCAAACACAAACATCACAGATTGCATAAAGTTACTTGGACTTCACCAGATCAAAAAACACAAACAAAAATTGATCATGTATTGGTCAATAAACGAAAACAGTCATCCATATTAGACGTACGAACATAAAGAGGTGCATTTGCGGACCACTTCATGGTGACAGCGACAGTAAAACTGAAAATAACAAAGATCATGGCAATAAAAAGGAGGGAGCTTAATTGGAAACTAGAAGAATTAAGTATTGAGAAAACAAGAGAAGAATACAAAAAAGAAATAGAGAGGCAATTAAGAAACAACGCCAGTGATGGGGAAGATTAGAGCAGCAGAAAGATGCGTAGGAAGAAAAGGAAAGAAAACCCGCAATGAATGGTACAGCGATGACTGTCACAAGAGGTTGGTTGCGAAGGTGGAAGCAAGAAATAAATGGTTAAGATCGGGAAAAAATGAGGATAGAGAAGAATATGAAGCTATAAGAAAGGAGTGTAAAAAAGCTCTAAGAAAATGTAAGACGGAATGGATAGAAAATTAGATAAAAACTATCGAGAAAGAAAATAGAAAAAAGAATACCAAGCTATATTACCAAAAAATCAATAAACATAACAAACTATATAAACATAAAATGAGGGGCATAAGAGATGGTGGAGGCAAAGTGATTGAAAGTGAAGACCAATATAAAGAAGTATGGGTAAAGTACTACAAAGAACTACTAAACGACAACCAGCAGAGTGAAGAACTACCTCAAAATTGCAGTACAAGAACCGACATTAGAAGAAGTAACGGACGTTATAAAAGCCAGCAGAAACGGAAAAGCGCCAGGAAAAGATGGAATAAGTAATGAGTTGGTAAAATACGGAGGAGAGGAGCTAACAAGGGCAACAACAAATATCGTGGGGCAGTATCAGTATGGTTTCAGAAGCTGGAAATCGACCACAGACGCGGTGCATTGCATAAAGCAAATACTGGAGAAAGCGTATGAATATAATATGGAATTAGACTTCTTATTTATCGACATTCAACAAGCATTTGATAATATAAGAAGGAAAAAACTTATATTAGCAATGAAAGAGCTCAAAGTACCAGAAAAACTAAGAAGGCTTGTAGTAATTACCTTAAAATCAACAAACATAAAACATCGAAGGGAGACAGGGTGATGCACTATCAGCGACTTTATTTAACCTAGATCTAGAATATGTGACACGGAAAATAAACAAAGGAACGCTAAGATCAACAGGCAGTCAAATAGTAGCATATGCGGACGATGTATGTAGTGGTCATAACAAAAAGGAAAAAATAATGGTCAAACTGATACAAGAAATAATTAAAGAAGGAGAGCAATTAGGTTTAAAAATCAACGAAACAAAAACGAAACTGATGAGAGTTGGGTACAAAGACAAAGAAAATAAAAGTATTGCAATGGAGAACTATGTATTTGAAGAGGTCGACAAATTCAAATACTTAGGTGTTACTATATCGAAAGACGGAAGCAGAGATGCTGAAATCAAAGAAAAAATTATGGCAGCAAATAGAGACGAAGAAAATATAATAATATTCGAACGGAAAATACTAAGAACAATAATGGATCCAATCAGGCTCGCAGATAATGAATTTAGATTGAGAACAAACACCGAACTAGAAGAAGTAATCAAGGGAGAAGATATTGTAAAAAAAAATAAAACGACAAAGAATAAAGTGGTTGGGGCATGTTTGGAGGGCAGGAGAAGACGCTGTAATCCATTTATTAGTGATCTGGAAGCTACCCGGAAATAAAAGAAGAGGTAGACCTAGATCGAAGTGGCTGGAAGAAGTAGTGGAAGATCTAAAAAGGGCAGGCGTTAATAACTGGTAAGAAAAAACAAGGAATAGGAAACTCTGGAATGAAATAAGCCAGACGATATGAATATTTTGCAATGGGGACTAATCCACCCCGTATTAATTGGATTTAGAAAGCTTTTCGAAGCGGTGTTGCCCAGAAATGGGGTGTTTAGCCATTATATACCGATAGGGAAATTTCACAAAATATTTCCATCTTGAGTTGATTCTTCTTCAACTAAAATGTACGTTTATTACGCGATATCAGTTACATGTCTCTTACGAAATTGAAAATGCCAATAACCTTGTCTAGTTTCAATATCTATTTTCCAACTTCCCATAAAGAATAGATTCAATACCTTCACAACAATACAGACATTATTCCTGTATCTAGTGTATACATACATAGTGTTGTACTTGATCGATGTGTAGTGTACCTTATCTACGTACGAAATGAAATGACGTAACGGCAAAATTCAAATATGTATGTATATATACATATATATTTACAAACGGAAGAAAATACGCAAGAACACATTTCCATAACTGAATGATGGAAGAGGCAAAGTCGAACAACGTTCACGCCAAGTTTATTTTTCCAGCGGTATCTTTTCCCTATACATTCTTTCTCGTTCTCGGTTTCTACCCTCCTTGTTTGTCCGCCGACACTTTTCTCCCTTAAGAATGTAATTTAAATTTATACTTTTCGTGTACGAGTAAATTATATCCGAATTTATTCCGGCTGCGCTCTCTCCAAGTTGCTGCGGTAATCCGTCGGAAAAAAAAACCACCAGCTCTTCAGCGGAAAGAAAGTTTAAGGACTTCCTAAGTTATTATCTTGAAAAAGTATACAGATTATTTAGAATAACTTCGAGAGTTGGTATGTATAATGACGTTGTAATTGACATATCGCACATCGGGTGTAAGAATGGTGGAAAATCGAAATTTACTTCTATATTAGTTATGTAAATGAACTGATACTGAAGTCTCATTTATAATCATAATTATGACTAATTCTACTCTATTTAAATAATGATCATAAGAGTGTTTTCTTGGTATTTAATTCATATAAAAATTATTAGTATTAAGTTTATGATTCGGTTGTTGATAAAAGTCCGTGAGCCCGCGAAACACGTGTCCTGAATTAATTAATTAAATGTTATGCTATTGGCATAAATAATTTTTTATCTTCGTTGTACGGTTCCTCATCCTTGTCGTCATACGATCGTAAAAATCTACCACCTAATTTTTTTTAATCCATTATATTCAATATCTACAATTTTAAAAGAACAATTCGGTTCCTTAGAATTCAACCAGCAAGAATTATAAAAACAAAATTATTAAGGACTCTTCAGCAAATAATTTAGTGGGAATAGAAATACAGATGCTGACAATCCCAGTTGTTCCTTTAGTGTCTATTCAGCGTCTCACTCAAGTTTGTGTTTATATTTCTGTTAGGTCCGCGAAGTTGGCACCACAAAGTGGTCAAAAATCGACAAAAATGCTAGAAGGGATTGACCATTTATTGACCACTATTGATCACCAGCGATTTCGATTGACACACAAAACTGAAAATTATCGTTTGACCACTTTCCGGTTAAATTTTTAACCTATTTCTGTTGCTTTTGCAAAATTATGTGCTTGGTTTGCCTACTTTTTACACGATTTACATTGGATAAAAATTCTTTTATAACTAGCATAAAAATAAGTTTCAAAAATACCGTTTTGATAGTTGCCACACCACACAAACTGAAGTGTTTACGTTAGGATTAATGGTAATAGTTTTTAATAACATAAATAATGCATTCTCTACTGGATATGGATGGAATTTTTTCTTATAAAGTGCTCAAGAAATTGCACGGGTTATATCGTGTCCGTCATGTTTATGAGTTCAATCATCTATCTTCACCTGAATCAGCTTGTGAAGGAATATACATCGTTACTGCTGCAGAAGATCTGAATATCACTGCCCATAAATGGAAAGAAAATGTGTCCGTTAAAGAATTATTAAAACTGAATATGTTGAATTGCTGTTTCGTTTCGTTAGAAGTTTTCCTAAGAAGCATACCAAGAGGTGTTAACTAGGGTGTTTATAAAAGTTCTTACCAGCAGGTATGCACAGAAGAATCGAAGATGTTTTGATAATTACCAATATGCTTCTGCACCCTCTGCTTTCAGGCCACTCCGAGCAAAATATATTGTTGAGTGCCGTATTTGTCTATTAAGTACTCTATGAGTTAGATGCGTCAATATGGTTGAGTTGGCAGGATTTTGATCAACTCCAATTAGCTCTTATAAATTTGTTACAGCATTTGACAGATTGCTCACAATTGATGTTCTACTGGAGTGAAGTTTTTATTAACCCAATTTTTGTTTGGAGTCAAAAAGGTGATTTTCGATAACATCCTGATGTCCGCGGTTGGGAATGAGTTATTTGCTTTTTCTCAAACCTTTATTACCTCTTTGAGTCGTGTTGGAGACCACGATAAGCATTGCAAGACGTTGCTTCACACGTCACAACAAACAACAATTCACTTTTATTGTCGGAAAGTCTTTAAGTTATTTAATTTTTGAGGGGGCCTGACAGCAGCTATTACAGTGTTTGCAGTTATAATTGTTTATACAGATGGTGGGAGTTCTCGAAACAGAATATTTCTATTGGATTCAACGACAATCGCAAATTTCAGGTTATGATTGGAATTGTTAAACATACAAACTCGTGCAATGCCAAAATAGGTTATCGACATATTGAGAAATGAACGGAAAATCAATCATAATTATAATTATGATTATCATTAATCATCGTAATTATTTGAGCAATAGAGGAACTGATGGGACAATCTAAAATTTTGAAATAGTAGAAGCTTTCATTGAAATTACAATCGAGAAATGTGAATGTTTTTAATTTTTTGAGAGTAATATTTTGATGAAACAACTATCAACAAGTTGTAAAGGATTGAGAGGACAAAAAGAAGGATGCTAAAACTGGCTAAATGCTAGGTGAAGGATATTTACTTGAAGTAGAAGAAAACGCAATTATTTTGACAACTAAATTGGATTATTAAATGTGGTGATTATTATTTAGAGCCTTGAAGGAGATAAATACCTTGAAAATCATGGAAACAAGGAAATAATAAGAAAGAAAATATGCAGCAGAAGCGATAACCAAAGAAAAATCAAAGCAAGTAAAAAATGTCATAAATCCGACAGAACAAAACTGTCTAATCCTGACACACCGTAAAATATAAAGATCTATGTACCTAGATGAAGAGAATCTAGATTCAGAAGACCTACCTCGTGATGTTCTTGACAATCTAGAAAATTTATCTACATTCTTTCAGCCATTAAACAAAAATTAGGTCAAGGAACAATAAATTTGCAATTGCTAAAAAGATAAAATTGTCTTCTACGGAAAATAAAGCATACTGGAAGAAAATATGACGGCATTTATAGTCGTTGGCAGGTGATGTGAAATAGAACAATTAAAAAAACTTGCTATTATGCAAAATACTACAGATGAGGCGATACTTTATACCCGCCAAAAGCTCTTCACTTGCGAATAAAGATTTTTTGTGTACTCCTTTTAGTTTATTGTAGTCTGTTTAGTCAGTCAATGCTTAGAGACCGTCTTTATCGGTCACTTAATGAGGATATCCGTGGAACCAGTGTTAAAGCAATGATCAAATCTTGTGGCCACCATTCAGCTAAGCAATTTATTAGAGACAAAGCTTGTCAATTTGGTTTCAAAAGTAAGTCAATTTCTAGTTTCAATGGATATTGGATGATGATAATCATCTTCCACTCCTTTTTAGATAGTACTCGTATAAGAGTTTTCAGATATTAGAACTGGCCAACCTGAAAAAACTAACCCGATCTTTTGAGGTTGGTACTCAGCTAACCGAGTCATTAAAGAAATTTCCAAACACAAATATGACGTGGCTATGGTTTATATGAATAGACTTAACATTGAGGTTATATTGATCACAATAACTCTACTCCCCTTACAGGGTCATGAAAATGTAACCGAGTTATGTGGATGACTCTTTTGCCCCAGGCAAATAAAGAAACGGAAACATCTATATCGGTGACACAACCTACTCGCCCCGAAAAAATTTCTGAAAATACCTTATACTACTACTGCACCTTTGCTACTAACCAGAAGACAGGGATTTTAGGCAACAGATAGTTTGTGAAAAATAAAACAACAAAGTGCCCATTACTAATAGTAAAAAATGTGAAAGCTTCAGGGTACTGGTGCCTTTGGTGGATCACCGCCTCGTAATTGCACATAAAGTAAAGCTGTGATGGTGCTCTCTTCTGATTGAGCTTGTCTTAGTTTTGGAGTGTTGGTCCGATGCGAGATTTTTTGTTCACTTTCTCATTGTTGGAGATGAGCACGGAGACGGGAACGCAAGACCATCAGCAGTTTCGTTGCCTTCACACCTCCAATAGTCTGGTACCCACATCAGTGTAACTGTGTTTCCTTGGGCCAGAACATTAAGAGTGAGTAGACAGTCCCAGGTTAGTTTAGATTTAAAGATATAGGCAACTAAAGCCTTTAGTGCTTGCATTTTGATAGGTGAGTATGACAGAGATGTATACACGATAGCTACAAACTATGATACAATTAAATGTATAGATGTACATATTTAGATCGACCACTTACTTTTAATCATAAGAAACACTCAAAATTATCTCAGATTTTCAACAAAGGAAAATGGGACATTGAGAAATAGTGCCAGTGTTCCAAAAAAATTTGTACAAGATGCTAGAAGTCATTATCGCCAAAGACAATGACAACGAAGTTGATCAGGACAACTTCGTTGTCATGTCAGAGCAGGATCGGACTTACTTTAATCTTTTCTCAAAAGAAGCTGGACTCTTTCAAAACGGCGTCCAAAAGCTACCAATTTAGTGAAGAAAAAACAAGATGTTGTTGCTGCTGAATAACCATGACAGCCAAGATTACAAGATTTTTACCTGAGATATAATTAAATATGTGGCCATGTAAAATGTTATATTTTAGGAAAAGGACAGTAGAGCAATGTAGACATTAGACAACATTTAGTCCTCGTATATTTCGATCATATTATGAAAATTTTTGGTAAATAGTGTAGATAGTTCCCTTAGGTAAAACAGGACAATGTTAGAATCAACGTGTGTTATCCTTTGTTATGTGTTGTAGTAGGTAAGCATTGCTCTAGTTATCCCGGGATACTGTGCCTGTAAATTATTGCTATTGTGGACGTTCTCGTGTCGGCTTTTTTTTTGCATAAAAATGCGACGTGAATTTAGTGCAACGGTAGCAGCATTGCCCTGACCGCAGGAGAAAATTTATAACTGCAGAAAATTTACGACTAGACCAGCGAGGATTGTCATATGTCGTGCTACAATATCGTAACGCTGATGTGTGTGGTTTTCGTTTTTATCGCCGTCGTCGTAACGATGAAGCGACGTAGTATCGTTAAATTTCGTGATTTATCTTTAGCAGTGGAAGTACGCGAAGTAATTTAGAACCGTGTCTTGGTAATAAATACAAAAATATATAAATTAATTCACATATTTTTTACGTACACGCATAAATATTTTATAATTACTTTTTAAAAACGTGACATTAATCCGTGCTCCCACTATTAAAATATTTACATGATGAGCGTTGAAAATGTATGACCCAATTCGCTGCTGTGGGGCGCTAGGTAGTTAAAAGAGCGATACATCAACCATAAAATTTTTATCAGAGCTAATTAACGACTATATTATTTCTGATATTACGCACGGCTATGCAATATTCAACTTCCAGAGTGCGTAATGAAGAGATAATATTTATTACTGTGTCGTCAACAAAAACACCGCCACTAATTCCACTATGAAATATACGATACACAACGTTTCATATTTAAAATTATTTAGATAAGCCCGCTTCGAATATAATTTATTCCCTTTTCTATCAGCGTTAGCCGGGCAATATTTCATTCACGCTATTGTTCCTAGAATGGAAATAATCAGGGATCGAACACCGGCAAAAAGATGGAGAAGCAAACGTGCTAAAATTGCATGTCTAGTTGATCGATTGATTTGGTCAATCTTTTGACAGGCATACCGGACCTTTTTGAGCATATCCATTTATCAACTGTATAAGATATGAAACCGGTTTGAATTAAACGATGTCTAGTGGAGAAAGAGACTTTAGGGTCATAATTTCTTAGTCTTTAAAGGAGGATGATCCGTATTCCATTTCCATATCAAAAACGAATCTGAATAGTGTGTACTTGGGAACATGATATAAATATTTTCATTCTATCTAAGGGTTTATATGCAGAGTGGTGTGAGAAACAGATACCGAAGAATACATCCACTATAATTTAGCCTTCAGGCTGCCAAGCAGATGTAAATGAAGAGAATTTAGGCCATTTATGTTTTTTTTCCATTTATTCATTTATTACAATCAAATCTATCTTTGACGTCCTTTAAACTTTCCAGTAAATCATTTATGTACATACCATTCTATGTATACTTGTCTGATTATTTATTCTTTGGAAGTGATCCTCTCACCTGTTTCTAGTAATTTCTAATTCTTTGTTTCTTACATTATTAAATGATTCTACTATGGCCGTTGCTCCTTATTCCAGGATTGGGTTGTGGTCCATAAACCCCATTACCTTCTATTTTTCTGACGGGCTTTCTCCGTTGGGTTCATTCATATATTGTCGTCAGTGTAGTGGAGTGGTTTCATTACGGCGGGAGAAGGAGAAGGGGGTGTGATCGTGATCTGATGTGAGGCATCAAAGAGTCAGTGACTCAATTGACCCTGGTCTTGGGTGGTGGACGGTCCGGATCCAACTAGAAGATTCTCGGAGTTGGAAATCCTCTTAAGGAAACCTTTGGACAGCTCTGCTGCGTGTTAGGTGAGCATTTGAATTTTCAGATCCTGGTGGAGTTGAACATTACCAACCACGGCGCTCTCGTGATAAATCTAAGTGTCTTATTCTGTAGGGAATCCAGTCGTTTTTTATGTGATTTCGCAGAGCTAGATCAGACGAATGTATACAAGAATGCTTGATGCTAAGACTCGGTCTGCTCGTCTGACACAAAAATGGACGAACGATGGACCTCGCTCCTAAAAATTTTGAGCCTAGTTCGGAGATGTGCTGGCAAAAGATATCTTACGCTTCGACTCCATGGGCGGGAAGTGTGGCCCACAATGATTCCTTGTAGCATTATTACAATACTTTCAGTTATTTCTTGATTTGCTTTCTGACGTTCGTCAATTACACTGGTCAAAAGGTTTTTTTTTTCTTACACTCTGATACATTTACGTTATGGACTTTTTCATTGTAATTCTGAAAATATTTTCAAAAATTGGCTATCACGTCAGGTTTCTGAGAAATGTTTTTTTAATATATATGTATATGCACATGTCTGAACAGGATTTAACATGCTTGGGCCTCATTTGTACGTCATAGTCTTTAAACCATTCGCTTTTTTTTCTCTAGAACCAATCAAATCAAGGAATTAATAGATCTGTGCATATGTGAGCATATATAAGACCCTACAGACACGTTATTCGACTCAAATTCACTTAATGTATTGTAGTAACATTAGTTAAACGTTTTTTGAATTTGCAATGTCACGTAGGTGTGTAAACAATCCTAACAGTTTTTGTTATGTATGTGGAGAATCCACCGTTCAACAGCATAAACGAAATATTACACCGTTAATAGAAAAATCGTATAACCATTATTTTAAATTAAAAATTACAAATCAAGACAAGTTGTGGACCCCTCACAATGTCTGTGCACGATGTGCTGTCACTTTAAGGAGCTGGATAAAAGGTAAAAGCATAGCTATGCCATTTGGTAGACCTATGATTTGGCGAGAATAAAAGGATCTTTCAACAGACTGCTACTTTTGCTGTACAAAGACCTTCGGGTTTTCCAGTAAAAATAAGGATAAAGTTACCTATCCTAATTTACCTTCTGCCACTCGTCCAGTTCCTCATTCGGAAGCTTTGCCAGTACCAAGTCCTAATGGATGTTTCGAACCAAGAATATATTGAAACCGAGATAGAAGAATACATTTCAGAGTTGTTGGGCAGAGATGAAGAATATTTGCCATCTCAAGAGGACACGCCTCATTTAATAAATCAATTGGAATTAAATGACCTAGTTCGAGATCTCAATTTATTAAAAACTCAGGCAGAAATATTAGGATCAAGACTGTAAGGATGGAAGTTGTTAGCTCCGCGTACGCGTATTTCTGTATATCGAAATCGCCAGAAAGAACTGTCACAGTATTTTCCAATTGAAGAAGGTTTTTCATTTTGCAAAAATGTTGACGGTTTAATGCGAGAATTAGGTTACAAACACGAACCGGAAGAATGGCGTCTTTTAATAAATGCTTCTAAATTGAGTTTGAAAGCTGTCCTTCTACATATAGGAAACATCTACCCCTCCATTCCTGTTGATCATGCCGTGCACATGAAGGAAACATATGATAATATGACACCTCTCCTTGATAAAATCAATTACAAAACCTATAAATGGTACATCAGTTCTGATCTCAAAGTAGTTGCAATTCTACTTGGTCTACAACTTGGATTCGCAAAATATTGCTGTTTCCTTTGTGAATGGGATAGTCGAGCGAGAAATTTGCACCATACTGTTAAGAAATGGCCAACCAGAACACAATATACTCCTGGAGAAAAGAACGTAGTCCATAATTCGTTGCTGGAGCCTTATAAAATACTTTTACCTCCATTACACATAAAATTAGGTCTGATGAAGAATTTCGTCAAAGCATTGGACAAAGAGGGACCAGGATTTCGATACCTTAAACAAAAATTTCCTAATATATCTGAGACAACACTTAAAGAGGGGATTTGTACAGGACCCCAGATTGATCTGTTACAACAGGATCGAGAATTTGACGTACTCTTCAGCGATTTAGAACGGACTGCTTGGGATGCATTTGAAAGTGTGACAAAGAATTTCTTAGGAAATAAAAAATCTGAAGATTACGAAGAAATTGTTAGTGAATTTGTTAGAAGTTACCATGCATTAGGCTGTAATATGAGTCTTAAAATACAATCAATTTGGTTTTGATTGCTTTGCTGTTGCTCTACTACTAAACAAAAAAGCTTTTCCTATTTCTCCCTTTTATTTTAAACCTTTTTTCTTGTCAATATTATGGTAATACATTTTTTTTTCTTATATTTTATAAAATTTTATGAAACTGAAGATTCAGCCACTTACCTACATATATGGAAATAATTTCTTGAACATTAAAAATCTAAAATTCCATATTGTGATATTGTACAATACCTCTCTATAATCAATAGTGCATTCTCTAGTCTTTAAAGTTTTCTACATCATCCCGCCTCAAACCATTCTAGTATACATGAGATAACAACATTAAATACACGCGATATTGCTTCAGCTAACCGGTACTTACGTATACATACGTAGTACCATCGCTGTTATAGTTGTTTTATTATCATGAGTATTGTGTGCCGCCGCGTTAAAGTAGTAGTCTAACGTAAACGTAGCAGACTTTCAATTTTCTCGTTACGTTGTTTTCCGGCACAATTTCCTTTGATCTAGATTTTTGAAGTTAGATTATTACGTGGAAAAAGAAGCGGCCCAATACGCGAGGGAAATCAGCGGCGGTGTGTGGCGTACTAGGAGTGAGCAAAGCGCGAATGGAAATTTTTAACGGTAAAACGTGTTTCGCGGCACGACTTTAAAATTCGCCGTCTTTCTACCGCCTAGAATCTAGACGCATTTCGCGTTTAGGAATGGAAAATTTCGCGCTAGATGGAATAAAAGTGATGGGTTCGCTAGCGAAACACAAAGACAATATTACAATCCTACGAGGACGACTATAAGGTTTATTACTTTCATGTTTATTCATTATATGGGGGTGGGGGAGGATAGAGGAAAGGATTTTTATTTAAACTCAAAACCAGGGCTTCAAAACCGTCCAAAATTTTTTTTTCCAGTTTCAGATATATGAGACAGTTTACAACAATAAACAAAACTTTCCCCAATTTTCGAAGGCGCGTGTCAAAATTACAGCGGTTGCCCACAACTCTTTATTTGCTTAGCGTTAATTTTTTCTTTATAAAAACATTTATGCCCAACAAAGAGGTCACCCCCTCATTTCTCAGTTCGCCTTTGTGAAATTTTTCATCTACTATCAATGGAAAAAACAGACCAACCTTCTCTATATTACAGCTAAAGACACTTTTAAAGCTTAAATATTATTATCTTAAAGTGTTAGCTCTTTTTTTGATCGCTTTGCAAATCTTCCAAATCAAACGGCCATACTGATTTGACAATACGTTTATTTTGTAGTGGCAAAAGCATGTCAAGCGATTTTCCAAACTAATCAAGTCATCATGTATTCTTTCAATTCTTCCCTGAAGCGGTCTTAACAGTACCATGTCATAAGCTAACATCAAAAAATTAAAGTTAAAATGCACATTTTTACAAGCTAATTTGGGACAAACCTAAATTATTAAATACCTGGGTTGCTGGCGCTGTATGGATTGTCCCATAGGAAAATCGAAGCTCTCACATCTTCTAAAGACCACTTTGTCATGGATTAAAAGAGCTTCAATGTTCTAACTTAACGAGTCGATAGCCGCAGTGGTTAGGCAGCTGACTATGGTTGTAGTGATAGCCATACAAGCGATACAACTTACGAAGCCATTACAACTAACCACCCACCACACATAAAAAAATTAATGAAATAAATTAATTAATGAAGAACACGTTGTCCAAACGCAAGTTCCGGTCCAAAAATGAAAATCCGAATCTGGAGAATCTGTATCATGAAGCACCTGATGATAAAGTGAAGGGCTCTCCAGATTGACCTGTACATCATAATGAACTGATCCTGATCCTTTTGTTCCAATCTTTTGATAAACTGATGAAACTGATAGAAGCAAACATGATTCTTATACAACTCCATCCTACCAATGCAAACTTTAAAGCAGAAGACGTTTTTACTCCTGAATTTTGTTAGGCAGGTTTCTCACTAGTGCAACTGATTGCATACAACTAATGAAACTGATTTCATGAAACTGACTCATTGTTTTGTTAACATCCTTCCATATTAATGCAACGTCTGTCAAAAGTTCCAACGACATAAGACTGGCCTTTAAAGTTGTTATATAGATGTGGGTAAATCCAAAATCGTCTTTTATGTTTCCTTCTTATGTTGTACCACCATAAAACGGGAACATCATCCTCCTCAGAAGTAGAAGTCTGATTTCACTAGTGAGAAACCTGCTTTAGTGATCAAAAACGAATGCCTGAAACGTTGGTCAAATCATGGTTGTGACCGACACAAGTCTCAATTGAGATATTGCAGGCGTTTAGGTACAATTACTACAATATGTTAAATAAAAAGCCACCTCAGCTAGCACAGCACATTTGGAGAGGGTGGGGGAGATAATTAACCGTAGATGTTCACTAATTGCCGACGCCAGGGACAACATTTCCAAACTTATTACTCATTCAGTACGTGCATTTGAGAAATCAGCATTCTGCTGTTCCTACTGGCTACTGCACGGTTGACCAACCCTAGCTGGAGCCTCTGAACATGTTAGAAATATTTTTTGTCGTACAGAGACTCAGCGTGAGCAGTTGAAATGTATAGAAATCGCTACCCAAATAACTGACAGCCGGATACTCACCCTTTTACTAAATTAGTGCAAAAAGTGCAACTGAAAAACAAAAGTTCTGATAGTGCAAAATTTAGTTAGTTTGAGGTTTGCGTGATAACGATTGAATTAGACATGACTTGGGCAGATGAATGTAATATTACGGCAACTAAAGTTGGTAATCGATACAATGTCGACAAACACGATTTTTTATAAATGACCTTTCTTATCTTAAGTATCATTAATTGCCAACAGATTTTGACATTTTCTGCGAACTTTGGGAAAGATTTGTACAAATTACCATTGAATATTGAACCAATTCTTTGGTATCAACAAGATGGGATTCCTCACAATCCTCACACAAGTTAATTAGAGTTACATTATCCACGTCAATCCAAGTGAGGTATCTTCTTCATTTATCCACGAAATGAGAGCTTTTCATAGTCAGATTCTTGACGAAGCAGTCAATTCCAAAAGTATATAGGTGTCTCCATAACCTCTCATATTTTCGGAAATTATATTTTCTCAATTTTCTTCTTCTCTAAAATGGAGAACAAAACAAAGCAGGACACAAAAACATTAAAACAACTTATAGAAAGCTATGTAGCAGATGAATATTATTTCATCGCTATGGATCAAGTTGGCCGTACATTTTACATACATAATATCTTTTCGCATCCAAGCTTACTTCGTTGTTTTTTCGCTCGTTTCTTTTATCTTTTTTTGTTTCCTTTACGGAATCTAAAGCATACACGGATATTGATGTAAACAGTCGTTTTGAAAGAAGTTAAAATTGAGGAAAAGATAATACGCCTTTTAGTGGATATTCTCGAGTAAATAGCGATGAAAACATACAAAATAAATATCAAGGAAGGCCATGTATTATTTATACCTTGCCTAAAGGACGTGAATGTTGACGTCCCCCTAAGTTTCTTTGATCGTATATTGATTTTTTATCATTTTAATACGTCCCTCCTTAGAATTTCAAAATTAATACATTTTTCCAGAGTAAGGTCGTTCGTTTCGAACAAACCCCGTATATATTCCAGTGGGACGTGGATCACTCTCAATTTGAGCAAAAAAGCGTTTCCTTTATTGAGTTTCTTCGTTGCCAGGTTGCCACCATCCATCGCTTATATGTATGTGTGGAGTTGACGTTTCAGCTGCTGTGGAAAGTACATACATTTTTCGTCGTCGATTCTATGCTATGCCCCCGAATTAGATTGCTTTTGGGATACCACCGGAGGCCTGTGCGATATTTTCTTCCACTCCGTTCCAACCGTAAAGCGTTCCCCGCGGTGTTTTAAACGACGACGATGCCAAGTTGTCAACTTCCCTATTCTTGCTTTAGGCGTAATAGGGCACCGGGTACCCCACTGAGAGGTCGTCCGCACCCCTCCAGTTTAGGTCCAAGTTTAATACGACGCTTACAAGTTCTCATGATCCCCCATCTTTACGATTTTTTTTTTTTTGATGTGGGATAATCGAAAGTGGGAAAGATCGATAATTTGTTTAGTAATGTGTGTGTTACTCGATTTTATATTACAAAACTTTCACACAAGCTTTTGTAAATGATCATATCATTTAATGGTTGAATTTAGGTAAGGGGAATTGTTGAAGGTCCAAACCCCTTTTATAAAATACAAAAAAAGGAAGCACAGATGACGATTTCGTTACCACAATCACCACCATTGTTATGCCTCTGATACGATTATCTCTCTTTCAGTCGAAACATGTGCTTTTACGCGTACACAAACCATATAAATAGAAATACGCGTGTGTAATATATGTACATATTTTTGTAATTTATCTGATTCCTCGAGGAAAAAATTACAGAGTAATTAACCTTTATGCTTTTATAGCTTCCGACAGAATAACGCGGTTTTCTCCGACCGTCCTGCGGTCAGGTATTCAAACGCAAGTTGTAATTTCGTATTTGAAAAATCGACCCGACTAATAAACAGCCTTCGAACAATTTAAGCGATAAATTACAGGCTGTGTGAGGTTCGAACGAGCGGAAATATAGTACACAACAATAGAGGGAGTTGCAGCCGTAGTTCGTTACCTACCCGGACTTTACTCCGATATCGTATATACGAGAATTTACCATCTATATACGTATATATATGTGTGTGTACGCCAATTTCACTCGATTTTTAGATACGAGAAGTGGAAAACAAAAGCGCAATTCTCGCATAAATATAAAAAAGGCAATATAGATGTACGCACGTAGGTACGGCGCACAGACATGAATCATGATCAAACAGGAAAAAAGGCGTACACAACAAAAAAGGAAAATAAAATATTAAACGAAGCGTGATATACTATTGACAATATTTTCGTTTGTTGTTCCGAATGAAGTACTGCGAATTCTTTCGAATGAAAACAAAGAGTTAGGTATAAACAATAAACAAAGAAAGAGAGCGGACCGAATAAGGTGCAATTATTTTTTTAATGAAAAAATAATATTGAAACATTTTTGACAGAAAAAAATAATTTGTTTTATTAATGCATGTTTACTACATTCATATTGGGTAAATATCAATCTGTCATGTATTCAATATTATCCTGTGTTTGATCAAAGCTTTGAAATGTAAACTTTCATTAATATTAATATGTTATATCCATCATACAATTTTCAAATTAATAAATGATATGTGAGGATATATAGGAACTGTTTGACAAAGAAAATGGCGATTGCAAATATACTATAGTCTTTTTTGTATTATAAATTGTTTTCTTCTTGAACCATATTAATTGATTAATCCAGCGCTTTCCAAAGTTTTTCTTACTATGCCTCCCCATAAAAAAAACTAACCTTGGCGCCTCACTCCTTTATTTAAGATTTATTTATTGGTTAATTTTTTTTTTGTTCCCAATAAATATGAGGGAACGTCCAATGCACCACTGCCTACTTCTCAAGAAGAAGTTAGACACAATTAATATCTGAAATTAATGTCATCGTGTCAAAGCTCCCTTGATTTAACCAAATTTTTAGTGCAAACATAATCACCAATTAAAACACTAAATTGACTTTTACAAAGAAACTATAAGAGATAGTTATAGGGAACCTTAATAATATTTAAAAGAGAAATAAAATTAAACTCGAATGACGATGTTAGCAAGATATTGAGCGTTAGAGGTAAGATTTTAACCATAGTGTATAATATTTAGAAACCATCTTTATAATACAACTTAAAACACTTAACTTAAATACGTACACCAGGTACTCATTCTAAATATTGATCTACATTTTCAAAAATTGTTAAATATCTCATAAACTGCTGAACCTAGGTATAGGGAATATAACAGTAACTTGCCTTTATTTAGCCTTCGTCATCGAAATATGCAATAATATACATGATGTTCCTTTTAAGTTTTGATAACTTTGATGTGTAACTTTCTTTGGGAACATCCTGTATATTTCAAAATAATTTTACACATGCTCCAACAAAAAGATTTTAAATATGTGTTACCGTTTTTTGTATATCAACCGAGGAGAATGTGGTGCCCCACCCTGGGGGCATTAATCCAATTGCTCCTGTATTATAAGAGAAATGAAAGGGGGGTGGAGATATGTTTTGGAAAAATAGTTCTTCACTGGATCTCTTGGTGCAGAATAAATAAAACAAAATTTTGTTTTATTATCGTCTTGATAATGACAGCATTGCTGTTGAAACGCGTCGGTGTTTTAGTTCAAACTTTTTTGGTGTTTAGTGGGTTAAAGTGTTTTGGAGAAATAGTTTTTGAAAATTTCATTTGATATCCAGAAGCTGCAGATACGTCTTATCTTTTGCATAATTAATGATGGAATTTATTGTCGATCAATTACAATGAGAAACAGATTAGAACTGGCATTAGTTCTTCCCGAATTAGATATAATTTTGGCAGGAGCATGGACATTTTCATCTACAAGCTTCGTTCTTTAAAGGCCAAAAACTTTTCTAGCATGTTTCTCTAGATCACATATTTGTCCACAACTTCTAGAACTAGGCATTTAATTCCATTTCTATCTTTGAATAAAGCTGCAGGTCTTCCCATTTGACATTTCATATCTCTATGAACACGTTAACACCTGCATCAGATTTGTGTTTGTAGTTTGGAAACTCTGTAAAAGTTGTTGAGAGCTTCAAGTTTGGAAAAAGTTTTGTTCAGTATTAACATGTTAACGTTATTGGGATTGAATATATGACGAATATATGACTAAGTAACAGTTTTGCAGCATTCATTTATAAAGGATTGAAGAATAGCTTCTTTAAAATGCTTTGATTCAAGGCCCAAACATGGTTGCTATGTATTTTTGCTCCAACCCCTTCCGATGGTACCACAATTTACAATCTAAGGGTAGTAAAAATTGTGAACAGGCAAAGAATGTGAGGAGGAAGGTGAATTACATCAATAAAATTACATTTTGTTAATCAAAAACTATCCCATCTCGATTTAGACTGATTAGTTACTTCTGTCAAGATTAACATTTATTGTCCACAAAGGGGCATTTTATGAATAAAGTCCTTATTCTAAGACTCGATTAGGTGTATGTGTGTACCTTCACCAATTTAATTTGCAGGTTAGAATATACTGAACACAACACAGTCTATTTGAAAATTATAGAACAACCCAACCATTGATATTACAAGCTCGTAAAACAGCATTAGTGACCGTCATCTTTGGATTTTTGGAACTGGACACAATGTAAATGTGTCCAAAATGCAGCCTCAAAATTTGATTCTTTTCAATGATGATGAGTGTGGTAACCAATTCTGGATCATTTTGTATGGATTGGCTCACATGTAGGCTTCTCTCCAATTGACATTGCATTGTGTGTTTCAATGACAGTTTGGCATACTCAAGAAATTACATGAGTTTAATTTTAATGGCGGTTTTTGTCACTCATTTTGGCATAATTTTAATGGACATATCAGAATTGAATAAATGTTTGTTTTAAACAGGATGACATCCAAATTTTAAACAATATTTTCTCAGTTTATAATGCAGTGTTATCAACGTACTTAAGCGTGGGCTATTAAGTATACAATATAAAAGATCTTTTACTGTGTGTAATGTTTTTATTGGCCAGTTGTAAATATAGGAAAGATATACAAAATACAGATATAATATTTTACAAAAAAATACTAACTATTGGTTTTTAATTGTTTTTTGCTATTTAAAATACAGGGTTGTCTGTATTAAATAAAATGTGATAAATTAGAAGTTTTGCGGTTCGAACTTGGCGATCAATTGAATAAAATTAGTGACTTTTCAGGTCCAGCCTACTCCAGTATAATTGTACCATAATTCTGCGATGCTGTATATAATCTTTAGAAATCCCTCTGAGAATCTTTTTTTCTTGTTCCTAATTACGTGTTAGTATACTTTACAATACGCACTATATACTTACCAGAAGCTGTTAAGTACAGATATAAATTATGGCGAAGAGGAGAAATATAGCGGAGGTTGCAAGTTGCTTCTCTTACCCTCCCTCCCCCCTAACGACCAGTATTATTAAAATAAAAGTTGAAGCGCATGAGAGGCTATAGATAGATAGATAGATAGATAGATAGATAGATACTTTATTGGTCCTTTAGGCTATTACAAAATAGATAGAAGAGGTCAAATACAAACAGAAATAAATTACAATACATACAGAAAATACAATAAGTTATCGCAGCTCAGATATTGTCAATATATGATACAAATTCGCCCACACTATAAAAACAGCCTTCTACCAACATCATCTTTAGTTTACGTTTAAAACACCCAAGTGCAAATTTTTTAATTCTACAGGAAGTCTATTAAATAAAGTTGAACCAAAATTGATGGGCGACTTATTATAAAAAGAATGACGCGGTTTGCTAGGAACAATGTTATTTTTGTTTCTGGTGTAGTAGTCATGAATATTGCAGTGTTAGAATGCGATTATGTTTAAAAACATCTCTACAAGATATTTGATGGCCCATGCCAAAAATCAACCTCACTAAACGTTTCTGCAGTATGAACACACGTTGCACTTCAGCACCCTGACTCCAAGCCACAATGTTGTAGGAAATCGCAGAGCATGCAAAAGCATAGTAGACGCTTACCAATGCATCCGTGCTTAGAATATTTCTCAATGTTAATAAAAGATAATAACATTGCTTAAGTCTAGCACAAACAGCGTTTATTTGTTCGTTCCAGCTCATATTGGTGTCAAACACAACGCCTAGAAACTTAGCAGAAGCACCTGCTGTAAAGATAGTGCCACAAAAGTCAAATGAAAAATTCGAGGGTGATCGATATTTATTAAAGAATTCAGTAAATGTTGTCTTCTCATGATTAATTATAAGTTTATTCATTGCACACCAGCTCTGGAATTCGTTCAAAACAACGCGAACTTTAAGTTGCAGTCTATTTGCATCAGCATCGGAAATCACTACACAAGTATCATCTACATAAAGAAATACTGTTCCATCGCTAATGCAGCCAGGCAGATCA
This sequence comes from Holotrichia oblita, assembly GCA_023690525.1. Taxonomy (NCBI): domain Eukaryota; kingdom Metazoa; phylum Arthropoda; class Insecta; order Coleoptera; family Scarabaeidae; genus Holotrichia; species Holotrichia oblita. Next base: position 10,016,585 of record CM043021.1, read on the forward strand.
TTAATGAAAAGTAAAAATATTAATGGACCCAGCACACTACCCTGTGGTGTACCAATATTTACGTCGAATTCCTTTGATTTAGCATTCCCCACCCTTACCGTCATTTTTCTTTGCTCCATAAACGACGTAATCCAGCCGTTCAGGGGGCCACGTATTCCCAACCCATAAGCCTTTTGAGAAACCAAGGAACTGTTTACAGTATCAAAAGCCCTGGTTAAATCAAACATGACTGAAACAACATATTCACCCGCGTCCATTCTATCATATATGCATTGAGCAAACTCCAAGGCCGAAGTTTCAGTTGAGAAGCCAGGCCTGAAAAAATGTTGATTGCTTGTGATTAAATTATATTTGTTAAGATAGTTATAGATCTCGTCAGCTACTACCCTCTCCATAATCTTTGATAATACACTTAATAGTGAAATAGGCCTGTAGTTCTCGACATTGGTAGGATCACCACGTTTGTGGATCAAAACAACAGCAGCTGATTTCAGAGCCGAGCGAAATTTGCCAGCAATCACCGAATGATTAATTAAGTCAGCAAGACTTTGAGATATTATATCACAACATTGTTTCAGCAAACCAACAGGAATCTCGTCAACACCAGTTGATTTCTTATTAGGTAAATTCATTATTACGTTAGCAACATCAGTACATGTAACTCGTGCAAAGAACATTGAATGAGCAGTAGTTGTCCACATCAGTGGTCGGAGATCATCTCCTCTGCAATAGTAGATAAATAAGTACCGAAAACATCTGCTACTTCATTAGGATTTTTAAATACTTTATCGTGGCGGACTATAACAAGTTCCTTTTTTTCCATCTTTAACAGTATTAATTATGTTATAACCTAAAAATATTTTTAACTATACAGGGTGTCAAATAAAGACAGGTTAAACTAAACTTACTTTATTTTAAATGGAACACCCTGTATATTTTTACTGTCTACGATTCTTCTAGGTTTTACCTTTATTATAATATAGAGTTTTGCTACGGTGTTTAGATTACGCGAACGAGGCGCATTACAGGCACGTTACAAAGAGCAACTGCAAGCTCTAGCACCATAGGACCGTCCCACACATGTTAGATTCTGCATCTGGTTCAATCAAAAGCAAGCAAGACCAGTAGATTTTTGTGCCAGCGTATTGTTCACGGATGAATGTTAGAGTGATAGATCCAACACCCATTTTCAGCTAATGTTAGGGCATTGTCGGTCATAATTATGCACGTACAACTTGCACGACTAACCCGAACGAATTATGAATAACTTTTGCAGAATGCGTCACTGGAGTATCTCGAAGATGTCCCGTTGCAATTTAAAAGAGATCTCTGATTCCTCATCCCTGGAAAACCTCTTTCATCTTTATTTCGACATTTGAGAACAACGCAAAGTCGCAGTGACCAAGGTCTGGACTTTAAAGTGGGTGCTGAAGAAGTTACAGCCCTATAGTGTTCAAATATTTGTTGCAATGTTTGGTGTGGTGAGCTGGAGCATTATCATAATGGAGGAAGCAAGTGTCTATTCTCGACTTTGGCCGTAAGTTCTTCATAGATTTGATGACCAAGAGCACACACTCCACACTTGAAGTCGATTTAAAAAATACGGTTCATCATTTTCTTCTTTACAGATAGCGATCTTCTGACAACTACGAGAGTGCCTCTAACAGGAAAGACCCAAACTTTGTTTTGAGTCTGTCCTCACCTGTCACGATGTTGTTCACATATCAAGATTGTCTTCTAGCAAATATTTTTAGCATCTCCTGGCATTAAGTTAGCAATAATGTTTTCCTTCGTAACTGGCGTTGGTGGCCTTCCCGCTCTGTCAGTGTCTTCCAGAGTGAAATTTCAATTTTGTACGATGTGGACAAACATCACCTATTGCAACAGTCATTTATTCTAAGTACTGATACACGTTGTCCACAAAATTGTCGCAGTGGCTACTGTGCAAGTATGAACATGTATTAGCCCTACCCTTTGTAATTACGCAATACCTTGAATCGTTTTTCAAAAGATGCAAACGCTGTGAGCTACGTCAACTAATAATAATTTAAAAGCAAAATTCTCATCAACAATTTCCACGAAAATTCAGCAATATCGACAGTGAAACACCTCGTATATCCAATCTGGAATTGGATTACTTATTTTTAATATCATAGCATCAATAATGATACTATTCCGAAGACCAGTATCGGATTTTTAAAGACCTAAACTTGGGATACAGTATACATTAGCGTTAAGCTCATACCATAATGAGGTATAATCCTTTCAGGTGCGGTGGAGTATTGTAATGTGAATTGGTCTAATAATAGAGTTCTTTTTCTCTGTTCTCCAGCTCCGTTAGGTTACGTAATTTCGCTCCACCACTTTACCTAGACCGTATATATGTATATACGCCAGCTATAGCTATATTACGCACGCACACGGGATAATGGCGAACGAACTCTGGGGCGTACAGCAACATTTAATATATGGCCCACTCGAAATACGACGGTTCAACTCGGTACAGTGTTCCTCTCCTCTTTGCGAGCAACTTCACTAATTACCTCCTTAACTTGCCCTGGCTCTCCTTCCTGTAAATGCGTTCGTGGATTTCTGGTGTTGGGCGTGTCCCGGGAAATAGTACTAAATGATTTCGTGCGCTAAAGTAGGCTAGGGGAAGGAAAATTCCGCCAACAGTAATTACCATCAGCGAGAGTAAATGTTACTTGGTGGAGTAAGGGATTTTGTGGATTTTTGCTTAATGTAAGGAAACTAGGAAATGCGTTTTAGTCGGAATTTCTCTTCGAGTCGAGAAATGTTCGTTCTCCTTGTGATTGTTTCTTTATTTTTATTTCGAACAGCAAAAAGAAAAAGTTTCCGTCACTAGTAGGTACAGAGTCTTTAGTAAGATTAGCTTGAAGTAAATTTTGTTGTAAATAAGGTAGAAACAATTTCAATTTAAATTCTACCGCTATATTACCATTTTTTAAACGTCATAATATTTAGAAATTCCCGGCGAATTTTAATTTTGCTGAAAACCACGGAGAGAGAAGAAAAAAGGAAAATACATCGAATAACTGACAAGTCGACGGGCTATCAGGACAAAATGCGAACAAGCAGATGAGGAAGAAGCACAGAAGAGAAGAACACGATGATGTTAATGATGCGGATCTCAGAAGCTTGATGAGCGGAGGATGACGAGAGGGAATTCGCACGAAATGTACGCGTCATCGACTAATTAACGGAGGCCTCAAGTCAGACGGATAGGCACACTGAGCAGGCAGCGAACAGACAGGGGACTTCTTGTTATGCTACTACTACGTCCCTTTTGCACTATACACGCTCTGACAGGCCTGCTTTATCAGTTTTAATCAAGACGAACTTATGGCGAAACATGGCCCGGGAGTGTGTAAGACACATCATCCGTACATAACTCGCCCAAGGTCTCTCCAGGCTCGGTACTGATGTTAGGCGATGCGTCTTCGGTAATTGCCACCCTTGGAATGTATCCGTTTCATATTGATTTTTACGTCCCGGATAGATGCATATCAATTTTGTTGCGGTAATACGCGTGTCACCTTTAGCTATAGAGACGGTACGCGATACGAGTTTAATTTACATGTAGGTCGATGCATACGCGAAGATGTGGTTATAACGGAACATCAAAGAAATTTCAAATGTCATCTACAAAAATTAATCCCTCCAACGCAACGCCCGGAACTAAAAATGTTTACGACAGACTCTTCTGAAGCTCTAACAGATTAAATTTTTTTGCTTACGACCGCAAGAGATTGCATTTCAATTTATGACGTGGTTTTGCATTTTATTCGTGTTTTATTCATGTACAGGGTGACCCATTTTCGTAGGTTTTCGACGAATCTAAAGGAGAGACTCCAGTCTACTCCTGGAAGTGCTCTCATCGCTTAAACAACAACCATTAATTTCAACCATATGATCATCATGTAGGTCTTTGCTCCTGAAATAAATACAACAAACAACCAAACAAACCAAAAATTTCCTGAGACCAGCTTAACCAATTTTATTCATTTATAAGAGTGAACTAAGCCTAAAAGTTAAGCACCATAAAATGTTCAAAAGCTTTGAAACTACTTATTGGAAGTTCAAACGAACTAACCCGAAAATGAGTCATCAAGGGATCGAAGGGAACAAAACGGCAGATAAACTTGCCAAAGAAGCAACAAAAATGCCTTTCATTGGACCTTATCGGAAAAGCCTCCCACTGGCAAAATACGCCAGGACAAAAGGAGGCGAAGGCACTGTTATCAGGATCGCCTAAGACAGCACAGTCGTTGCTACCTTTCAGCAAAGGGGAGCTCGGACTGTTGGCAAGGTTTTTGACAAATCATGTGGCCCTGAAGTATCACCTACATAAACTCGGAAAAGCTGAAGATCAAATCTGCCGTCTATGCCAAGAAGATCTAGAGACGGCAGAAAACATTTTGTGTAAATGTGTTGCTGTCAGTCATACTTAACACCAATGCTTCAGTAGGTCGTTTTTTAACGCCTACTGACATCCAGGACGAAATTCCCAGACTAATTCTAAGGTCCATTAAAAGCCTCCAACTAGTCTGACAACCAGAAAGGCAATGTTATAATAGACTCATGCAGGTCGCAGTGACTAAAGGCAGTAGTGCCACTGCCGTCAGATCTAATCTAATCTAAATCCGAAAATGAAGATTACTATTTGAACGTAGGTTTTCGCGACCGTGGTTTACTGCGTTGAAGTTTTCCGGATGTTGTCGCGTGGATTAGTTTACACTTTACGTTTTCCTTATCATGCTACCAGTTTCTTCATAAGATTAACTCAAAAGTCTTTAAAAATCTTCTGAAGAATCTGACAGCATGATCAGCGAAACTTCAACTGTAAGTTTATCTACAACACAACCCGGAAGATTTCAGCGCATCAAGACAGATATTGTACACTTTCCGTAGCAAATTTTCATTCGATGGGAGGCAAACTGGCCCGAATTTGTAACCCTAGTTGCTCTAGTAGATATACCTACTAAGTATTGTAAGAGCGAAGACCTAGAAATCGCATGATACAAAAGGAAGAACTCTTCAATTTGGCATCAAAATATTTGGTACGAGCTTCCTCCTATAGTCTTGAGGTGCCCATATTCCTGAGATAAAGTTAAGAATTGAAGCTATGCACTCTGTAGATCTGTAACCAGCCTGTTCCGGTATGACCTCGTCATCGATGACTTCTGAACATGTTTCCCCAAAGTTCTTAACCCACGTTTTGCTTAGATCCTGAGATGACGCAATGTGAACCATATGTTATGTTAATCAAGCAAACATTATGCTTCAAATTGTTTGATTTAACAGATATAAAAGTCTCTGGTATCTGCTCTAGGGGATTCTATATCGATATTATACCGAAATAATACAGCTAGTACAAAAACCAATTCTCTCACTAAAATACCCCCGAGTGATCAGTTGCCAATCATTTATTTATAGAGCGCAACAATGGTGTTTATGTATTTATTATGTGAGCAACAATGCGACTGGCGTTCAATCTGACACGATAGGATAAAAGCCTAGATGAGCTCCGATAGGTCTGTACGCAACAAATGTAATTCATCTATCGATTAGACAGCCTTGCACAGACCAGCATAGTAATATGAACGCAGTGTTTAGTAGCGCAGTTGCCACTTCTCTCTCGTTTTGACGAAAAAAAAAACAGTAAATTTCGACAAATAACAAACGAAAAAAAGCAGATAAAACGCAACTAGTTCGCTCAACATAACAGAGATAGCTAGAATGCATTTTTAATCGATTCGTGGGGCTCTGAAAGGGAGGCAAAAGCAAACAATGCAAATTGCAATTTTGTATAATTTGGTGAAATTTGCTTGCCTATTCTGTGCAGTTTTTTTTTGTTTTAGTTGATAACGCTGCGTATTTAAAAGGGATAGCTTGGGTATGAGGTAGGTATTTATATAGCGTTAGCTGTACGTTGAAAATTCAATAAAGCCACTCTCGTATATCAAGCACATAATCCTAACGAACAATGCGAATTCAAAATTGCCTAATTTCGAATTCTTTTTGAATATGTAACGATGATATGCAGGATGTTCAGCATAATGTTTATAAAAAGGATGATTTAGTTTAAACTTATTTTTAGTTTTAACTTATTAATTATTAATTAAGTTAGTTAATAATGAAACGTCTAAAATAACAATCATATGCCTAAAAATATCACAGCCAGCTTTAAAAACCTTACATCAAGACCTTTTAAGACCCTTCATCGCTGCAATTTGGACCTAAGAAGCATCGTACTCCATTTACAACCACTACAGCAAACCACGATGTCATTTCCGAAGTATTAATTCACATTTGACCGCGATCCTATTAGTGCCCACTCCGCAAATGCATATTTGGTTTTTAATTTTCGATTTTCGTTATGTACAGTTATGATAAGCTAAAATGTCCTATCAAAATACAATATAGTAACGTTAAATATTGTTTTTATTTAGGTTATGTTAGATTTACGACTTACACTATGGTTTCCACGTTTTGCGTGTCTAAACTTGTTAACTAAATAAGAAGCTCTTTGTTTTGTGTTATATCAAAACAGAATAGATTCATAGAATTTCATCGATTGAGTTTTTTGGACCTGTAAATTGAAAAAGCTTTATTGTTCTTAAAGAAGCTTTCGAGTAGACATTTTTCGAGGAAATACAAACAGATATGTTGGTCATTTCTCCTGAAGTTGTGGATAATACAAAGACTACAGAAATAGACGTACCATGCGATAAGAATTATAATGTGCCCTTGGCTAGACTTCTACTGTCTAATTTAAGACACGAATCAGCAACCACCACCACCACCACCAACACAAACCAATTTGGTTGATGGGCAATAACGCCGATAAAAAATTATGGCAGGAAATGCTTTAAAAAACTATTTATTGGCAAAATTGAAACTGAAACTGTAGTCTCTGCAAAGGATATAAAGGTAAAGATATTTTTTTAAATATGTTCTGGTTATCACCGTGGGACGTTTCCAACCCTCTGCAGTTGCAAAGATCTTTGATCGATGACTAATGGTTGTGCTGTTCTCCTCCAGAGCAGGATGTAGTGCACTTGAACCCTCCTGCTCAGAATGGATGTTGAAGTGGTGTGGCAACGTACGTGGCCAGTACTTTTCTGGTCGTCACTCTAGGCGGCGGTCTGTCCGGATCAAGCTGTGTGAGGTAAGGAACCAGGAGATTTGGAGGGGGAGGGAGAGGGGAAGGGGGGATGAAATAATGTGATGAAGTTTTCCTTGATGGACGAAACCCCTAAAATCTGCACGAAGCTATACATTTCTGACGGATCATGGGGCACCAGTTATCACTCTGAGGATGCGGTTTTGAAGGATTTCCAGCTGATTGAGATTAGTTCTGGGCAAAGCTAGATCACGACAGCGTGCTGTACATAGCGACAGGACGAAAAAAAGACAGACGTAATAAAAGTTTGAATTTCAAGGAGAGAGAACTCTTCGCACAGAGCAACAGAAGAAATTTATGGATAATCCTGTCTATCCTATTGTTTGAAAATGAGACGACGGTCTAATAGAACTTCAAGGTAGAAAGCAGAGTCACTCCAGGGTAATCTAAAATCCCCCACGAAAATATTCTTCTTTTATCTAAGAAGTATATACTATACAAAGTGTCTCAATTATGTCTTCCTTATTTGTTGGTGCTCAGGAATTCTGAATCGCCTTAACCTTTCTTGGATCAAGTTTTATACCTGCCAATGTTAATATGTGCCCTAGAAATCCCAATTTATTTCTTTTAAAGTGACATTTTTTTCTATACAGTAGCCAGTGTCTGGATAATATTTCTAGCAAGTGCTATGTAACAGCTGTTATACCAGTTTCATCCTAGGTTCCATATACGGTCCTATTTCAAACCCTGCAGCTTAACAAAATATATACTTCTTAGTTAGGCGAACATCGATAAAATGATGTTAAAGTATTATAGGAAGTACATGGGATGAGGAAGACCCCATCACCATTTCAAATTCCTGTTGGTAGAAATGTAGTGTGTTGATAGAGTATCTGCCTTATTATTGCTGGGGTAGGTTGGGTTGAAATAATGGTGGAGGAGCTGGTAACATTTCAATGTTATAAAAATTCTTGCCTCGAACAGCAAAGCTATTACAATGAGGAACGTTCTTCATTGGACATCCCTTTCTAAAGAAGTCATCTAACGCCGTTTGACTTTTCTAGCATTAATGTTCAGCAAGCTAAACTCTCTTGTGGAAATCTATTGAAAGCTTCTTTTACTCCTCATCTTCAAAATCGTTAATTTCCTCATCGAGTTGGACCTTGTTCTTTAACTAAATTGTTAATATTGTCGTTTGCCAGTTGTAACTTGTTGTAACATGAATCAACTTAGAAAAATCTTCATAGTGATCGAAGATCTTTTTCAAATTCCTTCTATTTTGAGGTTTTGGAATGATAAACAAGAACTGGTGTTAATTTAAAGTCTCCATGGTATTACCACCGTTTTGGCACTCTCATCCCAAAAGAGTTTCACCAGCATTAAAAATTAATTCAGGAGAGCTGCTATTGTATCTCCGCTTGCAGCTTCTAGATTAACTACCAAAATTTTGACACCAATTTAATAAGCTGTGCTACTAAAAGTCTTTTTAATCGAAAAAAGATATTCTAAATCGAAACACGTACGCAAGTTTGATTGATATCCAAAAATATACTCTCATTATTGGCACCAGATAGATAGACTTATCTTTTCCAAGCGATCGCGACCTTTTTTTCCTTTACTCCTAAAAATACCATCTCTAAAAATATCATCTCATTTCTTTCAACGCCTCTAGTGCTACATGCATGTTGTACACAGGAGTTATGACAACCCGCTCCGACCCATCAACGACGGGCATCACAAAGGCTTCGTTAAAATCGCATACTTCAACGGTCTCGCAAAGCTTTTCGTCAATAACCGTGTGTCCTCTCTTTAACACAGCCCTCCCTGTACCGTTGTCATCCATGTATTTGCTTATAGCAGCCAACGGTAGCGATATTATCTTGGATACGTCATCGTGTTCTTTGAAGGCTTCCACATTGTGTCGTCCTTAGAATGCGCACGGATGTTATGTAACGTGGCGATTTAAAAGTGACTTCGGGGACGATTTTCGATGGAATTTAAGAGGATAAGAGCGATGAAATATCTGTCGGGTTCACCAATATGGGTGAATAAAGATTTACTTTGAGTAATATTGAATTTCTTTCAAAGAGTGGAAGCTCAGGAATTAAATTCAATTCCAGGAGTTTTTTCATGAATTATTTGTATCTCCCTTTTCTAGTTAAATTATTATTTCCTTAAACATCTATATTCAATATTTCTTCAGGCATTACTGATCTAATACTATGAAAAATTTCATCTTTATTAATTAAGTACATAGCGAGAGAAGCCATCCGATATCTATTAGAAGCAAGCTTCAAACGGAAAACTAATAATATCCATTTAATAGAGAGTCATTTTTATTCTCGTATCTCGTTGAAAACTACGTAATTAAAGTACACGGTATAAAAAAGACTACTCCTGCAGATCTAGACTGTATAAGGAACAAGAAACGAAGAGGATAATACAAGTTTGTCCGCTGATAGTCATTTCGACGCATTAACTTCGTACGCCTACCACCACATCGATCTTTTTATATAAAACATGTGCTCCGAAGCGGAAAACAGAAACGAAGAGGCGAAGAAAAAAGCCGAAGATAAAAGGAAAAATACTGGGAGAAGCGTTGCAGACGAGCTAACCTATCGTATAGCTTGTTATCTTCGGTCCTAATACGGTATCTGCGAGTATTGGTAAATTCATTAGCTTATCGATGGAGAAGTCGATGTAATGAGAGAGCTTTAAAAAAAAAGAACTTCTAGACCTTTGCGTAACGCGACAGATATATAATACCATAGCTCTTGACATTTTCCTCGTCGTGTTTGTATAGAATAGCAGCGAATTTTCTAATTCTAATTTGCCGTCGAATTGTGCAATTTTTTTTGGGAAAATAAGCGTGTTTTTTTTTCATAGCGTTTACGCTAAAACCAAGAAGTTATGTTCTAATGGAATTTTATGACAAGCTATTATCATAAATAACCATGAGAGCCATCTGTTCGTAGACGCCCGTAATCCACAAGCCATAAGCTGCAGCTTTTAGATAAGAACGTGTTTGGGCTCTTCAAAAAGTGCAATAAAAATTATTGCAGCCTTTGGAGCCTCTGGTATCTAGATAATGAAGACATACATATTTGGAGATGATAAATTTTTAACCATGGCAATGACCATACACTTCCCAACAGTTGAAATGGAATTACCAAATATAAGTGAGTAGCCTCTCCATTAAGTGCCTCCTCCAAAGAAATCTAGGTGCAAATGGAGAAAACCAGGAAAATACATGTCAACTACTGATACTCTTGGGCAAAAAGAGATTTTAATGGAATTCGGGTGGATCATAATTTAAAACACAGACAGAACTATGAAAAGCGAAGCGATGAGTAGATGAACGAAACATTGTACTAATTGAGTCTAATTCGATAACCCTAAACATGCAAGTCGCAAGATTAAAAAACTGAGTGAGAATAGCGGCAGTTGACATCTCAACATGGCTAATACAGTCCGCAATGTAATTCCATAGGAAACCTATTGATTGATATAAAAGAGGAAATTGCACTCACATCTCAGGAACAATTATGGGGAGTGGATGATATGAAATTATATGCCACGCAGTTGTGGCTAACTACTTGGCTACTTGGTAGAATTAGCCAACCCACCTAGAGTGTTGTTATCAGGGGTTGGCTAATTTTAGGCCACGAAGATATCAAGTAGTTAGCCATAATTGCCTAGCATCTTCGTGGTGTAAAATTAGCTAACCACTGACAGCGTTTGGGTGGAACCACATCCACATAGATTAATAACAAAAATACAAACATTAAGAAGTCAAATTGCCAGACTGACACAAACAATAAAAGGGCAAACCAAGAAACAAAGCACAATAGAAAAGGTTGAAGAGATCATCAACCTTCACAAGAACGAGGTAA
>CM043021.1:10028124-10188124 GCA_023690525.1 Holotrichia oblita
GATCATCGTTATCAGCCGCGAAATGTTTTCCGCTAAAATGCTTCTTGTGTGGACCAAACAGATGATGGTCATTTGAGGCTAAATCGAGGCTATAAGCCGGATGTTCAGGAAGTTTTTCCTCCCTGTACTCCGTCCCCTCCCCGTCCCCTCTCCCCTCCTTCCCTCCCTTTCCTCTCCCCTCCCCCTTCCCTCCCTCTCCACCCTCCCTCCTCTCCCTGCCTTTCATCCCATCCCTCCTTTCCCCTCATTCCCTGCCCTCCCGGTTGTGTACCTCGGTGTGGATCAGCAATTGAATCAGAAGACCTGTAATAATAATAATATTTATTTGCCTAACAGATAACCCCAATTACAAGGCATGACACATATTTCACATATCGATCATAGCCATGAAGGAACTATAAGTGTGAAATACAACGATTCTAGTAAGGTTATGGTATGGAAACACTTAGAGGCACGAGTGAGAAAGCCCAAAGTCATCGAAGCCGAAAAACAGATGCCTTATTATATGCTTATTAAAGGAGAGCTCCGAATCAAATGTCACTCCCAGGTCCTTTACTGAGTCAGTTCTTTTTAGCTGCTGATCATTTATCAAATAATGTGACAGAATCGATACATTCTTCCAAGAGAATGACACCATAACACATTTATCAATGTATAAAGTTAATTGGTTGTTCTGAGACCATTCCACGAGAGTGTCAACATCATGCTGTAAGCTAATAATGGCATCACCATGCTTAGTAATCTCATAAAATAGTTTAATTTCATCTGCGTAAGCTATAATGATTGGCATTTTAACAATGGGAAAAGATCATACATATATAATGCAAACAACAAAGGCCCTAAATTGGAACCTCAGACCTCGCAGAGAAATTCTATGATCAAAATCCGTTTTAAAATACATAATTGTATCGATTGCATAAATAAGATTCCATCAATTTATACAAACTCGGAGATATCCCAAAGTTATCAAGTTTTCGCAATAGCAACGGATGGCGAATACTATCAAAGGCATGTGGGTAATCCAAATACACAACATCCACTTGAACCCTAGTGTCCAGCACCTCACTCGTGTATTTTGTAAAACAGGCTAAATTTCTGGTAGTTGATCGACCCTTTATGAATCCATGTTGCTCTTGTGCGATGTAAGAATGGGTATTGGAGTAAATGGTATCAAAGAGAATTTGTTCAAAAATTTTTCCAAAATTTGATCATACATTTTTCAGAGGAAGAACTAAAACTAAAACTAAAGTCAGTATTGATGTACCTACATACATGACATTTCTACGGCCGACTATATCCTACGAAGCACTTTCATGGTCCAGCCTACATAGCTAAATGTCACTGGAAAAAGCTAGAAAGACTTTGAAACAAAATGCTAAAAATGCGGCACCTTGGTTTGTCAGAAACGAGCAACTATGAACAGGTCCTAGTATCCTTTCTAGCAAGAACCATATAAGAAGGTTGAGTACCAAGACTCTAGAGAGGACCTTCACCTCTACTACTCCACTGATCGCCCTTTTAAACGAGCTCGATCTAGACAGACCATCGCCCAAAAAAAAATATCAGAAGAGTACCTACTGATTATTTCCAATGATTAATCTACTATAACAGGAAAAGTATCCTATCACACAGAGATCGTCACTTGAAGAAAATACATAACTCCTCAGTACTACTCTTATCTTGCACTTATCTTCCAACTTTAGGCACGAAAGGAACGACCGGGTACATAAGTACATGTACGATTATTATTGTCATTTATAAACATGATAAATGTGCAAAGAATTAATAATGGGAGCGTAAAGATAAGAAATTATCAAAACCAATTCAGAAATTACAATAATGATAGAAGTCTATCTTTTTAGGACATTTTAGTTGGGTATTGATGTTCTAGAAACAACTTATGTATGTCAATAAATCTAAATAATTTTATAATTCAGATATCTTACAATGCAAGATGGACAATTCAAATGACTGTGTTACATTATACAACGATAAGAAGCTCGAGTAACATAGGCAGCAAAAAAATTGACAATAAAAAGAATTATTTTAAAATATAACATCTTGAAGTGGAATTAAAAAATTCGTTAGGAAATCAATTTGAAAAATTAACCAATCTTACTATCACTCAACATCAAGGAAATGATAAAAATAAAACAGCTTTCTTTTTAATAAGAATCTCACTTTATTCACAAGTTCTTATATTCTTTTTGAATTTGTTTAGCAATAGTATTCAATTGCATATTATAAGTTCCTTCGTAGATACTTCCAATCTTACAGTCCCTGTAAAATTTCTCTTGAATAAAGTCCTTAGTGAAACCCACCCCTCCCATCCAATCAATGCATTTAATCGTTGTTTGTTGGGCTACTTCAGCGGCAAAATATTTAGCCATAGCTGCTTGCTTCAAAAACGGTTTTCCATTTTCCTTCAATCTAGCAGCATTGTAAGTTAGTAATCGAGCAGCTTCGATTTGCGTCGCGATTTGAGCGATCTGGTGTTGCATCCCCTAAAAATCCAAAATAATTACAATCGTGTAACATTCGTAAAAAGAAAATTAAAATTACTTGGAAGTTATAAATTGCTTGCCCAAATTGTTTCCTTTCCATCGTGTAAGGAATAGTAGCATCGAAACAGCCTTGAGCTATCCCTAACATCTGAGCAGCAATGTTGATTCTACCCTCGTTCAATAATGAAATGCATATTTTATAACCTTTACCGACTTCTCCTAAAACCGCTGAAGATGGCACTCGGACATTGTCGAAACTTAAAGCACACGTTCCCGAACAATTTATACCTAATTTTTTCTCAGGTTTATGAATTGATAAACCGGGAGTGTCTCTTTCGACGATGAAGCAAGTTATTCCTTTATAACCCTATTAAAAAAAAACCTATTTCAAAATATGTTAAATTAACAAACTATATTTATATGCTTACAGCTGATGGGTTAGCGTTAGCGAAAACTAGGAAGATTCCGGAAATATCAGCGTTTGATATCCACAATTTTGAGCCGTTAATGACGTAATCGCTGCCATCTTGCTTAGCTGTAGTTTTCATAGCGAATGCATCAGATCCTGATGATGATTCTGATAAGGCGAAACTACTGGACTAAAAATATTATGTAATTATTAATGTAATTATTATTTTAAAATGTTATGTACTTACTATTTTCGTGCACATTTGAGGTAAATATTTCTCCTTCTGCTCTTTAGTTCCAAACATCATGATTAGAGGTATGTTTAATGAATTTTGAAGGTCTGGCAGTAGAGCAACGCCGGCGTCAACTTTTGAAATTTCCTCAACGATCTGAATAGACGCCATAAAGGAAGCACCAGCTCCGCCGTATTCAGGATCTGCAGTTACTCCCATCAACTAAAATTAATGATTAAAATATATGAAGTATAACCTCTCTGGCTTTAAATCAGCTGGTTATGTAATCCACCATTTTGAATACAACAAAACGAAGAACAAATATACAATCGCTGGTAATTGAATGGTGTATTGTAACAGTTCCACCAATTGAAGCACTAAAAAATATATAACTGACTTTATCAGAAGTGTCTTCGGTTTTGAATCAAACCACACAGTTCAATTCTGATCAGAAGTTTTTTGTAAATTAAAGCCCAAAGTGTATCCCGAACTAGTGAGGTGTATTTGGAATTAAAACCAGAGTTGTGCCTAAAGAAGAAGGCAAAAAATTAAACACCTGAGAGAGAGTCCTGTACATTCACGCTCTAATGTACATATAATAATAATCATGACATACATGAATTTGCAAATATAAATCATCAATTGCTCAATTCTGAACAATTGAGTCACCTCTCGACGAAATTAAAATTCCGAATTAACCACGCAGGTGCATTGACAATCAGAGTCCTTCGTCAGATCACCTACGCTCCATGGTACGTGAGGAACGTCTAAATCCACCAGGGCCTGCAGGTCTTTACCTTACTGCAACACGCAGACACTCTCGCCGAAAAAACTCTCGAAAAGGTATCGAGATCTGACAACCCCCTCATAGAGTGCCTTGTACGCCTGGACTCCGACAGGCCTCCTCCGCTCGTCAGAACCAGCTGGATTTCCACTACCACTGAGTCCCACCCCACCTAGAATTTCACATCAAGGAATAACAAGCCACGCATCCACGACCATTGGTCATATCTACGTTTTTATTTTTATCTTTGTTATGTCTTCATTGTTTGTCCTAAGAAATTTCTTACCCTTCACACTGATGACGGCTCAAAGACTAGACTCTATTGTACACCACAGCAGCGAAGGTTCCGCACAATTGGAGAATAAAGAAGTTAGGAGAATAAAGAAGTTAGGAGCATAAATACAAGCCTAGAAAGAGATCGAAGGACCACAAGATGTATTGACTATGTTTAATAGTTTTGTTCTTCACTTCCTTCTTTAGATTTTGTTTATTTTTTATGCGGGTAGGTACCATCATGAAAATCACTTCGTCGCGACTTGTCGATGGAGTGGGTGCGCTGGTGTCGCAACAAGAAAATCCATTCCAATCGTCGCTTCGTTCCACTAAAGATTCTTCGGTAATTGACACAATTTCATCGTATCTAACATTTTCAATTTGATGGGATGAGCTCCTTTTTCGGCCGGAGATTATAAAATGCAATATCTGTTGTGGTGGTTCTAAGAAATACTTCGTGAGATTGAAGAGGAAGTTATTGGATAATTCCATCTAATTCGTCTAGATAGATCCGCGTTTGTAAAGGGGTCCTGTCAAGCTGGGGCATCGACAGTATCCTCCACTACACGATGGATGGTTGGTGTGTTGGTGTTGTACCAACACTTACCAACACCATAAAAAATAATAATAATAATCTTTATTCACTACTCCATAAATGAAAAGTACCTACCAGAAAGAGATACTTGCAAATTATGCATTGCAATTTTTATCGATTTGGGATTTTCTATGCATTCCGAAATCGCTTTTTTCATCACTGAACAATCATGAAATAGAGGCCATCCATTGCATCTAGGCTCCAAGAATAATGAACATATAATATTATGAATGTATGTGTAAGGGGGAGGAGAAGAGGATGGAAGATGTCGATGACTTAGAGGCACTTCTAGAACAATTACTCTGTCGAATTGAAATATTTCGCAATCGTTGGTACAATTTCCGCGAAAATTGGACTTAGTCCCAGCTCTTTGTTGAGGTGGAAGGTCTTTATCCAATAATTCATTTCGATAAAAAAAGTTCAGATCAGATCATGCAAACTCATTTTGTTAAAATGACAACATCTGCAGCATCTTCAATGTCTAGTTGAAGCCCCAAATAAAGCATTATTAAACACTATTTATATATGGTTCAAAAATAATCATTTATCAAGTTTGTCATTGGTGAAAATTTTGTGTCTTAGATCAAAACAGCAACCTCACAAAAAGGGCTGTCCTCCAATTACCAAGGACTGTATATCAATATAAAGCAAATTATATAAAAAAATCATACCCCATTACTAAAAAGCATATCCAAAACGGATTGTTTTATAGCACCTGCTGCTTCCATTTCTCTGACATAAGGTGCAATTTGTTCCTTAGATAATCTGGCAACTGAATAATTATTATAATTAATTTAAAAATTATTTTGATCATACAGACAATATTAACTTAAAACAGTACCTGTTTCTTTCATCATTAACTCATCTTCAGTAAGCTCAGTGAGTGGTAACCTACCAGATTGTTCTTGTAATAAATTTGTAGTTGTTGACAGCGATTTGATCCATTTGGAACATGAAGAAGTTACCTAAACATATTTAAATTGTTTGTAATATATTTTAATTAACTTAATACTTAATTGAGTTGTTTACCTGTTTACTAAATAATTTGTTTAACGAATTCATTCTTTTCTAAACTAGTTAGTTATTAAAGTATACTTAAATGAACTGCCGAAAGCGATATTATTGTGGTCATTAAAATTCAAAACGTAAAAGAACAATAATAACTCTTACATATGGATGTAAATACGTTATGAAATGAATAAAAATTTCGTATAACGTCTATATATCGTTACCGAAGTGATAAAACTAAAATTTTGCGCTTTTGAACTTTTAAAAATACTCCTGTAGAAAGTCCGCTTGTTTAAAAATGTTTGGCTTTAAACATTCGATTAGATATGTGTTTGTTATGGGCGCTATAGTCGCTATGTTTGCGTGAGATCTAACTGTATCGTAGTCGTTACCACTGGTTTATATTTAGATCGGAGAGACAACATGATATGTCGGGGCACTGGTCGGGTGAGACGTCAATCTTTTTGCGAAGTATATCTATACATGGTGTATTCAAATAATATTAATTAAAAATAATAAAGATTGCTTTGCGTGAAAAACACAATAAATGAGCTGCCATTTCTACTATCATTTATGAATATGCAAAAACTTTATGAGCTATAAAATAAAGATTAAAAAGTCATCTCAATTATCTAATTATAATAGTGATAGCAGCTTATCTTTTTTAAGACTTTTTAAATGCGTATTCGTATACTGTAAACAATTTTAATCAAGAAATGAAATAAATGACATCATATTTGTATAATTTAATTATCATGTAGTGTAGATTTAGGTAGCATATTCGTATAGGCAGCCAAATTAACACGCAATACTTCCTTATACAAGGTGAAATCAAACAGTTATTAATGGGTTCAGAGGCAAACGGATTTACGAAGATATGCTTAATGCTTTTAGCGATCGATGTTCTTAGTATACGACCGTGAAAAATTGGATTGCAAAACTTCAAAAGGGTTTGAAAATGATGCAGATTTCTCAAGCCTTATTGTTTGCATGAATGAAACTTGGGCACATTTCTACGACCCAGAAACAAAGCAACAATCTGGATTTGCTTCTCCAGGGCCTAAGAAATTTTGTGTTAAAAAATCTTCTTCTTTTTAACGTTTTTGCTTCAGTTTTTTAGGATTGCCATGGAGTAATCATGATTGATTTTCTGGATAAGGGGGGAAGAACAACTGGGAATTATTATTCGACGTTACTGACTACTCTACGAGAAAAATTTATGGACAGAAGGTTCAGAAAATTGTCCAGAGGTGTTCTATTTTTGCAGAACAATACCCCTGCATACAAATCGCAAACGATTCACCAGATCTCGCTCCATCTGACTATCATCTCTCTCCTCAGCTGAAGAAAGGTTTTAAAAGTCGTAAATTTTCTTCCAACGAAGAGGTGGTACAATCTGTGGAGACCTAGTTTGCACAGCAACTCACTTTGTCAGGTGTAGAATCCATCCTGGAACCGCTGGTCGCATTACTTCAGGATGGCACCTCGTAGTTAGCCTCGATCGACTGCCTCCATTGCTTGGGTCTCTTTCTTCTTCTCCTTCAGCACCTTCTCGACGAACGTGGCGATCTTCTGCCAGCGGTCGTGTCCGGACAGCATCGTTTGCACGACGTTATCCAGCGTTAGAGGTCCTACTTCGTCTTGTAGAGCGTCACTCCACCTCTCGCATTCGAAGAAGGTGTGGTGAGCATCATCTTCCGCAGAGTCGTGATACTGGCATGTCGCGTTCTCTGCTATACCCATTCGAGCCAGGTATCCGTTGAAATACCCGTGTCCGCTAAAAAACTGGGTGAGGTAGTAATTTACCTCGCCGTGGTCTCGGTCCATCCACTCCGTTAGGTTGCTGATGAGTCTGGCCGTCCACCGTCCTCTCGTGTCGTTCTGTAGTTATTAACAGTTTAGAAGCGTTGCATATTCGTTGCAAAAAATGTATCCAATTAAGAGGAGAGTATGTTGAATAATAAAATATTTTGACATTCAAATTTTGTTTGCTTCTATAGTAGGCTAAGAATTTTTCAATACCTCCTTGTAGATCCTCCTAAAAACATTCCACTGACAAAGGAAACGCAACGGTCATCTTGGGCAAATGACAATACCTGACCAAAATATCAGATCTCTTACAAGATGATAGTTATACTCCCTTATCACGTGAACCAAAATTTGAATGGCAAATCACTTCATTACTTAAATCCTCTGACATTCCCACACACATACAAAAACGGTTAATACTCATAAAGGATCCAAACCATCTCGATTGTACGATCTCTCCAAAAATCTAAAATTTCTGAAGGTTCTATCGAATCCGGAGATCTTATTGTTGTGATAATCTAGCAATTATTAACCCATTGTTACCTATTGTTGCGTAAATGCATTTAAAAAAATTTTTTTTTTTCCACAAGATCATAATTATGTCCAACTCTAACGCATATAATCTAATAAATGAATGCGTGTAATAATTTTTAGTGCAAACAAATTAAAAAATGAGGTCCGTAAAATAGTGCTGACTATGAAATTTTGGAAGCACTTATTATATGATTTTTGGATCTGTTACTAGCACTTATAAGTTATTCTATTCCGTATTATATTATATAAAAAGTTCAAGTCAATTTTATTTAGTTTCTTAGAAAAAGGAGTTTGAAGAGTTTGGGACTACTGCACATTTTCTACAAGGTTGCTTCGCAGATTTGGTAGCACAATTTGACAGCATTTCCTGTCTTCACTTGTGTATAAACGCTTGCTGAAGTGAGTGATTTTAAATATATATACATATATGTATGTATGTATATAGGGTGCTTCATTAATTATGGGTAATATTTTAACTGGAGATACTACTGTCAAATAATAACCATTGAACAAAAATAGCCTTTCCAAAATCGCACCGTTTTCGAGATGAAGGTTTTCAAAGAAAAAAAAATCGTTTTTTCCATCTTTAAGCTAATCTACTTGTACGATAAAAATAAAATTTGGCATGGCTATTTAGTATTATTAGATGCTTCTTATGGTGGAATTTTCTGAAATTAGCAAAATTACAGCAAAGAGAAAAATATCCCCTTGTGTTAACATCAATAGAACTTTGTTTTTGATTTACAAGCACGAAATTAATATCACCTAATAAACCAGCGAAAACTCCAAAAATAAGGTCTCCTTGTAGAAACTTTGTATTATTCCTGGTTTTCGAGAAAAACGAGAAAGTTCGGAAGGATGTGTGGCTGAAAATAGTTTAAATAGCAAAAATCCGGGTAGACTTTCATTTCGAAAACGGTGCGATTTTGAATAAGGCTATTATTTTGTCAATGGTCACTATTTAACAAGTAGTACCTCCATTCATTTCTTTTGATTATATTGATTCAATTTTCGTCATTTGGTGAGTTAATGATCGATTATTGTTACTTAGAAGTATTGTAGTGGCGATAATTTTATTACCTATATCTAGTTGTCCAAATAAAGTGGGCTGCGAAAATAGGAGGCCGCTAACTACTGCAGAACTGATGGCAATACTAGCAGAAGACGAAGACTTATGTAATGCTAACGAAATTGACGCAGTATACATTCCGCCACCGGTAGATGAAATTATCGACGAAGAAGACCTCAATGACGACTTACAAGAGAATGATAATCTAGTGTTGTGAAGTTCATGCAAAGCAAATAGTGAATGATGAATCTGATGAAGAATCTGCCCCGCCAACTTCCAAGAAGAGAAAAATAGGAAATAGTAAAGAACAAACAGTAACGCGAACTTGGGGAGGCCTTCGATATCAGCACTTCTTCTTGAAGTTAGATTCGATAAATTTGGCCACGTAATCGTAGAAGGAGAAAATAAAGCTAGGCGTAGATGCAGGCAATGTAAAAGCACAATAATTTACATGTGTAAAAAGTTTATTTACATCCTACCTGCTTTGACATGTTCCATAGCCACAGTGTTTAGGTCGCAGTAGCTACATGTAGTGTCCACATACTCGTACTATGTGATATAATCCCAACATTGCGTATACGAAACATTTTGTTGTGACGCCTAGGCCAAGAAAAAAAATCCTGTTATTTTGTATGCATTTGAATGTACAGGGTGATTCACACAAATCTAGCATAATCCATGATGTTTATTTTTAATGGAACATCCTGTATATTTTTATATTTTTGAAAGCTCCTTAACAACCTGATTTCAGAGAACTACATCATCTAGGGTATATTATTAATAATACAGGGTGAAACTTAAAATTATTTATGACTATGCTAGATTTGTGTGAATCACTCTGTACATTCAAATGTATGTCTAAAAAGCGCACACTTGAATTTACAAGTTGACGTGTCCCGGCGCTTTTTATAATTTTCTAAAATAAGGACACAAACAATATTATTCCATAAATGATTTCCACACTGTATATTCACTACATTAAAGCAGTTTTTTCTTTAGTTGTAATTTTTTGTCTACGCTTGGGCCTTAATGGATTAATTCAAAGCAATCAATCCCCAGATCTAACCAACTTAATGCCGAAAAATACGTCACTTCGACACATTCTTCAACACGCTCAGCTTTAGCTGAACATTTTCTCGACACGGACTACAAAACTTGTTTTGATCAAACGTCTTTTGTAAGCAAGTCACAGTACTACTTTTCCTGAAAGATAAGGAAAGCTAATCGAGATTCAGAGATATCCCACAGAGAGTCTCAACCGTGATGATGGTTACCCACTCTCTAGTATTTAAAAACCTGTCCTTTTCGCTTTATTAGTCAGTTGTAAATATAGTCCTGGAGGTGTGCTTTCCTTTTGTCAGATTTTCGCCACTAGCACATGGTTTACACGTCGAGTTACCCACTTTTTCCTCATGAAGGAGCCACTTACGGGCGGTCAAAACCCAGAATACTTAGATCATGGATACCTTCAATAACATTTCTGTAAGGTTGCTTTTTTTCTGCTAAAGGAAGCTATCTAAATAAAAACCATTTTTTTTATAGTAATAAACAATCTTTTATTACTTCCATTAACTTTTTACAATTATAACACAATCATACATACACATACGTATAAAAAAAACAATGAAATAAAAACAAAATAGCTCACATATTCTTATACTCTTTTTCGACCATTTTAGCTATCGTATTCAATTGGATATTCGACGTTCCTTCGTAAATAGCACCAATTTTACAATCCCTATAAAATTTCTCCTGAATAAAATCTTTAGTGAAACCGACGCCACCCATCCAATCGATGCATTTAATCGTCGCTAATTGAGCAACCTCAGAAGCCCAATATTTAGCCATAGCTGCTTCTTTAATGAAAGGTTTGCCGGCCTCTTTTGTTCTAGCAGCATTGTACGTTAATAATCGCGCCATTTCGATCTGCGTGGCAACTAAAGCGATTTGATGTTGCATACCCTGTTGGAATAAAAAAATTAAAATGAATTATTTCAAGTTAGATTTCAATTTACTTGGAAATTATAGATGGGTTGTCCAAATTGCTGTCTTTCCAATGTGTATGGAATCGTTGCGTCGAAACATCCTTGCGCACATCCTAACATTTGAGAAGCGATACCGATTCTACCTTCGTTCAGAACTGAGATTGATATCTTGTAACCCTGTCCAAATTCGCCCAACATAGCTGATGCTGGTACTCTAACATTGTCGAAGGAAAGCATGCAGGTTCCCGAGCAAATGATGCCTAATTTGTTTTCAGGTTTGTGTACTGTGAAACCAGGGGTATCCCTGTCTACTATGAAACAGGTTATACCTTTATATCCCTGCAATATATTTCTTAGTATTACCGGATGATTTATTGAGCAGAGATACTTACAGCTGATGGATTTGCGTTGGCAAACACTAAAAATACTCCTGCTAAGTCTGAATTTGAGATCCACATCTTTGAACCGTTTATAACGTAGTCTGAACCATCCTTTTTTGCGACTGTTTTAAGGGCGAAAGCGTCAGATCCTGATGATGGTTCTGTAATACAGAAACTACCAACCTGAAATTGCGAAAATATAATATAAAGTCATTTTATAGATATAGTCATCAGAGATTCCAACATTGAACAAAAAAATCTATTAACTTTTATTGACCTTGAATCTATTTTAAATTCTTCAATATTATCGCCTGTATAGTTGCGATGTTAAAAATAAACGTTGCGCTTTAAACCATAGACTAATTGAAAGGAACAAAATGATCTTATTTTCTGTTTTGTTTTTACGAATATATTCGCGTGAACATATGTTTGAGTATTAGTTTTTTGCGTCTATTTCTAAAAATGTAAAAAGTACGTAAGTAACATTTGGCTTACAATATACATGAGCTATAAATATTACGT
Source organism: Holotrichia oblita (assembly GCA_023690525.1). Lineage (NCBI taxonomy): Eukaryota > Metazoa > Arthropoda > Insecta > Coleoptera > Scarabaeidae > Holotrichia > Holotrichia oblita. The sequence goes on from CM043021.1 coordinate 10,040,229, forward strand.
CTATGTTTATGTTTATCGCGAACGGTATTATTAGAGAGAACACACCTCCTTTAGTATTTTAATAAACTTATACTACGCACGATTCGCACCAAAACTTACCATACTACTAGATAATAATGGAAGGTACTTCTTTTTCTGTTCTTCATTACCATAATTGGCAATAACTGGATTTACTAAAGTATTATGAATATCTACTAGGGCACCGACTCCAGGACATACCTTCGATATTTCTTCCACGACTTGAATACAAGTCATAAAATTACATCCAGCTCCACCATAATCGCTGCTTACTTCAACGCCCATTAACTAGAATTCAAAACATGACAATATAGATTGTGTTTCATTTTAACACATATCGGAGATTCCTTGTTAAAAGTGTGCATATTCCATGTGATATAGAATCACAAGTAGCTTTCAACTGAATACACAAACTTTGTTTGAATAGATAATATAAATCAAACAGATCTTAGAGCAATATTGCTGGCAAGCAAATGCATCTCCGCTTTTTTGATAAGATTCAAGATAAGCCTGACAACTTTAGAAAACATTCCATGTTTAACAAAGTGATAGCAAGTAAAAAGATAATATAAATTAAATAAGTAGATGTAATTTAAATAAATCTACATGTTATTTAAGAGATAACTACGCGTACAAGCGCTGATTATCAAGGACAATTTAATAAGCCTACTATAATTTATAGATGATATTACAAACAAGTAGAGCAGATTTTAGTATTAGCAAAGTTTTGCCGTGTGCATCAAGTCATTTTTGATTCTTAGACGTTAATTTTCATAGTCTTCACTAAGTCACATGAATTCTCAAAAGGGTGCCTGCATGATTGGTACCGAAAATGTTGACGCCAGAGCAAAAGCGCATTCGATAAGTCACTTCAGAGACGAATTTGGCCATCATTAAGCAAAATCCTAAACACTTCCTAGTAAGATTCGTTAACTGTGGATGGAACTCTAGTTCACCACTATGATCCTGAATCAAAACGGCAGAGCATGTAATGGAGCCACAAAGGTTCACCACCTCCTCGAAGGTTTCATGCAACAGCATCTGCGGGGAAGATCCCAACCAAGACTGAAATAGTTGACAGTTCTTTTTGTAGCAGCTTTTTCATTTTTTATTTTATGAAGGTTAATAGAACAAGCATCTATTATAACATCGATAAGTAATTATTTACACGTTGTCAGACGTCAACGTTGAAGGACAAAATAGAAATCAATAATAAAGAAGTGAACCCCCTCATAAGAAAAATCAAAAGAAGAGGCACAAGTGCATATTGCAATGCTTGCTCAAAATTGTAAAATTGCTTTCTTCAAATCGAAAGTACTGTCATGTTATGTCATTTCGATCATTTCCAACAAAATTCGTTAGTCATATATTAAACATGATGAATTGAATTGTCAAAATTACAAAAAATAGAAAAATCAGGTGAAAGAAAAAGTTCTTCTTAAAAGAGGAAAAGACAATAGAATAGAAAGTCGAAAGTTTGAAAAGTAGATTGGAAATTAGAGAGGCAGGAGAAAGAGAAACGTTTTTGAGAAATGAAAGAAAAGATATTTGGATTGATTTTGAAAAAATGACGGATAAGAGAATATAAAAAGGAAAAGATTTTGGATAAGATTGAAAGTGCGAAAAGGAAAAGAGTAGACGAAGAAGAAAAGATTGAAAGGAAGGAAAAGGAAAAGAAGTGGAAGCAGGAACAAGGTGTTTTGGAGAACCGTCCTAGATTAGTCCTAGCAGTTATTGCTCTAGAGTAGGTACTGATTCTGAATAAATAATCCCAAGCATGCGCCGTGAGTGTATGCACAGTCTAGACTGATCTGAGTAGTGCTGTCCATGTGCTGTCATCGCTCCTGTCATGGTTCATCGAAACGAGTGACAACTGCTGTTTAGTTATTAAGTTTAGATAAAATTCCCTAGGTTATATTACGAGGCTTCTAATAAGTGTTTTGGTTATTAAGAATTCAGGATTAGTCTAGAATTACAATATTTTGCGCAGTCGTTCTGCGCAGTTCTGTCACTAATCCTGACTTCTGAACCAAAACAAACCTATTGTAAAGTGTTTAATATATGTTTTCCTTTTTATTTTATTTGACTTTAATATTGAACACTGCAGTACATATATATGCAGAATTAAATGTTTTAGCAAATCTAAAATTACAACACCGGAAGTTGTTGAGTACATAATTGCCCCAAAATCTTAAAATGGGACCTTCATATGCATTTAAGCGTAATGTCTCGATTTTCTATTCCAAAAATTGTTGGATTCGATTAAAAATAGGAATGGATAAGATCAATATGGCTGAAATATTGCAATAATTGCAATAAGTAACAAGATCTTTGGTATGTAAATGATTGTGGTTGTATACACTTGATTTCAAAAAAATCTGGGACAACACTTATATCGCATTTTTGTGTTTTTCAAGCATTGTAAAACTGGCTCGCCTAAAATCGCTTGCATTTCGTTGCGCACTACTGACATACCAAGTCTAGATAAAAATAAGATATAATTAGATAATTATATTATTATTGATTTTTCTGTCATCACTTATTAACTAAAACAAATAATTAAACTGTTTGCTTAAATCACTTTTTTAATGAATGATAGTCTTAACAAAAAACATTAGTTAATATATTTTAGAAATTAAGGCTTTGTCCCAATGGAAATAATGATAGACAAAAGATATTGTTTAATATTTTACAGGACCACCGTTACTTAAAATAACTTTGTCAAGTCTCCTTGGCATTGAAGAAATTAATTCCCTAACACAGTTTTCGTCACCACTTATTTCTTCCCACATTCCTTGGATTGCAGCCCAGAGCTCTTCGGCATTCTGTGGATAAAAATTTCGTTGATATAACTTTTTAACAATTAATCCCCACATGTTTGCGATGGGGTTTATGTCAGGACTATTAGCAGGCCAAGGGAGAACTTCAATGTTATGGTTTCTAAACCATTCGCTTACTGCCGCCGCCGTGTGGACTGGACAATTATCATGCTGGTAGATAAAATTGTTTGGATACAGCTGAGTAACAGATGGTGACATTATGTTTTCAAGAATATTTAAATAATGTGGAGGGTTAAACCTATCATAGATTCTCCACCAAACACCACCACCCCTACCACTAATCCAGCCCCATACGTTCACTGAAAAACGTCCTGATGTTTTAAGATTGTTAGTATATTTCTCAGTGAACTTAGTATTTGCAGGTCGATAGACACCAATTTTTGAGTTCTTGCTAGATTGAAATACTTTTTCGTCCGTAAATACTACACTATTCCAATAATCTAAGTCTCTATACACGTAATTTAATGAAAATATGATCCTCGATTGCTTGTGTTCCTCAGAAAAAAATGGTTTGTTGGCAGCAACTCTGTACTTTAATTCCGAAGATTTCACTCTTCTACTAGCTGTAGCAGGAGATCCAAGAAAATTTGTTTGTATTCTAGCTGCCACTGCAGAAGAAAAAGGATTTTCACGTAACATATTTAAAAATGCTCTTCTTCAAGAGTAGAAACTCGGCGTCTTCCACTACCAACTTTTCTCAAAAATGTTTGCTGTTGTTCCCAGCGCTTCTTCACATAAAAAACAGTATTTTTGTTAATATTAAAATGTTCAGCAACTGCTCGTATAGACCAACCGTCTTCAATTTTACTTAAAATGCGAGCTTTTATAACAACGTCAAGCTTATTGGGAGGCATTTTGACAATGACAAATAATTTGTATCTTATTTGTCAGATTCGATTACAACTGATTACTAACAAGCCACATTTACAGTATGCAAGAGTAATTGTCCCAGATTTTTTTGAAATCATCTGTACATATATTGTCAACATTTCTCATGCATGATAGCTTATATAAAAGTGCATTTGTAAGATGAATATCACTTATTAATGAAGTCCTGCTAATTATGGCCCATTCTTCACGGAGTACCCTATATACAGATCACTCTGACGATACCTACTCCTGTATAAGGGGGTTGATTAATTTCAGCTAGTTGCTAGTTCTCCAATTATAACTTGTAAAGAGTGTAACAAATCTCCGATATGCTGTGGCGGAAAGAACTGCAGAATGTACGTAATGGATAGAACGTAAATACACAGAAATAATAAGCACTATGTACATTTTTATATTTATAAAATCTTTCGATTCCATGACGGTCGTGAGAACCTTGCAGACAATTGCCGAGCAGCGACGCCAAAAATCACTCGCAATGAAGAAAACATGGAGACAGTCAAAGAAAAGCACAGTCTATCGAATTTTGGGCAAATCAAAGGTCTGTGCGCACTTCGTGCCACACCCCCTGACAGACGACCAAAAATATTGGAGAGCTCGCAATTGCAACTGTTAAAACTGTCCCAAAGGAACCGGGCAAGCATGTCAGCCATTGTAACTGGTGATGAAACGTGATGTTTTCAATACGATCCAAAAACAAAACCTCAGAGTTCGGCAGAGAAATCCCCAAAAGAGCCAAAAGAGAAAAATTTAGGCTTTCAGAAGAGCAAAATCAAGACAATGCTGACCGTTTTCTTCGATTCAAAGGGAATTATTCATATTGAATTTGTTCCAGGAGGTCAAACGTGTTAAGGTGAACGCAGAATATTATCTAGTAATTCTATAACGATTGTGGGCCAAAATTCGACGAGCTCGACATGAATATCGACAGAGTTGGTTTTTATTGGACTATAATGGGCTATAACACAAATAAGCCATATCATGGTAAGTGAATTCTTGATCAAAGAAGAGCATCATTGTTATCGGTCATCCATTGGAATCACCTGACTTGGCTCCGTGCGACTTTTGGCAATTTCCCAAACTGATATTGGTGATGAAAGGAAATCGTTTCGATATCATCCCGGTCATCCGAAGTGTGTTAAGTGTTGGTGCACTTAATATACCCCTGATGAAAGAACAAAAATGGTACTTATTTGTAAATTGAACAAATAAGTGGTCCGAAACGTTGGCATTATTAAAATAGAATTTTGTCTTTTAAATTTACACCAAAATAAAACCAGAATTCTTCTCTAGTTAGAAGTAACACTTACATATATAAATATCTGTTGCGGAAAAGAATAATGCAATGAAGGGAATTTGTTTACAAACAAGGAAGCACTCAAGAAAATTGGCTTTATACAATATAAATTAAATAAACAAAAAGAAAATCCATATTGGGATACGATAATATCAAAATTATATTCATGTGTACAGAAAGCTCTGTATTACCAAAGCAAACCAAACATGCATCTTCTTAAATAAGATAGAGAGTAGAGTTTTGATAAATTATTTATTATAATTGTAAATGAAATTGCTTTGAAAGTTAAAAACATAAATTATTTTCAATTTATTATAAAAACAAAACTAAGATTACGAAATTATCGAAAATGAATTAGTTGTAATCACATAAAAGGTTAAATATCAAACAACATTTCCAAATAAAAGATAATATATGACGCGAAGAAAACCCTAACCTTTGTACTATTAAAAAAAGGAATCGCCAAATACATTACTTGCAAATCTTATTGATTATTTTTAGAAAAAAATCCGTATCAATATCCAATATTATATAAGTAACAGATCATAAATTTAATTCGGAACGATTTGACATGGCAAGCAAATAAACAGCTACAAGCAAGTTATGTTTCCCCTACTATATATTTTGATAATTAATATCTCACTTCAGATTTTTTGTATACAGATACTACCATGCAGATAGGGGGGGATATAAATTTTGACGATCACTATACATCTGCAAGTAATTATAGATATTGCAAAATATTGAACTTATTAAAACAATTTCGCACATTATCGAATATGTAACATGAATGCAATGTAGACACAATCTGCGAGATATACAATCAATCATAAAAAAATTACACATCTCAATTGATTTGATATGAATTAATGACTGATCCAACTTATTAATCTCTCTTCAAAGCAACGTAAAATGATTCCAAATGACAATCGGAGATATTCAAATACACCTTCTATGTTTGATTTTACAAAATTTCTAATAGAATGTATTCTAATCTAATTAAAAAGAAATTAAACATCCATTAACGTAAGTTTTATATCAGAATAAGTCAATATGGTAGGAATTTTACTGTACACACATTAAGTTAATAATTGTGTTTTGTTAGAAGATAATATAATGTATTTTTAGCTCCTAAATACACACCGAAAACGTGTACACTTAGACACATACTAGTACCAGATTGTCGAGTTTGTAATACATAATATGAGGAATAACCGAAGATATAGTTATAACCGAAGATGTATATAGTTGCCAAACAAACGTAGTAGGGGAAATGATAATTAAATAATCACGTAGAAGTGGTGTGTTTTCTAGATTATCTTCGCCAATTTGACAATGACTAATAAGCCTCAACAATTAAGACTATTATTGTCTTGAAATACATTCAAAAGAAAGGAGTTAAGTCTGATGATGTTGTTTTATTAAAGCAGGTTTCATTCAAAACTGATATTGTTCTAAATTAATTCAGTAAATATTCTGATTATTTTATATGCTAATGACGTAATATGACCTGCTTTTACTGTTATTTTAAAGGCATTTTTTATGTAGAAATGAAGATCCTTTAAAAGCACGTCAAAAATACGTCAAATTGATAACGTATTCTCATACTGTTAAAACAACGTCAGAAACACGTCATATAAAAATTTAAAATTTCACAGCTGTGTTTGCAGATCAGACAAAACCACAACATTCCTAGTTATGAATATGTTTATTATTAATCAGTTTATGACGTCAGTGTCGGTCTCTAAAATGACGTTGTATGGCTGTGATATAAAGCAATTTTTCCGTCAATGTAACGACATCCTACCTCCAAAAAATGACGTCAAAATAACGTCATCGTCTTTGCTAATACATGGGAAACAAAAAGAAATTTATTTTAATCCAATACGAAGAGCAAATCAATGATTTCATCAATAAATATCTGAAAGAAGGCAAGATTATCCGTTAATTTGCTGGCATTGGCGGCAAATTATTTATTAACTTCACAGTCTGTTTTGATGAGTTCTTCCTCACCTAGTGAAGCGGAAAATTGCAACACATGAGGTGGTTATAAGCTAAAACTGCTTGTTCGAAATAAAAGGAGTCTGAAGGATAATAAGGTATTTGGATTTGTCTCCAAAAACATTGCTTATTGTCGATCATGCCTTGTATCAAAGCCTGAAGCATTGGATCAATGTTTTTATCACCAAATTAAGAAGTTGAGAGAGAGCACTAAATAGTGTTAACATTCAAGTGACAGTTATAGATTTCTAAAATCTAACTTCAAAAATTTCTTTTGCGGTCTCAGATGTGTTGCAGCCCTCGGCGACGTCTCGGTCCTCAAACTCACATCTGCTGTAATACAGCGCTTACGTTTTTTTGTGACATAAGTAATTATATTTCATAGCAAAAAAAAATTGTTGATGCAATAAATGATGTTTTAATGTTAATGGAGGTACTCAAAACATGCGTTTGAAATGAGCATATCACATTATTCTTCCACACCCTGTATACTAGATTAGAAAATAATTTTTTGTTTATAAATATATTACAATGTTAAAGAATTCTATATGAGAGAAGACTAAACAAGAACAGGTTAAAAATAACAAAAACTAGTAAACAGCTTCTGCCTACAATAAAATCTGTTTTTTATTCTATCATATTAAATCAAATTAGAGATGCTTGCCCAGAACAAATAACACAACAGATCTCGGATAAGATAAATAGGAGAAGTAATTTATCACACTCAAATAAGATGCAATATAATTTTAAACAATATTTACTCCTATTATGTCCTATTATGTAACGTAAGAAACAATAACATAAGAGGTAAAACTAAAACCACGCCACACGTTCAAGAACCAATCAAGAAATAAACTCTGACCCGCTTTTGACGTAGATAGTTACCGACTATTAAATAAAATATTTGGCACCGATCCAGATTGGCTTCAAACTTCAAACTTTTAAGTAAAAAAAAATGCCGAATTTTAATTAGAATGTGTGAAAACGTTATCTTACCCCGTTTTCGAATAACATTTTTAAGATGTCTGGTTTAACATATCCAAGTTGTTCCATTTCCCGTACGACCGGTGCGATTTGTTCTTTAGCCAATCTCGAAACTATAAAATAATAATTAATCGTAGATGGTATTGAACTTGAACGTGAAATATATATCACCTGTTTCTTTCATCATCTGTTCATCTTCGGTTAAGGTTGTTAGGGGTAATCTCCCCGTCTCCGAAGATGACATATTTGGACTGGTTGTCATCATAGTTCTCGACCATTTTTTCGCAAAATTTGTCGTCGCCTAAAATGCGATTTTATCTCAAATTTCATATATGTATACATATATAGGAAACATATGTTAATTGAAGATTTTACGAAAAACGCACAAAATATTAAATAAATAATTTCTGTATAAATCTTTTAGCAATTTTAACACCTGCCTTATTATTAAAAATTCTCTTAAGGCCGTTCATCTTAAGATAATAGGATTAAATCACGGAAGACGTCTGCTCATAAAGTGTTGTGAAGGTAAACTGGGCCAGTCGAACGCTATACGAGCTTGAAAAATTTCAGCGCTGCTTGAAAACTTATCGTAGCCTGTTGATTATACTATGTGAAATGTTTGAAAAGCAACTCGTATAACGTGTATTGGTTGGAAAGGCAGAAGAGGTGCTCAAGGTCGTTTCGCATAGCTCGTATATACAACAGTGCGTAGGACGTGTAGGAGATAACTTAAGTTGCAATTATAGTTTGTGGTCAAAAATATCCGACACGAAGCCTGTTTTCCTGTTTTTAATATTTTTTACTCTATCTAACCTATCCTAGCAAGTGATGCAGATCAGTTTTTATAGTAGAGTTACATAATTTCATCTTCAATAATTATTAATATTGAATACAGTTTGTAAATAGGTGTCAGAAAAATATCTACTGTTCAAAAATTCATATTTAAAATACTAAATAAAGAAATTTTCAACAGACTATGGAACCGAAGCAGTCTGCCACTACGAGAGGATAGAAGATATCATTGAAGAAAAATCCGATACGGCATCATGTTCCGGAGGAAGTCAAGTGTCAAATGAAGAAGAAAAGGAAACCAAACATGATCATGGAGATGGAGATTATGTGTATATGGCTGGATCTCCTATCATCAGTTGCAAGGATCCAAGTTCATATTCAGAAGTATTGCAGTCTAGCAATAAAAATCAGTGGCTGAAGGCTATTCATGAAGAATTGCAGTCCCTAAATGAGAATAGTAGGTACTTGGGTAGTAGTTAAACGTCCAAATGGTGTACGAGTACAAGTTTTACAGAATCGATGGGTATTACGGCAAAAAATTGCAGACGACGAAAAAGTTCGCTTCAAGAATCGACTGGTGGCCAAAGGATACCTACAAAAGCAAGGTATTGACTATGAAGAATCATTCGGCCCTGTTGCATGTTATGATACCATTCGAACTTTGTTAGCAGTAGCTGCTGCAGAAAAATTGAAGCTTGACCAATTTGACGGGGTTAATCGCAGTGAATCAAGAGAATTATACAAGGAAAATTCTGGAAAGATTTGGAAAGGCCGAGTCGAATGGACTCCAATTGGACGCTAAGAGAGTAACCTTGAAGACAAAATTCCTGCAAAAATTCCTTATCGCGAAGCAGTAGGATGTCTACTATACTTATAACTACAGCCTCACGTCCAGACATTGCTTTTGCAGTGAACAAAGCAACTCGAGCTATGAAAGATCCTATAGTTCAAGATTGCAATCGACTGAAACGTATATTTAGATCTTTAAAGAATACAGTAGACTATGGAATCATATCCGAGAAAGGTCTACAATGACGCTGACTACGACAAATCTCCTACACTCTACACTCTACATTGACAATGCTAGTACAGAGCGAAGTTGTCCAATAATCCAGCATATCATCCACATCACTTCTATGTTAGGGAAAGATTTTTAAATGCAAGTCTACTTACGAAGCCATTGGAGAAAGTTCGATACGAGACGCTGCATTCTAAATGTCATTTAGAACTATTTTTCTTTTGGAGGTAGTGTTGATATTTAAAAAATATGTACAGGGTGGGCCACTTAAAATGATGTAAGTACTAAAATTACCGCCAAGCTAAATAAAAATTTTAAAATCCGACTATTAGGTCAACTTATAGTGGTTGATGAGGAGCACATATTAATAACAATGTAAATTTTGTAATATTCACAATGACGTCACGCCGAAAACAATTTGCATTTTATTAAATAGCACATTTATGTTTTCTGTCACTGTGTTAACTGTTTTTGCAATAACAAAAAATGAAATTTGATTATTTAAATATCGCGGGTTCCAAGTTTCAAGCTTAGTTTACCGAAACTTTACGTAACGCATGTTAATGTGTATTTGTCAGATTTGACTTAAATCACTACATATTCTGCCATTTGCTTACCTAATAATAACTATTTCAACATATTTCCCGAGGTACTATTTGCGCAACAAAATGACTAAAATATTGTGTTTATAAAAGTCAGGAAAGTTGTATCGCGTAGTATACCAGCTCATACCGCCAGCGGCTAATGTTTTTGCACTTGTCAATGCAGATTTAATGCAAGTTCGTCAATAAGTCAAACACTCGACATCAAATTATTGTTTCTACATAAGTTAAACACTAAAATAATTAAGTTTGAACGTTTGTCAGTTACCAAGTGAGATTTAATGACATATCTATAGAGCCCAATTCAAATTTTGCGTTTTACGCAAATAGCATCAGGTAAATAACAATATCTGCGCGCTTCAAAATTTGAAATATTGGCGGCAATTTCAAGAAGTTGTTGATTTCATTTCTTATTACAATTGGTCATATTTTATACAGTTATACGTTAAAAAAATAGCTAATTAAGAATTTTACAATAAAAATACCACATCCCATAAAAAAAATGCAAATTAATCTGGTATGACGTTATAATGAGTGGTATAACGCTAAGTGGTGTAACGCTAATTTAAAATCAAGTGCGTATTCAAGTAAGTTCTGAATACATGACAGGTTGAAAATAGGTGTCAGAAAAATATGTACTGTTCAAAAATTCATATTTGAAATACTAAATAAAGACATCTTCAACAGATATAATGTTCAATTTCTTTTGAACACAATCATCAAAAAGAGTTCTGCCACCCTTTTCTTCAATATAAAAACACGATTTCTGTAGATGCATGGTCGCGATATAGGATTTAAAACAGAAGTCAGCAAAGAAAAATGGCCTTACCACAACATCGTTACATATAATCATCACTTGAAGCTTAGCATAGCATGATCTTATAAGCTTCATTCAGCAGAAGCAAACATTGGAGTACTACCAATCCACCGCTTCTGCTGAACGCGCCTATTTACTGTAAACACGTTCATTTCTTGTGAGCAATCTTGATTCATTAAGCAACGCTATATAATTTCTAAGAATTAAAACAAATTTATTAACATAAAATACAAGAGATGTCTGCAATTTCTTTTGTAGAGTAACAAAATAAAGAATACATTTGAAACGAAATAAAATAAAAAGCATTTGCTAACAGATAATCTGCAGGGCGTCATTATAATTGGCTTAATATTTTAATACCAAACTGTAGATTATGCGAGCTTACTGTATTTGTATGATAAATTATTGTTTGACAGATGTACTTAAATATATCATCGATTATGTTCATTGTTATTACATTACATTAAAACATGCAAACTATTTTGCAGATATACAATTTTAATAATTCTGTACATAAACGTTTTATTTCGTAGCTAATATCCGCTTTATGTTTAAATCTGCTCATTCTATAGTAGCGTACATACATGTATTGAATTATAAAAGATTTTCTCCATTTAAGTACATTAATATTAATTATTTTAATGAGTCCTGAAACAATTTTTTAAAATTGACTTTAATTTCGTATTTATTTTATTTAAATTTTAGTGCTTCTACTAGAAAACAGAAATCTGTTTTACCGTCGTAGTCATGTCCACAAACAATGGGAGCGCACGCGTAACGTTCCTTTCCGGTGTAAGTTCGTGTTGCTGTTGTCGGTACGTGACATATTATTAAAATCTACAATCATCTTTCAATAATAAGACACATTACTTGATTCAATTCAATTATTAAAGCAACGTTTTCTATTTAATATTAAGTTTTATACATATTTTTGTCAAATTATTTAATCCATCCTATAAAACGTCAGTTAACCTAAAAAAACAATGCATGTTTTGATTGTGCTTCTGTACCACTATTTACGGTTGTCCTCGTGTTCTTGCAGGAGAATAAACAGCATAAAAGATGAAACTTAACAAATTAGTTTCCGCAGCGAGGAGTAAGAATAGGAAGCGGCATTTCACCGCACCTTCTCATGTTAGACGTCGTCTAATGTCTTCACCACTTTCCAAAGAACTCAGACAGAAGTACAGCGTTAGGACGATGCCTATTCGAAAAGACGACGAAGTCCAGGTAGGAAATGAATATTGATTTATGTGTTATTTGCGAGGAAGTTCACGACATCTTTAAAACGCAGGTGGTACGAGGACATTATAAGGGACAACAAGTAGGCAAAGTAGTCCAAGTGTACAGGAAGAAATTTGTAATATATATTGAGAGAATTCAAAGAGAAAAAAGCTAACGGAGCTAGTGTATATGTTGGAATCCATCCATCAAAAGTAAGTACACGATTTATTTGTGTTATTATATTAGTTGGTCGTAATTATTATTCATGATGACTAAATCCATTAACAGATCGGTAGGTACAAGCTTTACATGTTGGACGTTATTGAGGTTCTCTTAATAACCGATTATGTGTACTGTAAGACCTGCGAAATGATAAAAAAAAATCTTGGTACTGAAATCTCTACTCCACTAATATTGTTTTCCTTGTTATATTCTATAGAACAAGATGCAATTTCTTCTTTTTTGCTTCTAGGTCGTTATAGTTAAAATGAAAATGGACAAAGATAGGAAAAAAATTATTGACCGAAGAAGTAAAGGTCGTGCTGCCGCTCTAGGTAAAGATAAAGGTAAATACACAGAAGAATCAACGACTACAGCTGCCGTTGATGCCTCTTAAATATATATAAGCGTTCTTTTGTATTTAATAATACAATAAAAAAAAAGTTATTAATAAAATTTGTTTTATTTATTAAAGTGTGAGGTTAACTTTCGAACGAAACTTTCATAAATTTAATTAAATTTAAATCTAATTTGTTTTTTATAGTGATCATAGCACAAGGAAAGAAAAAAAATTAATTAATTTTGACAAGTGACATGTCAACTTCAAATTCATTTTTTTTAATTCTCTATAGGTTAGGTATATGAAAATAAAAATGAATATTTGGGATACATTTTAATAATACAAAAAAATTAAACATGCACAATATGCAAAAGATCTATTTCATTAAAATATTAAACGTCTTTAGTCTCGCTTTCTTCCGGTTTAGGTCGAAATTTCCATCGTATATCGTCATTGACACCTTCTCTATTCCTAGCCAATTCGACAGCATAAAACTGTATCCGAGTAACAAGCATTGAATTCTCTTGAGTATAATCTTTTGATGCATCAGCTCTCAATAACGTTCCATAACTATAATCCTCTACGACTTTTTTGAATCTCTCGCAGAATGGTCTCCATTTGGCTTTACCTTTCCCAGACTTCAACTCATCTTCATTAATGATACGAACGTCCAATGTTGGGAATTCCTCCCTGAATATTTTGTATATCGTGTCATCTACTGGTGTTAACTTTAATAACCTTGGATCTACCGAACATAATATCTGAAACGCTAGAATAGAATAACCTACATATCTTTTATAATTTAAACGCTACATTGAAATAAATTTCGGCATGTTCGAAGGCTTTCATAGCCCACATGGCTTCCAGGGTTTGATCATTTTCGAATTCTTCAGCTGGCCTGGAAAGGACATCCTGCAAGAGTATTCGGCGAGCACTTATTATGATGTAGTAATACGTTTATGTTATTTTAATTACCATATCGTTAGTTTGTGTAGATGTTCAGTTAAATTCCAATCAAAATAAAGCCGAGAAATAAATATTAAATGTGTATTATATCCGCATGCAATACTTACGTCAAATTAATTAAATTACTTCCTGAGTGCCATCTTACAGCTGATAGTCTAATTATTACAAAAGAGAAATTTTCAATTACAATTGGTTTATCGCTATTCGTTTTAAGATGGCGCTGGTAGAAATGGAATGGATCAATTTTGTAATCTGAGAAAATTATTTGCAATAATAATTTGTATAGATATTTAATGAAATTTCAATCAAAATAAACTTATTTTAAAATAATTAAATTACTTACTTCGTTGCCATCTAACGCTGATTGCTGTAACTATTAGGGAAGCGGTTGATATCAGCTGTTCACTTTAAGATGGCGCTGATATGAATTGAGTTGATTAGTTTTATTTTATTATTAAAATTTGAATTGAAGAGCTTAAAACTTGACGTAAAAAATTAATCAGAACCGAAATTCTAAAATTGCCTCAGAAATTTTAAATAACTTTGATGAACATTCTCAATATTTAATAAAACATTTTATAATGATTTTCTCGAAAGTTTTATCTAGAACGATAAAAGTTAATCAGTAAATATAGATAAATAAATTTATTAGGTATTAATATAAAATAATAAAAAAATGTGTACAACAATTTGTGTTTGTATTATTAAATACGGCTTTTATACTTGCAAAAAAAACAAGAGCAAGTTTAATCCTCACTGAAACACTCGTGCGTCATTTTTCAACGTTCGCAATATTCACGCAATAGGAACACAACATCCAACAGTTCAAGTATATGCCTTGAATTATTCAAGCGTATTGGTTATTATTGTTGTTATACTGGTGATTATTGTGATTTATGGGCACCGTTGACCTGTCGCTGTATCGCCAAGGTTTTTTCAATGCCCACGACGTCCTCGTACTCATAGGCGGTGCAGTGGCTTCCACACGTCTTATTGCCCGCTCTTGATACGCTAATTCCCGCCTGTGCATTGCTTTACTATTTTCTCTCCTTATATATAAGAAAGATAACAGTCCGAGAATTAATAACACACCGATTAAAATGTACAGGATGATATTTGCTGTTTTTCTATCGAGGAGAAGCGATACACATATACCGGCGATCACTATGGCCAAGATTAAGATGATGGTTATTATGAAAACGATTATGCTTCCTTTTCCTTCACCTGTAACTGAAATAAAACGATTTTTTACACTCATACATGCATACAATGTGATCAACGATAAATGTGTATGGTTGGTAGTTAAAAAAATATGTTATGTCGTTTGAATGTCAAAATATTTGTGCAGCTGTCAGTTTGTATGCTTTCTTCAAGCTAAGTTTATTTTATTGATAATTGGCTTACCACACAATTTAGTACAGCTTTTTTAAACATAATACATATCCTGCTTGTATCTCTAGCAATACGAATATTGATTATTTAAACGAAATATTTATATTAAAAGATAAAAATTTGTTAGCTGGAGATTATCCTCAAATTTTCATGCTATTGATATTTATTTTCGTTACACTTTATCAATAAAAAAGTTGAAAACCTTCCTTGTTAAGAATCATATTATCATAGTTAGCAATTAATATTATCTTGCTACTAATTTGTCTGGTTATTGGTTGGTACCATCTTATCTATGTTGATGTCTGCTAAACATTTATTTTTACGTTTTCATAGAAACGTATGTACGTGTGTTGTTTTTCTTATTATTGTTATGTTTAAATTTGCACTATTTTCTTCTGTATTGTAGTCTTAAAATTTTAGAAAAATATGGCAATAAAAGATCTAAATTTGCATGATAAAATATGAGCAGATTACGAGCAAATATTATTATAAAATTTCGGCAAACCGAGACTAAAAGTTAACATTTTCAGTATTAAAAAATGTTTTATTTAAGAAACTTCATATACAAAATCTATAGACAGATTCTAATACGGAAAATACAAGATGTCCGATATCATCTGCCGCAGGTTGGCAACGTTAGATTTAGTTTGGTGAGACTATAATGTTTACATCATTGACTACACAACTTCATTGCTATCTATTTAGTTGTAAAAAATGGACATGTAATAGGTAAAGCACAGTTTGTACTGAATTGATAACAATCTTTTATCTCTAAGATTAAACAAACAAATGTAACAGCAGATAAAAACAATGAGCAACACGTGTATACAATAAATGTCAAATAACAGTGACAACTTATTATGACAGCAGTTGGGACGGAGCAGAAATAACTTAAAAAGTAGGAATTTTTATCTTGCCAACCTGGTGCTGATAATGGTAACGGTAATGATTATGGTAATGATTAAACTTCGAAATAGTAGTAGCATCTAACGTTATAAGATGCAGAAAAAAACCTCAATCAAAGTGTATAGTATGTACGATACGCTGAAGTATATAGTTCATGACCGATTAGTTCAAACGAACTATTAAAAACTGTACGAACTATTCACGAACTGTCAAAAACTGTACGAACTATTCAGAAGATGTGTCCGTTTGTAAATATAATTTAATTGACTATAATAATAGTCTATGACAACAGACATATCTCATACGAATAATTTTGGCTTGTATTCCAAATAGTAAGTAGCATTCGAGTTTGGTAACCCTGCTTTAGACAACAATTTGACTGAAACAAAACAATAGCAGGAACTAATTTATTAAGCACCATTGTTCCACAATAATAAAGCACTGCAATTTCTAAAATTGTCAGAATTTTATCTTAAACTACTATTTCGAAATGCCGTTTAGACTTCTACTTTTGCACTAATTTCTACTGTATCGCTTCTTGTTAGTTGTTATTTTCTGCTTATTTGTAATTTTATTCTGTTATTAGCAGTAATATTTTGCACAACAATAAAAGTTATGGTAAACCTGCAGAATCCAGCTCCCATTTAAACTGACATAATGAACGCATTTACGCATGCGCATAACCAATAAATATACGAGTAACGTTGCCAAACGCATACTGTCAGAAAGAATGCTGGTATATATTCTGCAGGTTTACCAAAGTTATAACCCAATTTGATGACTTATATGATTGTAATAAAATAGAAAATATTATCCCAACAATCTAAAATAAAGTGCGAGCAACAATGACGAATATATCTGAAGTTGCAGCTTTCTAAATGTGATAATTAGACATCGGATTTTATGCATTTGCATATGCAAAATGCATATAACTCCAATTACAGCGTTAGTGCCTATTTTAACCTTTTTACCCAATCATGTATATTTCGTGCATATTACTAGCGAGAGGTACGAAGACGTGTAGAACGTGATTTGACAGTTCGGAGGCAATTGCGATTAAGTCAAGCAAGCTGGCATTTGAAGACGCATCCATTACACAGAATATCTCCCTCCTCTCAATACATTTCCACAAGTTACCAGATGCCATAGAAAAACTGGAAACAAAAACTTTCCTCTATTTAAATCAATAGAAATACTGGAAACGATGATCGAACTCGCCAACACCCTTCCTAAGTCAATATCGGAAAAGATTCGTACAAAGTTGGACGTTATTTTGTGCAAAAGTTCGAGTCTTGAAAACTTAAAGAACATTAATGCCTACATCAACGGCACAGGTAAAGAGGTATCTCCAGAAATGGCGCCAAATTTTAAATTTTGTCCAATGACGTCAGTTGATGTAGTGAGGTCGTTTTCGGCGTACAAATTGATACTGGGTGACAAACGTCACAAATTTGCACTCGAAAATTTGGAAAAATACTTGATTGTATACTGTCATAAAAAACTATGCATAATTTTAAAAAGACTTATTGCGCTGTTTTTGTACCGTTTTTTATTAAAATATATAAAAACAAAAATGTTGTTTTGATTTTTCATTGTGCATATTTTGGACATATCAACAGTTTTAAGTCCATATTTCGGCCTTTTTTAATGCTGCAACTTTAAATGTGTGAATCGTTATTGGACACAATGTACGAAGTGATAATTTCGAACTGTCTTAGGTTGGCAACAAAAAAGTCCCAGAATACTGAATTGTACATGTCAACACACGCATTAGCTGTCATTACTTTTGCGTATTGTATTATAGTTTTTTTGTACTTTCCTGTTTCATTGTCACTTTTCTATCTTTTTCAAGGCAATAGCCCTAGTATATCCAATAATGCCTTATGATTAAAAAATAAGACGCAATTACTATATTTCAATTGTATAAACACCTATGACGTAAATGAAAGCTACAGTCATTTTGTACGCAATTTGGCGCTCGTAATTGATGAAATTTGTCCTGTTAAAGCTGTAACAAAAGCCGAAAATCAAAAACTCGCCTGGCTTACTCCTGAACTTTCTAATAAATGCAAAGTCAAGAGACAGCTGTATGAAGGGGTACTGAATAATCGGGTGGATACAGACTATTATAAAAGATACTGCAAACATCTAAATCAAGAAATTACGAAAGCAAAACAAAAAGTAACTCTGATTACATATTAAAAAGTAGTAACAAAATTAGAGCCACGTGGGACATAGTAAATAAAACAACAGGAAAACAAAAAACAGAATGTATAGATATTTCACTCATACAGCGAACTGAAGGGCTTGCGAGTGAACTAGAAACATTAAACTATGTAAACGAATACCTATTAACATACAGTAATAGCAATAGTACGAGTAATATCGCGCCGGATTATAGATATGTCAAACGCAGTGACCAAACTTGCTATCTGTATCCTGCAACCCAAGAGGAAATAGTCTCAACAATACGATCCTTGAAAATACGTTTTCTACAGGACATGACGACATACCAACACGTTTATTGAAGGAATGCGCTGACATCTTAAAACTTCCATTAACACACATAATTAACAACATGCTACAGTCCGGAGTATTTCCCGACGAGCTCAAAAAAGCCACCATAACACCCATTTATAAAAAAGGAGACAAATCAAACCCAGGGAATTACAGACCAATAGCTCTACTTTCAAACATCGCAAAAGTGTTTGAAAAAATCATACATGTGAGGCTGGGCAGTTTTCTAAATGCGAGTAATCTTTTGACTACCAGGCAATGTGCATACAGAACTGGTAAATCAACTCTTGACGCAATTCATTATGTCATTTCGGATATTTTTGATGCACTAAATAATAAAGAACATGCGATAGGTGTGTTTATGGACCTTTCGAAAGCATTTGATAACGTAAGGCACAATGTTTTATTGGATAAGTTAGAAAAACTAGGCGTCCGAGGTGTCGCGAATGACCTTGTCAAGTCATATTTGGAAAATAGGAGACAACGTATAGTGGTTACGAGAGCAGGAAGCCGAAGGTATTCTGAGTGGCAACCTATTAGCCAAGGCGTCCCACAGGGCTCTATAGTGGGGCCAATGCTATATCTGGTCTATGTGAATGATCTTCCAGAAGTTCGAGAAATCAATCTGTCTCTTTTCGCCGATGACACATCTTTCGTTTCCAGAGCTCCTAATGCTGAGGAACTTGCTGAGAATGTGCCGGATATATTACGAGACCTACACATATGGTTCCAACATAATGGACTACAATTGAACCTAAATAAAACCGGCGTGGTAATGTTTTCGAACACACTCACCAACTTTAACCTTACCTACGATGGAAATAACCTATCTTCAGTGGAAGAAGTCAAATTTCTAGGGCTGAGTATCAACAACAAACTCAACTGGAAAAATCACCTACAAAATTTAGTGGGGAAAATAAGCAGTTTCTCGTACGCACTAAAAATCCTTACGGACACGGTGAGTGTGGAAGCCGCAATGAGTGCATATTACGCGTATGTACACTCACGCTTGGTATACGGCGTTGTGTTTTGGGGTGGTAGTGTAGACGTGAACCGGGTGTTTGTTGCACAAAAAGAGGTGTATCAGAAACATTTTTAAATTAAGGAAACGGGAGACGTGCAGAGAATTATTTAAATGCATAAGTGTACTTACGTTGTGTTCAATCTATGTGCTGGAATCCGCGCTCTTTGTGAAAAAGAACTATGCTAACTACTTTAAAAAATATGAATTGGAACATCAACACTACACTCGAGGCACCGAGAAAGGATACTTAAATGTACCACAAGCGAAGTATACAAAAATTCAAAAAGGTGTCGACTATAGACTTATAAAAATATTTAACCATATTCCAAAGAAGTTGAAAGATCTGCCACTACATTCTTTCAAAAGACAATTGAAAACACACCTACAGCAACATGCATTCTATACAATAGATGAATTTTTTAAAACAAGTTTTTAATACGTTGTATGTCTATTTAAGTCTTTAGTCATTGAATATTGTTTGTTTATGTTTGTGTATTTATATTTGTACTTGTATTTTCTATTTTATATATTGTATTGACGATTTTCTATACTATGTACTTACAGAATAAATGCTATCTATCTATCTATCTATCAATTCAAAAATCCATTCATATCCTCCTTCAACTTAAAATTAACCTTACTTTATTGACATTTATCACAAATAAAATGTAAATAGTAAACCTAACCGCCAAACTAAATAAATATGTTCGCCAATTACACAGTATCACCATATTGAAATCAGTGTGGCCACCACAGGACACTTCAAAATGATCATTTCGTATAACGCCCACAATGATAATAGGATACTGTACCAACTTGTCAGTGCTTTCAACATAAATTTATCGATTGGCTAAGGACGTCTTGAAGTGAAGCGAAGTTAACTGCAAAACAATTTTTAAATTATTTTGATTGTTTTCCCGGAGAAGTAATTGATTGGTAGATTGGTAATACAATGCGACTATAAATGATTGTAAATTTTCGACTTAAGTTGACAACACTTCTGTAATTTTATGTTAGCACACCTGATTTTTAAATTTAAATTTGTCATATTTGTCAAAGCAAAAGTCATACGAATAAAACCACTCAATTTAATTTTAACAATGGTATTTATTATTGAGCAAAACACATTTATTGTAATGGCTTATTTTCGAAGCGGCTTACAAAATGATGGTAATTAGATATATTAGCTGCAATCAACTTTTGAGCAATTTGTTGCAATGTATCCAGAGGACCAAGTTGATTACCGTAGCTTTACTATACACACTATAAGAATTGTTGAAAGGTTTTTGAACACCGGTAATGTGGCTAAAGGTAAATCTACTGGCCTTCCCACTGTTGCTACACCTGATGTTTTGAATATGTTAATGAATGTGTTTGGAAAATCCTCATATTTCAGTATGTCGTTTGTCTCAACAAATAGGTAAAGTCTCATTATCAATTATTATTATTTCCTTTTAACCGTTTTTACGTCCTTTCCTGAACTCTCCTATGAATCCACTCGTAAGATCCTAAAAAGCATTTACATCCGTATCAATTTACAATTGTTCAGCAACTTCATCCTCCTGATTTCGTATTATGAACACAGTTTTTTTATTGGTATAATAACAATCTGATGCTTGGTTTCATCTGTCTGGCTATGTTAATTCGCAGAACTTGTTCGGCAGAGAATTCGCAGAACTTAGTCCAAGTGCCATTGCATCTAGTTAAAATCAGTGTTTGGGTGGCAATGTCACGGCAAAGAATTATTGGTCCGATATTCTTTCAAGAAACGATTAATGCTCAACGCTACCAAACCATTATTTTGGAATCATTTACAAATCAGTTGGATGACATAGAGTTAACGAGTGGCTATTATCAGCAAGATTCAGCTACAGCAGACACTGCACAAATAACAATTAATTATTTACACCAATTCTTCCCAGACCGTTTGATTAGTGTAGGTTTGTGGCCAAGTAGATCTCCCGATTTGACCCCGCTAGATTTCTTTTTGTTCCCTTATTTGAAAAACACAATATACCGGAATCAAATACAGAATTTACAACAGTTACGGAACGCTATTGAAGAGGGACTAGCAAATATAGGACCTGAAATGTTAACTAATGTATTTAACAATTTATCGCGAGGACAGTGTTGTTAAGCAGCGGAAGGTCGACACTTTGAGCATATTCTTTGAATAATTTTTGTTTAATCGTTTAAACTGTGCGTTCAAAAAACTCGTTTTCTATAAATCTTCCTTCTGGTATCGGTAAACAAACATGCCTAACGCATCCATATGATACAAATGACATAACCTACAAAGTTGTACCTATATACGAATAACCAGGCAAGCCAATTTTTCAGTGTTGCCAAAGTAAATATTTGTTACAAACATTTATAGTCACTTGGTACTATAGTGCTGCTGCCATTGCATCAGTGTCGCCAACTTAGAGATTTTCCCGCGAAATCTTGTTTTGGCAACCAAAATACTTATTTAGCAGTTGATGATGCATTTTAACAAGATTTTCCTGCATTCAAGAATAAATAAATAAAACCACGTTATGGTTTGCAATTCAAGCTTGAATTCAACGGTATAAACAATTATAACTAAGTGACGATCAATATTATTAAAAGGAAAAAATACTACTTACTCATCTAATCTAATAATCTTATCTTATTGTTTTATCTCGGGAACGATCCAGGTATGCATATATGAATAATAATGAGTAATTGAAAGAGTTTAAATAAAAATAAAACCACCAAAGTAAAAAAAAAACCAACAAGTACATGTATTATATTGGTCTATGTTTTAATTGCTAACACGTGTTTTTAGCGAATGCCTTTATTGTTAATGAATCTAACAGCTTTAAACAGGCTTCTCAGCAATTGGATGCTTCATCAGGCCACTAAACTTTTTGGTATCTCAGTACTTTTACATCTATCTTTCAAATCTTTGACAGTTAAGAAGCAACTGATAACAATTTTTAAAGTCGCCCTATTCCGACATTAAGGTTGAGCACCATAGAAAACTAGCGTCTCATTATAACATTGAAGGCGTTAATTTGCTGTTATTAGTTGCTTTTCAGGCTTTGTTACAACATTACCTCGTCGTAAATAATACTCCGCTCTTAATTATGTTGCAGTAAATGGTACATACCTCAACTAGAGTACCGATTTAGTGAAATGCTACCGGACTTGTCAACGACAAGAATCGAACCTCATTGCTCTAGATATAGCCAGTCGCTCTTACCACGGCGACTATTGTGCTGTTCAATAAAACAGCTCTGTTTTTATAAAACTACTTCAACAACTTCAGACCCAAACAAAATAATACCTGTATATGTAAGATTAATTTAATATCTACACGTATTTTATGTAATTTCGAATGTTCGTTGGTAGTTCTTAAGACAAAATAATTAATTAAAAAATGTTAATACTCGATGAGAAATCATTAGAAGTTATATAAGATTTAAAAATGGTTATACACTTTATTAAAATTAACTGCATTTAGTTTAGAACAAGCTATAGCAGATAGTTACGTAGCGAGATTGATTAGTTATTTTTGGAAAACCTTGTAACATCCAGGTACGACAGTTAGAAATTACGTTGTGTAACGCAGCGTCGATCGATGTCAAGTATTGAAAATATCTCCTAGCATACAACATTTACGATGCTCGTGTTTTCTTAACGATTAATATGATCTTATTCTTACCTACCTACAATTCGACTTTGCCTTTCCATACTTTTCTGCATTGCGTCTCTCTTGTACCGGGAACGAGTCTATTCCTCTGTATCAGTTTTACAGATCACGCTTTATATTATTTAAATCACCGCACTGTTTACTTACGTATATACTGTTGACATTTATTCTGCAGTGTTAGTGTAGGTATTCCTAGCACATATATTCTATAATTGCGTGTGAGTCACGTAAAATTACCGAAGTATACATCATTTGGATTTTATGAACGTACTTTTCGCCGTCGCGTATAATAATCGAGCGATTCGTTCTGAATACGTGAACTGGGCCGTTTTTCAGGCAACGCTCCCGTACACCATGTAGATTGTGGTAGAATAAACATTCTCCATATAGATAAACTTGATTACACAACTAGACATGTATTAAACCGTTGCGATAAGACAAGATTATAATATAAATGTGTATTATTATGCACCGTTTGCCACATAAACTTGTTGTACAGCATGAGGCAGAAAGGTCCCGCAAAAATTCGGGATGCGCGCGGTAAATCCCTGATGACAAAGAGTTTTCAGTTTAAAAATAAAACTAAGACTGAATGAAGTTGTTAACATATATGTAAATGATAACCGACTTTGTTAAAAAAACTGGTTTTGGGAAATTGAACAACTTCTTTGCGATAATAAAAACATATTAGATTGTTCAGATCCAGATGTTAATGTAAACGAGATAGGTAGCCATTTTTTTGTTGGCTAAAGGTGCTGTCGTAGGGGAATACAACAAACACAGTACGTGTACAAACAGGAAATAACTACTTTTTTTTTTAATAGATGCTGATACTGTGAAGTTAAATCACAATTATTGAGCTTTGCGTTGGGATTAGCAATCGAATAAGTAGGTTACGTTGATTTTGAGATTGGAAAAATTATTAAATGTTGTAGTATTTCTGAAGAACCTTGTTACAGCAAGGCATGTAGCTATCTTCAGACGGTAGAACTTCAAATTATGCATTTATACAATTAATAAAAAGATCGCAACATCGTAGTGATTGGCTCTTTTTGAAGATAATAAGTGATCGTGTTATATTACAGTAATTGGCTTTGGCTAATTGACTAAGGAAATAAAAAGTGTGCAAATACATTCAATTATATAAAGTTGTCATCAAACAATAACAACAATACTAAAATACTTTTTAAACATATTAAACACTGGTAAACATTGTGTAATAGAAAGATGTTGCATATGTAGAGTGTATCTCAAATGTAATGTCTCCATCTACAGTAGTTTCACAAGAGCATATCGCAAATTACAGGTCCTACAACGCGACGTCTAGTCATGAGCGTAACTAAATTCTCAATATAGTATATACTTAATGGCGTGCCATTACTAAATCACTTCTTTACCGACAGTGAGACACTCTTTTTAAGGTGACGTTACACAGTTGTGCGGGAAGTTTAAATTTTCCTCATTCTTAGAGTACCGTAGATTTCCAAACGTGTAAGAATATCGAAATTATTATAATTTCTATAAAACTATAACTGCATCAGGCAGTTGCTGATTAACAAAAGAAAATTGGAAGACCTGCAATAAAAAAATTAGTAAAAATTACTTGACGAAGTAAGGCTTTTTTAACGATATCTCTTAATCATAACCTAGATATATACATGTAGTTCCATAAAAAAGACACAGTAGCTAGAAATATAGTGTAATTAAAAAATGTATGGTATTTTTTTAATAAAAGCTCAATAATATGATGCCGAAGGCAAATGTACATGCATGAAGTTCAGCGATTGTGCAACAGATGACGCTCATTAAATGTCAATAGGTTTGTTCCTTTTAGACGTTTACAACACGACGCATGCAGTGATATTCGAAACTCGCTCTTACGACAATGCAAATGGAATAGGGTATTTTTATGGCGCATGATAGTGCCTTTTACTATATAAAGCAAGAGACCAAATCGAACAAAGATAATAAAATTTTCAATTGCCATAACAAAATTTAAAACCTTATGAGAAATTATTAATTATTTTCTAAATATTTTAAATTTCTAAATATTGCGGTTTACTATTAATCTAAGGCCTATTTACGTATTTTTTTTGAAAAAAATTTTGTTTTATGTCAAATTGAAATTATTTTTACCAAATTATCGTTTTATACTATATTTGCAATTTAAACAGTTTAGCAAATTAGAGGAAAGAAAAAAGTATTTTTGTTATTAAATTATATTTTTAATATGTTTCACCAGTATGCAACAGATTACTACAGAAAGTAATAAGTTAATAAGGATACTTAAAAACCTAAGAAGTTAAATAAAAATACCTTAATTTTTACATAAAAGGATAGTTACGGGTAAGAAATAACACAGCTTGTTTTTTTATTAATTATTTCTGGAAATATAAAAGTCTGATAAAATGTTTCTAATTTAGGAACTACTTCATTATTGATATACTCGTAATAATAAATTGAATTGTTTGTTCTACAAACGTTTTATTGATATGTAAACTGGTACAGGTAGGTACTTTTTTTAATTTGAATTAATCCATTATTAGCTATATGATCTAGAAAAAGTTAAATATATTAGACCGAAATTTCAAAAAAATTATATATAGGACTGAATATCATATTTTACTTTTTGCCCGTCGTTCCTGCATTTTCAAGTCTAGGGTTTTTATAAAGAATACATTGGCGAAATGATGTATTTCTTTAAACGAATATGTAATTTTTACCCCAACGTATTCATTGCTCGCTCTACCCTTTCTTAATCCAATACAACTGACAAAGATAAACCGAGAGTCTGATTATTCAGGTAAATCCAAATACAAAGCAAATAAACTTATAGTACGGAATTAAAACAAGGTCATTAAATTGAAACGGAAATTTGTGATGTGTATAGAAATATAGTACTCTCCGAGCCATCTATGTTTCAGTTGCGACATAAAATACAGTTTGAACGATATGATGAAAATTTAGGCGCGGAAACGTCCCCTTAATGTGAAGATGTTCACAATGCGCCATTGAAACAAGCCCAAACATTCACTTTCATAGGATGTCTAACAGTCCTTTGCAACATTGTTTTTTTTCGATGAATTGTTAAATGATTTTAGTCTAGGACTAAATGTTCAAAACGAAGATTTATCCAAGGAAGAAATTCTATTGACTTGAAACTTTCCAAGTATAATAAAGTAGGAATGCTGGATTACGAAATATATCTCTTTTTTAAAGCACGATCGGATTATTAGATAGCTATGAAGGTTACGCTCATGTGAAAACAACTGTATGTCGAAAACGATTAATATTCAACCAAAATTCGTGACACCTCATAGAGAACATAAGTCTAATGTATTTAGTTAGCTCTGGGGCAAGCATTATCTCTGTTGAGTTGTTGTTGTTTTGAGCTTCCTTATTCAAATCTCATACGAACTCTATGTGATGTCTTAAACACGTTATCAGATAAATTTAGAAACGCCACTCTCTATCCTACACGTAATTTTTCATTTCTTTTAATTTAAAATTACCCCTATTAGTACAGACATAACAAATTTAATTAACCTAATGTGTGGGATTTGCGTTTAACGTACAAGAAATCTGTCAAGGTCTCATTACACAAGTTTAATTTAATCTATCGTTTTGATTTGAATTTTAAAAGCCAGCAGTAATTGGAAGGATCAAATTATAAATGTTGAAAATGAACAGAATAACGTCGTAGGAGTAGTTTCAAAATGACGTTTAGAAGATATGACAGGTTAACATCAAATGGACGTTAGAGAGTGATGCGTACAAGACGTTTCAAAACGTCGTCGCGGGCTGTCGGCAATCGGACAGCACATTTGATGACCTAATGATGACGTCAAAATTACGTTGATCTGCTAATTGTGTAGAGGAAACATGGGAACACCCAGGTAGCATGCTCACGTCACATTGACGTTATTAATTGGGTATTTTGCCTAAAAGAAGTCAGATCACCAAAATGTTACGGTATAAGGACGTCACTTTGGCGAGGAAAAAATGCCGAAATTTTTTAGACGAAATAATGTCTTTTTGACGTCATAACACCTTTGGTTGATTTACGAAGTTTAAATATTAAGTCAATGTGTATTGCGCAGCTCAAATTTGAAAATAATAAGTTTTTGATTTTGCAATTAATGTTTAGTTAACTATTTGATTACTGGAATAAAAAAAACCTCTACAGTAAAAAAATGATTCTAATTATAACTACATTTTAGTTTTTCCGTTGATATGCAGCTACAAAGTTTTGATTTACCTGCCGTCAGTCTTTCAAAAAGCCACCGATCACCATCCAATCATATAACAGCTTAGTAACAAACAAAGTGTTCTACAGCCTTTTCGTTTATGATAACGGTAGCTAACGCTACCTAAACGAACAAATAGTGATCAAATTTGTTTTAACGAGTTGTATTTGGTCCATTTTCACGTAACGAGACCAACGTAGAGGTGATGAGTACCGATGGTAAAATCTTGTTATTTATTGATATTTTAGAAATGAGATATGCAACATTGTGGGTAAAATTGTAGGTTATGTTGGTGTAGTTCAAGATTGTGTGGCCAGCGGGAAATGGCGAAAAATTCTCTCTATTATATGACAATGGTATTTTTTATTTTTAATAAATATTTTAAAGTATTTCGAGTTTGTTTTATTCATTACTGTAATTACTGTGTAAACAATATACGTATATCTAAAGCTGACAGCAAAATAACGTCATTCTGAACACGTCTAATTTTCGCGTGACTAGTCTGTGACATAATCATGTGATCCTACCGTCATTTAGACGTCATATTTAAAGTTATAAGGACGTGACCGATGACTAAATTATGACGTAAAAGTGTCATCACTGTGCTACCTGGGCAGTAAAAGAGAATCAAAATAAATCACACCTTTGCGCAATTGAGACGTCGCAATATTGTCTTAAAATTATTTATTTTTAGCATCTACCCAGCAAACAGAAAAACGTGAAAAGCACGTAATATTTTGGTAATATTGCAACCAAAAGACGTGTTTTTGGCACGTGTATATAACGAGATTTGTACGTTGAAATGTCACACTTTTAGGACGTGTTTTGAGGACGTGAATAAAACGTATCTTAAGACGGTCTTATTACGTTCTACCAGGACGGCATAAATACGTAATTGAAGACGTAATTAAAGCGAATATTAAAGCCTCATTTATACATGCTAGTCAACTCGGCCGAGTGATAGACTAGCAAGCCATTAGCACTCATACAATACGTGTAAACATTCACTGGTGCTAGCTTAAACTAGACCAGTGGCTAGTCAATCACCTCGGCCGAGATGACTTAGCATGTATAAATGAGGCTTAACAGCATGTTTATTATACCGTATTACTAGGACCTAATACCTACTGTTGCTTTAATAAATTATGCAAGTTAATGAAGTACATATCTATTAAAAAAAAAACTGAAAAACATATGTATATATATTTATAATAGTTTGTCTGGCCATCTTGTTGATATTTCCACAGAACGAGCGGGTTACTATTAAAGGTTATGAAAACCAACCCTCATATATCTAATCCCAAACAAATTCAAGAACGTTCTTTAATAAACTGCCAATACATAGTATACATATGTATTTATTTGTTACATATACACACAATATTAATACTGTATTTAACATCTACATTCTTTAATTCACAGCACTCCCAATTTACAGCAATCACGTCTATAGATAAACACTGACAGTAAAAGAGAAATGGTCGTTGGCCCGTATATGACTCGAGCGATGGCGCGTAATTCAATTTCATATTCTATGCAATATTACATCACTATTTATCAACAGTTCCAGATTTATTAAAAAATCATGAAGCATGATTATTACTAGTTATAGAATAGTAGGTATCGTAGAACACAAATAATAAAAATTTTAAAGTGTATTTATATTTGGGAGGTTTTTGGGTTAAATTTGACGTATAGAAGACGTCCTTTTAGTACCTAAGTTGCCATATATATATGTTGTATGTAAAATTGTTGTTCTATATATCTCAATTTCGGATTTAAAAATCTTTAATTCTCCTCAATAATTTTAGTTTGCGCAAAAGTTATTGAAAATATGTTCTCTGCATCAAATACTTTATATATTCATTAGGTCGCCCAAAAACTCGTTATAATAAACCAAAATACAACGTGAATAACACGAGCTCGTTTCAGTTCTGTTTGCTGGGTAGTTACAATGTAAGAACGCTTATGAGAAGTAGTGGAAAACGGTACAGTATAACCACAGGTGTTTGCTACATCTTCTATGTGAACCGGTTCTAAACGGGGATCCATTCAAGGTGAAATGCCGTGACGGATTTCATATTTTCACGAGCTATCTGCACTATAACACTTGTTCCTTGATGAGATTAAACGTTTCTTTTCGGTTTGCCGATAATTAAATTGCTGTAAAAATCCACAACCTGAAAACTCACATTTTGTATCATGTGGATATGGTACAAGTACTGGGTGAATGTGCACCTTTATATGAAGCAGTGAAGAATTGGGCAAGGGATTTTAAACTTGGCAGAGAGACCTGTGAACAAGGTGTTGATACTAGACCGGAGAAAACTGTTGTTTGCGTTGGTACGATATGGTCCTGAAATCATTGTGAACTTCATAACCCAGACTTATGGCTTCTTAATAGGTAATGTAGAAACCAGTTTACATAAAAAATTACCACCCAAAAACGTGGCTGCACGACGGGTACCAAAAACGTTGACGCTAGAGCAAAAACGTATTCGATAGGTCACTTCACAGACGAATTTGGCCGTCATTAAGCGAGATCCTGAGTACTTCCTAGCAAGAGTCGTTACTGTGAATGAAACTTGAGTTCACAATTATGATCCTAAATCAAAAACGCAGAGTGTGGAATGGAAGCACAAGCGTTTACCACCCCTCGAAAGTTTCGTGTAACAACATCTGCGAGGAAGATCAGGGCCACAGTTTTTTTGGGATGCCGATGAAGGAATTATCTGCTGTTTCATCAGGACAACGCCCCTGCTCCCAGGAGCTATGTTTCAATGGCCGCAATTCATACTGGAGCCTTGGTAATTTTCCAACAGCCACTCTATTCTCCAGATTTGGTCCTTAGTAACTTCCATGTATTCTCCAAAATCAAAGAATAACTTCGTGGGATTACGTTCAGGACGATGAGACACTGATGATGATAGAGGTGAACGAGTGGTTTGCAAGTTAAGACAAAACATTTTTTTCTAAAGGCGTTACACGTTTTAATAAACACCACGTTTATTAAACTAACTGTGTAGATGTTACGACAGAAAACTAAACAAACCAGATAATAATTTTCTTAATAATTAAATTGGTTTTGTCAACAGAGTAAACATAATATTAATTCTTACCCATGATGAACTTCGTTAATCCTTTACACAGTTAATCCATCTTGTAATTTCGCCACAGTGAAATTAAACCACATTAATATATATTTCCTTAAATTAGCAATTTAGCACACCTTAAATCGAACGATTTTTTTCGATAATTAATTTATGCGGGACTTCCGCTCAATGCTGTACACAATTTTTCGTGAACCTTTTAATTAACTGTAATTATTAATCCAAGACATATATAGGCACCTCTAAAACGATTTACTTAATTAGAACCGTCAACTTCAACTAATTTAGTTCTACAATTAAATCGCGGTAAACGTTTTTGTGAACTGACGACCGTTCCAATTCAAAAAAGTGAAAGTGTGAGAGACAATCAGCGCTGTCGAGTGGGACAATGACCAAGCCATGATTCGCAGGTTTTTTACGTCGTTCTGGATTTTATAAACTATATAATAAAATGATGAACACGAAATAAGAGTTTTCGTGAAAATTCTAATTTTGTTTTACAGTTTAAATAAATGTATAAAACACAATCTTTTTGGGAAAAAGAAACAAGGTTTATTCTCTATAATATAATACAACAAAGATAAACGAAAGTTCTCATTGATGTGATACTGCTTCTCATAGTTACTGGTGGAATCTGCGATCACGATTAGAGGCAACAAGTGAACTGTAACGCGTTGATTAATGCCATACCATGATGACGTTCTCCCCATGATCTTGATGACTGCATTATTCGCTTATTTCGTTTTATGGGTCGCTTAACTCGATTGTAGAAATAAATTAACGTAGAATAGAAAGTAGGACGTGAAAAACGGTATGTTTAGAAATTGGTTTAAATTAGTTTTCTAATATTATTAAATTAAAAAATTTAGTGAAAACTAGTAATTTATTAAATTCATCAGAGTAAATCGTATAACGATCTTTATTTATATGGCCTTGTTTACCAACATCCTCAATAATTATTCAGTATTTATTTGCATCTACACAGGGGCACACACCTGACACACATTAATAGTGCTGTGAATTGTTTCTGTGTGTCTTGTTGAAACCATTTTAGGTCGATTAGATTAATAATGTCAATGATCCTCTCTGTGCTTTTGATGACGTCTTCCATATTATATAAGCCACCTTAGGGCCACAAAATTACGACCAATAACAAATCTTTTAAATAATTTTAATTATGATCTTCTGGAGTGCCGCAAGGATCCAACTTTAGGTCCTACTTTTTGATTTATTATTTTGGCGTTCCACCTTCAATTATTTTCGAACAACATACGCCGAGAGCAGTTCAGACATTGTTATCCCCGACATAGATGGCGTTAATTCCAGAAATGTCACTTATAATTGTCGACAAATCACATAAACTTTTTTTAAGCTTGTCAGAGAGATCTGTGAACAAGATGTTGGTGATGGACGGCTGAAAACTGTTGTTTGCAAAGAAAACAATGATCTGATCCATGACATGTTCCTGAAATCACTGTGAAATTCATAGCTGAGACTTGTGGCTTTTCAGCAGATAGCGTGTGGATGAAACCTGGGTTGACCATTATGATCCTGCACCAAAGAGGCAGAATATGGAATAGACACAAGAGTTCACCACCCCCACGAAAGTTTCGTTTCATGGTCACAGTTTTTTGAGATACCGAAGGAATTGTCGTTATAGACTTTTCACCATGCAATAAAACTATAATTTGGCAGTATTATTTTGCTTTAATTTCAAAACTGCGATTCCATCAAAGAAAAACAGGAAGGGCAAGTCACTGCCCACAAGAACTGTATTTCAATGGCCGTAATTCATAACGCAGGCTTTACAATTGTCAACCGTCTTTTTTTCCAGGTTTGCCCTCCTAGTGACTTCCATATATTCCCCAAACTCAAACTGATAAATAGTGGGGCGTGACACTATTTACTTCAGTCAAGTGAATCATTAGCTATCACTAGCAATTTAGTTATTCTAGGAATAAAAAAAAAACAACAATCAATGCATTGCTTTTACACTATTCGCTTGTAGAAGTAACAACGTTTGTTTGATGGCAATTTTAGGTTGGTAGTAATGGCAATTTGACATATTGTCAGATTTTGAGAAGATAGCAACGAAGTTAGCTACTTTTAGATTCAATTTAACCCAACATTGCCACTTCTATAAGTAATAGCGCATCGTTTATTCGATAATCAATATATTTCGCACCAAATTTATAAATATATTCTAACAAATATTCTCAGTTTATTCATCGTAATATATCATATAATATATAATTTGTTATTATTTCAATAATACTAGTTTCAACAGTCTCATATATTGTTGTACGTATATACTTTTCGTAGTTAGATCGATTCAAAAATTACAATTTATAAATGCGGTAATCTAAATCAGTACAAGGAGAATGTAAAAATCACGATTTAACTCCTTCTACCGAGATATATTTTTCTTTTAGCAAATACAGGCTGCATTCCATTCCATTATAAATGTGCTTACAGATTATTAGCGCAAAAGACGTTACTTTTGCATACATACA
The DNA here is from genome assembly GCA_023690525.1 of Holotrichia oblita. Taxonomy (NCBI): domain Eukaryota; kingdom Metazoa; phylum Arthropoda; class Insecta; order Coleoptera; family Scarabaeidae; genus Holotrichia; species Holotrichia oblita. The sequence goes on from CM043021.1 coordinate 10,073,623, forward strand.
TTCATTTTAAGTACATCCTGTATAAGCACTGCCGTGTAAGTCTCGTCAAACTTACTCGTAATATACAGTATGAGCCACAACTAATGTTTTGTTTAGTTCTGGTTCATCTCGTATAATTATTTGTATTTTATATATAATTTGATAATTACTCTTATATTATAGGTAATGTATATAAATGTCACAATCTTAAGCTTAGACACATTTCTCAAATTTAGCAAAACAATACGACAAACTCTACAATTCTTACAATGTTAAGATCACACATTAGCGTTTCAAAGCCATTTATACGTATTTATTAATTTAAAAGTATCATAACATACTTTCACGCAAGCTCCTGTAATTTTTCGTAGCAATTTCCCAGTAATATTCGATGTTTGAACTTACCTTTTAATTCTCTCAAGTATATCCTTTAATCATTTCGAAATCTACGTTTGTTTTATTAGTCATAGTAAAAAATGCATTACAAAAAATATATTCGTTAACCTTAACGTGCAACTACTTTCAAACCACGCTGTGTATAAACAAAGAACACTATTGCATTTTTAGGAAAAAAAATTAATTCAAAATATATGTACGATAAAAAAGAATCAGTCTTACGTTTAAAGTGAAATCATGTTACGAAATTAATTAGAATTTTTCTATTAGAAATCATACAATTCCACTCAAAATTTATTTCGAATATTGTCCTTATCAACTAATTCTAAGATAAGTAGTAAGACCTACGATAAATCGATAGAAAATGTTCTTAAAATAAAAGTTAGCTAATCAATTGATATGGCTAAATTCGAAATTAATATTTTTTTTACTTACGAATAAAATACATATACAAAAATAATTCTATGTTTAGGAATCTTAATCTAGGCAGTTTTCTTTTTTTTTTTGGCCACGTAAATTGAGTATTTTTAACGTGTTAATTAACACAATTTAAATGAGATTTCTCTTTTTTTAAATATAAACACATCTCTGAATATATTAAAGTAGGTATGTATAAAAAATATGAGGCAAGTATTTCGACGAGTTACTAAGAAATATTAAGCCTTGCTGCAAGCTGTATATACATATATACATAATGTATGTATTGTTTTGAATGGTTGTGATATTGCAAATGTATTTAGTAAGTACCTATATATATGTATTGTTACATTAATAAAGTATTCGTTTATCTTAATCTTTATAAAAGTTTTAATTTGTGATAAGATATAACTATATTCAATGAAAATAATATAAGTTTTGCTGCTAAAAAATAACAGATATAAAGAGCTTCCAATTATGTATAAGCTTTCTAGAAAAATAATTCTGTAAAAATAAGACAGCAGAGGATTTAGAATCTTCTAGTCAACACAAATATAAACATATACACTACCTGCAGCAAGGAATAGAAGATCACTATATTATAAAATCAATTTTTTTAACGAGATTTCTTATAATTCTTTATTAGCAACGCAAATAATGTAGCAGAAATTGCGATAATTAAACTTATAATCATTTTTGTATCACAGATAGCTCATCTTAATTGGAAGGTGAAGTGGGGCAAATGTAATAGTGGGGTAACTACATTTATGGCTCCACACTTCTAGCACATTATTGGAAAGATAGCATCTCTATAAGCTTTGAATTATTTGCGAACACACCAGCCACTATAACACTAGTTGAAAAATTGACTGATATGCCATCTACCAACATTGCACCCTTTAAATAAGTTTGTTTTTCTATATTAGTCAACTAATTAACAAACTGAAAGTTAGTAGTTTCTGAAATTAGTGACAGATGGCTCTAGTAGTATGTTTGCTGCAAAAAATAGGATGCGGCTACATTACTTATGAATCAGAGAAGCCGTTTTATCTTGGACAAGAATGTTGCTTCGAATTATTGGTAGAAATTTCAATTTAATGCGGGTAAAACAAAACGAACAAAATGTAGAAATAAAACCTGTTTAATATTATAAAGATAAAATAAAACAAAATAAAGATGTAAATGGGACTTCACACAAACAAAAAGTAGACTACAAAAATACCGTCCAGAGTGGAATATCGAACCAAAAATGTTGGTTAGGTCATCGTGGTGGTGGTAGAAATCTGAGCCACCCTCACCCGAAGGGAGGGATAGGAGAGTGGCGGGGGGATCTGTCAGGGTCGAGGTGGGCCAGTTCCCTAACAGTATTGTCAGAACTATGTATCTCAGGGTCTTATTTTCAAGGATGTTAATTTTTTTCCGATGAGAGACTGCAGTTGGACCAGGCCAGAAATTTAGCTGATATCTCTGCAAAGTGATGCTTTAGGATGTGCCTGGAGTCCACCGTCATGCTAAGATATTTGATGGAAGATGGAACTCCAGGGTAGATGGACGTCCTCAATGAAGATGTGATCAGGAGGAGCGATCTTTTCTCAACAATCTGATCGCAACACATTTCCCATGATTGATGGCTAATCCCCATTACAATTTAGATAAGATGGCTCTGACGATAGTGAACAAAAGTAGCAAAATAATTGCTCCTAAAGTGGTCTACCGGCGAAACGATCGGTTATATGATCAGTTGTATAACCGTAGTTAGTTCAAGGGTCTAGGTGTGGAGGAAAAACAGCCACAAACTTGTCTCTATGACTTTGCACGACTTTTTCACTTTGTAGTACGATAAGCAGTACAACACATCGCCGCGCCTGTAGGAACCAAAACATTGGCTATGAACCAAAGTACAGGCATTACCGTCACTAATTATTATTTACAAAGAATTCAGGCTGAATAATGTCTACTTTCTGATGTTTACATCCCACATCACATAATATTCCAGTCCTTAGAAGTTGGTGTATTTGAGCTACTCAAAAATTCTTTCTACTGTTTCCAACATGGAACATAGCAATTACTGCTGCCAGTATCTTGTGTAGAATGAAAGGAAATGAGGTCTGAGGTTTGGATTCTTCTGCAGTTCATGATCGTTGTTTGATGTAGAGTAATGACTAGAGTGGACGAACGAATTGGTTTCCGCGTGCCCCATCGCACATACGATTACTTAGTATGTTGTCCACGGTCATCGTGTGTGCACGTATTATAGTAGCAGGAAAGTGTATTCTGTGTATTTAATAATGTTGAAGGAGCGCACAGTAAAAAAACCGCAATCACGCCTCTGCTACCGCTCCGAATTGGTCCACTCTAGTAATGACACTACTCTTGCCCCTGCTAGTCAGAATGATGAGTGGCAATCCGCTAATTCTCTTCTCACCAGTAGTTCTCGTGATAAAATAGCTTTTGGTACAAGAAATAGATACCAAATGCTATGGAAGAATCACGATTCCTGAGTCTACTGAAAGAAAGGTATCAACAAAAAGAAGAGTTAGAAGTACGACTAAAATGATAAAAATATCTGTGTTGAATGTGGTGAGACATTTGAAAAGGATTTCAGGGGAAAATCTTGAATATAATGTATCAAATGTGGGTGGTGGCATCATCAAATATGTCACATATTATCAAATATTGTTGGACCAAAAACATTTCTTTGCAACCAATGTAAACAATGACAGATAATGAACAGCACAATTTAATTAAGATTTTTCAAATGAAACATAAATAAGATGATCGTAGAGTTAGTGGGGTTAGCAGCCAATACTAACTCTACAATCATCTTATTTACGTTTAGTTAACGTTGTGACAGCCGTTACTTCCTCTTTAACTATTCTTCAAATTCATTTTGGCATGTAAATACAATACATTCATTTTTTGATCCTAAATTAGTCCCTGGATCTTTCTGGAAGTATTATACAGGGTGTCAATCTTCCTGGGATCGGCCGATTGTGAGTTGGCTATTTATGTTATCGAAAAATGTTCTGAGTAAAAGATGTCTAGAATGAAATTCTCTACAGCATGAACATATTTTCTTACATACAGGGTGTTCAGTTTGTCTGTATGATAGCTTATTATTTTTATTTTTTAATGGAACACCCTATATATTATTGCATTTTTGGATTCTTTGATGTAATATAAGGTAATTTTAATTAACATACTCTACACTAAAACCCATCCGTTTTTGAGATATTCTGTTTCGAAAGGAAGAAAATGAGTTTATTCAGAGCACTTAAAAAATGAATGTAGCCTTTCGTAATAATCGTTTCAATTCCAAATGTATAAACTTTAGGTATAGGGAATGTTATACGGAATCGAAAGAGAGGAAAAATCTGCAATAGATAGCATGAAAATATACAGGATGTTCTATTTTAAATAAACGAGTTTTAGTCGTTTAAAGGTATTTAATTTTTAGTTCGATTATTAAACACCCTGTATAATATAATATGAAAGTTTAGTATGGAAATAAAGCTTGAAGTATCATTATACTAATACCCACGATTTGTTTCAAAACGATTATTAGGAAAGGCTAGATTCATTTTTTAAGTACTCTGTGTAAATGCATTTTTTTCCTTTCGAAACGGAATATCTCGAAAACTGTCGGGTTTTAGTGCAGGGTATGTTAATTAAAATTACCTTATATTACATAAAGGAATTCAAAAATGCAATAATATATAGGATGTTCCATTAAAAAAAACAAAGTAACCTGTCGTACAGACAAAACTGAACACCCTGTATATAAGAAAATATTTCCTTGCTGTAGAGAACTTCATTTTAGACATCTTTTACTAAGAACATTTTTCGATAAAATAAATAGCAAAGCTACAATCAGCATTCTTCTGTTTTCCAGATTTAATAATTTCAACATGTCAAACGCTTACACGAAGTAGATTTAATAGGGGTTTCGATCCAGCGACTATGAAACATGTTACAAATAACAACCTAAGAATCCGGAAATTCCTAAAATATAGGTTTGACGCTTTTCCGATGATAGAAGATGAAGATGGAATAGCCTACCTCTAGAGGTTGGCGCATATTCTAGTTTCGTACCCCAGGGAGCAATGCAGAACTCAAATCCACAATACCGTCTCTTAAAACGGATTAAGAGCATAAATTTTCATATTCTGTTAGTTAGATTTCTAAGAAATTATATAAAAACTTAGAGACTCTACGCATTTATAATCTTGTTTATTGCAAAATGAATATAGTTTGATGCTTACTTTTGTACAAAATGATTAGTAAATTAAAGTGTTTACAATTACAGCGCTGTTATATCAATTATTGAAATGTGGGACGACAAAAACAACTATCGTTAATAGAACGGGAAAGTGTTAGTCTTGTACGAAAATGGATATCAAAATGAAATAGCACGTCGATTGAAACGAAGTGATTATTATGTCAGAATTTTTTTAATCCTCTAGAACCCTTACGGGGATGTAGCCTCGTGCAATTTTTTTCGCCCCCTCTCTCTTCCCTCACCTGACAATTTTGTTCAAATCTATTAAAGAGACGTTTTTTGAAGTTATAAAACATAAAGGGGGATCGATACACTATTACATCTTTTTATATGACTTTTTCAGAAAAACTAAGATCACTTGCAATTTTTTTCGCCCCCTCTCTCCCTCCTCACCTCAAAATTTTGTTCAGATCTATTAAAGAGACGATCCCGAATCCCTATTCTATTACATGGGGTAGTATTCACATCTAAACTGTCCTCACTTCAACTTTTGTAACAACGCAAGATTAAGAAATTCTACTCTGGATACCTTAGTGTACAAGTTAAACACTAAACGCACGTTTTATAGGGTGAAATACTGATTGTAGTGTAATTCCAAGACAAATGAGCTACCTGGATGTTTACCTTTAAGTTTACTTACCTTTATACATCATTCGAAATCGAACTGAGATTCTTGATTACCATCTAAAAAATATCCGACACGAAATTAAAAAAAAAGAACTACGTCACACTCTAACACGAAAATATCTTATACTTTAATATCATCAAACGGCAGATTCGAACTTATCATCTTCGTGGTATCCCGTAAAAAAGTTAGTCCTATGCCTGAATTTAATTTCACTAACTCCCGAGGTTATCTCCGAATCCGAGAAGCAAGGACTAGCTTGCCTGTTGGGATTATCATTGTTGCAATAGCGATAAACTTGTCGGTTGCGTTTAAATTTGTTGCCCCGCCTGATTTCCTGGTAGAGTTCGTCGATTTCGCTAGCCGAGACGCTGCTAGCTCTACTTTGGACCCGTTTCGGAAAAGTTAAATCGTGAGATGGATTAACGTAGATTTTCGGCGGTGTTTCGTTAAATTCGGAGTCTACAACGCTAAAACTTGCTTCCGAAGGCTCGTATAGGGTGTCTAATAAGCGATCTAACCTTTTATTTTTAGAAGGGAGATCTATACGGGAATAATGAGGTGTTTCGTGCTCGAGAGTTTGCAAGGTCGGGCTGTTATCCCTGCGGAAAACGTCCTGAATTGATTTTTCAGGACTTTTCTGGTCTAAAATTGAATCTGAGATTGTTTCCGAGCTATATTCTAAGGTGCATTGCTGCGAAACTGATCGCATGTTATTCTCGCGCATTGAGGATTTGGTACTGGCGACATTTTGCTTCTTTTTATGCCGTTGCCGGTTTAAATCTCTCCGTTTCTTATCTGTGTAGGTTTTTTCGCAATTCTGATCGACATCCTCGCAGCTATCGAGTAAAATATTCGGGTTTTTATGCTTAGTTTTCCTAATTTTCTCAACGTGGATATTCGTGTTGTTCACTTTAGTGTTCGTACCGAAGATGCTCTGATCTATGCTTGAATTATCTTTAACTTGTTTGGGTATCGAAGCTATCGAAGTATTATCGCTAAATTCCGCCCGTTTAGTTTGAAGGTTGTTCCTTTTCATCAAATTCTGCTTCTGTTTCCGGAAGAATCTTCTAGCTACTGTGCTTTGATGGGGATTATAGAACATTTCGGCTGAATTCGTAGGATTCTCGATTAAATTCGGTACGACAGGATTCCTGTATTGTTGCCTGTGTAAGACGACTAAATTAACATTATTTATCTTTACACCGCCTGGAGATTCGTAATTGGGGTGGTTCAAATCGGCTGCGCCTTTTAAAATATTACTATTATGCGAGTTCGATTTTGTGTGAGAAGATCGACTGCTAGATCTCGACGTCACGTGTAATTCTTCAGTTGGAATCGGAGGTAAAGGTTGGATCTGAATTTGAGGGACGTTCCTACTTGTATCCGAAACGATTCTCGATCGGAAACATTTTTTCTTCAAATTCTTGTGGAAATTTAACCAGCATGTCCGCACATCATTTCTAGCGATGCAATAGAAGAATAATGTAAACGAGCCTAAAATTGTAGCAAATCCAGCGTAAGCAATGCAGAAAATATCCTCGTATGATTTTAATTTTTGCGGTTGTACTGTTGCAATCGCGCAACTCAACCAAGTCGTCATATATAATGCCAAAAAAATGACGCTAGCTTTTAATTGGACGATCGGGGAATGTTCCGGATCCTCGATATCGCTAGAACCCGTTTTCGAGGAGATACTGCGTACACTTCGGATATCTACGTGTGGGAAACTCGGTTCTAACAGATCTATATCCACGTTTTCAGTTGCTTGGGTGCATTCGCTTAGATGCCCACCGGTGTCGATGTTGTACATCGCACATCTCACCAATAAGAAAAACACGCACAAGATTATTACTAATATGGTAAATGGGACGTAGAGGGCGCTCAAAGCCGGTTCCGAACTTAAAAAGCAATGCGTATTCGACGAGTATTCTTTCATGTTAACAGCAGCTGATATCCCGCACACTATTAAAGCGACACCCCATCCGACGAAATACAACCCTAATATAGGTTTTTGTATAGGTTCATCTGAGGGTAATTCATCATCTTGCAGCTCAATCCTGTCGTTTTTCCTCAACCTCTTATACATGCTATTTATCCCTACACACATCCACAATAACGAAGATAAAGTTAAGTAATGCAAGATTAATCCAATTGCTTGGCATAATTTAACATCTTCAGTTTGATATATCCCGAACACGTAGAAAAACGTTAATAAAACTATCGCTATCCAAGTGTTAACTAACGAATGTTTCGATTTCTTCGGCATTTGGATACCTGTACTGCATAATAGATATGTTAAAATGCACAGGAACAAGCACAAAAATAGCATAAAACTTCCGATATATACGGCCGGGTGGCTAAATTTAAATTTAGCGATTGTTATGGCGTAATTTCGTTCGGTAATATCCTGCCTTAAACCGTAATAACCTAATTGTTTGCATTGGAAAACAACGCTATCCTGCAGTTCTGTATTAAATAGACATCCTTCGGTCGACCAACCACCGGTGCCGTTATTTAAAGATGGATCCCACCAAACTGGGACAGGGTGCGAGGTCTCATAGGAATACGATGCCGGTGTCCGAAACATTATGTATATCGGTTCTGTTAGATTTTTAATTGTGAGCCCATCTGAAATAAATAATAATATCTATCAGTAAATTAGTGAGGAGAGAGGTACTTAAATAAAATTAATTAATTTATTAATACCGCAACCCTTACCTAATTTTATTCCAACCACATCCGAAACAATCCGTTCCTTTTTACAATTTGTCGGAAATAATTTGCTATTCGAAAACATTCCAACGAAGATATTATGTGACGTAGACTCAACTAATATATCCTGCTCTCTTAAATGATAAAATAACGAAGGAGGTATTTGAATGGATGCTTCTATAACTTTCTCTTGCGAAGACGATACTCCAGATTGATTCGTTGTCACACAATAAAACATTCTATTCGATCTGTTTGATGGATTGATATACCAAGTGCAAGTCAATCCCGTAAAAGTGTCTTGTTTAACAGGAAAGATTTCTAAAGCAATATTCGACTGAAATACATAACATAATAATTAAAATACATAAATAATTGCTTAAAATAACTTACTTTATGTGTTAGAGGTGAGGGTGTAAAATTTCCAATCCTTTCTAACGATTTAATCAGCTTATCGCATGAGTTATCTTCGAGATTAGCTTCAGAAATAAAACTTTCTGGCAGATTAAGTAGAATATTAGAAACATCCATTAAAATAATACCAAGCTCTTTTTCTAACGGAACAAATGTAAGATAATTCTGTATAGTTCGAATGACGAAAACTAAATCCATTGTGTCTTTTAATATTTTTAAATCACCCAAGTATGTTTTAAAATGCTTTGCGCTTTCGAAAATACTTCCTTTCGCAAGACTTAAATTAACTTTAGAGAATTGTTCTAAAATCTTTGTCGTTTCTGAGATATAAGAGCAATTACTTGTGTTAAGATTCTTCCAACCCCCATCCTCAGAACAAAAATATGAAGCTCTTTGTTTATATACATCGTTATTGGATTGTATTGATTCACACGGAATAGTTACTGTATTATTTATTATTGTTCTAGGCCACGTATATGATCCCTTATTGTTTGTAATTGTTATTATTGGGCAGTAATTCGTTTCGTTTGTAACAACAACTATTGATATACCTTTTGATTGATTAAATTTAGGTGAAAATAAATGACAATTCCATAACCCCGAATGATTTTTGTTTAATTTATCGATGCTGAGTGAACTACGCATAAAACCGTTATCATTATAATAATCATCCTCGATTAATACATTCTCGAAATAATCCTTAGCGTTCATATTCGCCCACAACCATTCTATTCGATCTTCCGATTCGTAATTGTTCGATATGCTCACCGCCTTACAATTTAACTTCAACGAATCACCTTCGAATACGATTTGGCTATAATTCGGCGATAATTCCATAACAGGCATGTCTCGATTGCTTGACGATGGTATGCAATTAACATCGATACCCATTCGTAATTTTCGAAGTAATTTATTTTTAAACATTAAAGGTGTAGCGCATCGTGGATTCGATAATAATTTGATGGAAATCTCTTCAATCCAATCTAACATCCATAATAAATCGCAATCGCAGTTTAAAGGATTATTCGATATGTCTCTATAAATAAAACGAATGTAATTTAAAGATCAAGAATACAACTTAAAACTTACATTTGTTTTAAATATTTTAACGGTAAAAATGTTCCCTCCATAATTGTAACTACTTGATTATTGTTTATTTTCAACCTCTCTAAATGTTTCAAGCCGGTAAAAGCTTGAATATGAATATATTTTATGCTATTTTCCGATACATCTAATTTCCTTAAATTTGGCACTTTAATGAATTGATTTTCTACAAGGGCAGTTAAATGGTTCCTGCTAATATCTCTGTATGTGTATAATTAAAAAAAAAATAAAGATGGTTTATTATTCGATATCAAACATACTTACAGTTTTTGTAGAGAAATCAATTGCACTTGTGGTAAAAATAAATTTAAATAATTATTTGAGAGATTCCTACAAATAAATACAACGTAAATATCTTATAATTGATTTTGTGTAACAACTTACAACTGCACAACCTCATTATGAAAGCTGGTTAAGTTTACTTCTTCGAGACTATTAATTTTATCCCTATCACCGCAACGAACCTTCCAATCTGGTCCATTTCCTTGATTGCTCTTTTTACAAATACACTTCCTTGGGCACTCCTGCGCTTTACTTAATATGAAATACACTAAACATAGAATTATCGTCCCTTTAAGTAATACTATGACCATTTTGAATAAATAAATATTTTGAATATTGCATTATTTTCTGCTTAAAAACACATCCTGCAAATAAAAGTAATATAGTAGTAAGGAAGAGTGGTAGATTTTCCGTATAAGTTTTAAAATTCTCAACATTATTCTTACTTAAAAATCTATAATAGAAATGTATAGGCATAATCTATTTAATTTGGTTATTTGACAGATACATCAGACGCCATGTCAAAGTTTTGTCGAACACTGAGGATTGCAACTAACTTCATCATTAATACCACTTTAATTTAATAATCATTGATTTTATTTAATTTGTTCAAATTAATATACACATCGTGAAATCTAATTAAATTAAGTTAAAATAAACAATTACTATAGTTTTTAAAATAGATACCATTTCTCTACAGGTATCTATTTAGCTAGTGCTACATATTGAACTAAGATGGCGCAGATTGTAGAAATTTCTGTTACATTTATTGGCTGTTCATAATATATGAAATTATTGCATTTTATTTTGTAGTTTAGTTGAAACAGAATTTAAATTATAGTCATTTGTATTTAAAGAACTGCTAGTACCGGGAAAGTTTGGTCATATACAGGTTCTTGCAATGTTGAATGGTGTCGTGAATTGTGATATCAATTTTGTGGTGATTTCCAATAAAAATATTATTAGTGCATGCTGTGGAGCCAAAAAACATGTACCTACTTAAAAACGGTAATCAAGTAGAGACACTAAAAGTGGACTAAAAAAAGTGACATTGATTCAAACAAGAGAGAAAAGTGATTGAAAAGAATAGCCTTAAAAAAACAAAAACGATTGGATTCGAAAAAGTAGACTTGGTCTCAAACTAATAGACACAAGAAATAATGGAGATACAAAAAGGTGGATCTAAAAACGTGGAATCAAAAAAAACAAGCAATAGTAAAGTAAGTACACTTAAAAACTGAAGTCGCAAATAATGCAGATCCAAAAAATTCCGAAGCAAAAAATTTCGATGAATGTTTGATTTGCTTTTTATTTGAGTCTATTCTTCGATTTCAATTATTGCGTCCAAATTCTTTGATTCGAAAATTTTGACGCCTTTTTGCGTCCTCATCTTTTGCGTCCACATTTTTTGCATCAACATTTCTAACGTTAACATTATAGCATCCAAATTTGTTTCGCCGAAATTCTGTGAGCCTACGATTTTATCTCATACAATTGATGCCAAGATAATACAATATTATTTCGCTCAAAACCCTTTACCCGTAATACTGTTTGACAGCAACTACTATTTTACAATTTGACAGGTGTCAAAAGTATGTTTTGACAGTTACAACAATTAATATACATAAGTAAGAAATGAGTGCTTTGCTAGCTTGAAAGTTGTCAAAAAAATAATTACGAAGTGCAAGTATTATTTTTTTGGAAAAAGTGTCAGATGTCAAATAATAATAATGTACAAAAGAAGAAGTAAGAAAGTAAAGGCTTTTATACTTTTATTACTTCCAGGAAGAATGTAATGGCTGCAAATATTGAAATTGGGAAAAAAAGATGCCCTTAAAATTTGACAGTTGTTAGAAACTTACGTGATCGTTATAATAGTAAAAATGTTGTAAAAAATAACTGATTTTGCGGTTAGCAAATCTCAAGCAAACATTATTTTTAAAAGATGACAATTGACAGTAATTCCTGTTTTTACAGTTTGACAGCTTATAGAAATATAATGTGACAGCTGTCAGAAATATTTGGAAATAAGGATTTTTGTTTTAGTTTCAATTTTATGCTATTATTTAATATAATTATTGATTAACTGTTAATAGTTAATGATATTTTATTCTATAAACTGTGTTTTTATTTCAAATCTTTAAATTACTCATCTTCTTGTTAGTTTTATATGTACTTTGTATCCAAACCTGGATCATTTTTGAGATACATAACGTGATAAACAGTAAAGAAAACATGGTATTATCCAATCAAAATATTTGTATTATTAATTGCGTGAACGCAAATGCGTGAGTAAGCGCTCTCTGTCCTTTCTTTCCATCGGAGCGAGAGAACAGTTTAATTGCTACATTCGAGAATTACAATATAATATACACTCAGCGAAATTTCTATAGTTTCATTTAATTTTGTGGTTACCCTATAAAGATTTAGTAACGGTATGAGTTGGTAATTACCTAGAATTACAGTTCTGAACGTAAAGAAATAGCAGAGATATTATTTTGTCTATATATCGGAACTGTTAGATATGTAGGGGAAGTACACCCACCGTATAAACATATAAATACGAGCTCAATTTCTATAATTCCATCACAGAGGTAGACAGACATCCTGTGACGTTAGACAAAAACTAATTGGAAGGCAGAGCTCATCGATATTTCGGTTAAATGTAACAAATTTGATCCAGCAGTAAACGTTTTTTGAGAGGCTAAAAAGAGAGAGATGAGATGAGATTATGAGTGAAACAACGTCGTGTTTATTTAACTTGATCGGGCCTTATGATTTCCAATATTATTGGTACGATTTGCGCAATAACACTGAAGTTGCGATGAGTCGAAATTGTGGTAGTGGGTTGGGACTTTGGTGAAGAATTACCGATGCAAGATAATGCAGCTATCCATAATTCCAGATACACAAAAGAGTGGTTTCATCAAAAGCAAATAAATTTAATAAAATGCCTTGCTCGCTCGCCCGATTTGAATCCCATCGAAAATCTTTGGGAAATATTGGCAAGAGAGGTGTATGCCAAGAATAAACAATACGATAGTGTCAAAGAACAAAAAATCTGCATTAACGAGATATTGAAATAAAATTTCTTATTTCAACATTGACCGAATTGATCGACAGTATGAAGACCTGAGAGGATCTAGAGGTGCATCCTCATTATGTCGATCGGCAAAACCGCATTGGTGTAGACTTGGCGTGCGGCTTTGCCGACAGGTCTGGCGACATGCCGATCCAAACCCGACTCTTGTCGGTTTTTGTCAAAGAAAACCAGGTTTTCTTAGTACTCGAAACACTGAAGACATTATTCCAAAGGCATTTTCCGATACCCTAAATTCTTGTTGTCTTCTTGTTTGCTATCCTTTGTCTTGTACTCCCGGAAAAGGTTTCATAATATTATACGATAATGGAAAATGGAAAAGCATCATCCGCAACAAAGACAAATGGAACTTCCATGTTTCGCCCTGGTAAAACACTAGCTGCAGGCAGATTCAATGTGCTCTCTTCAAGGCATTTCTTGAAATGTGTTGAATTAAATATGCCAGCATCTCAGGTAGCATGTAACGTTTGTAAAACGTTTTGAAAAGGTTGTCTAAGGGTTAGCAAAAATGTTTATGTAACGTTTAGGAAACGTCTTAATGTCACAAAAAAAAAACGTTATAATTTAACGTTCCAGACTTAAACGTTCTGTCAATGAATAGCAGTAAAGTGAAAAATATGATGTAAATTCGTATGCCATCAAAAAAATAGGAAAATATACGTATCAAACATGTGTTAACACGATATATTTTCACCGTCAAAGTAACCAAATATAACGATATCTTTTTAACGTTACATTAGCGTTTAGTGAGTAACGTTTAGGCAAACGTTATTTTAACGTTTATAAACGTTGAACGTTGCAAGTAACCTTTATTTAACCTTTTAAAAACGTTTTCGTGCTACCTGAGATCTGATATTCTTTCTTGTGAACCAATATTTACATATATGAAATTGTAATAAGCGTCTATCATTGCAAAAGTAATATAGTACTGAAGAATGACTTATAGTTAAAAAAATCGGAGCCACTATTCAGAGGAGCTTGCACCAACACAATGTGGAAAATTTCATTTATCCCGGAACTCTTCTGCGATAATCTCCCAGTTTTTTTCATTTACTGGCATCTGCAACGAAATACATACATGTTTCAGGTAAAGGATACTTTCCAAGAAGAAGATGAGAAGAATGAAGGTCAAGACATAACAGCAATAGAGGAACATGAAGACGTAACAGAATCCTTCTACAAGTAGACTTTTTAAAAGAAAACGGGATTTCCAATCTAATACGTCTGCAGCGAATGAAGCTATAAATATTCTAAAATCAATTCAGGCCAAAAGACAAGAAAAAGATGAGTTCGGAGTACATATTTGGGGAGAAGATTGCCATTAAGCTGTGGAAATTAGCATCCCCTTATGCTCGATTTACGGTGCAGAGTATTATTAATAAGACATTGTTTGAGGCAGAAATGGGCAAATATGATGTTCCTGTTTTCCAAGCCCAGCATTGTCAACTGTCTGCACCAATCTATAATTATCCGCCAACCAAACTATTCCACATACGAGGGAGCGTTTTTATATTCGCGGAATGAGCGGGTTGTAGGGGGAGGGGGGTGATTAGGCGCATTGGAGGTGTGGCCTGTGCAGCGACTCATAATTAGTATAAATACGAATATGGCGAAAACGCACCTCAAAAGGCTGGAAACGCTACAAAATCGGGTCCTAAGACTGATAACTGGAGCACCATGGTTTGTCCGAAATATACAACTCCGCGAAGATCTTGGGGTCACAACAATGAAGCAACATCTGACAAGCCTAGCAGCGAAGACCAAGGAAAGAATTGCGAGATCTGACAATCCGCTGCTGAGCAGGCTCATCGAGCTTGAGGCCCCCACCTAGGGTTATGGTCAGAAGAGCCCTAGCAATCGATGATGAAGAGCACGCCTAGGAGGACCATATAATCCAGAGACTCGGTCTTAAATAGACAGCGAGGACCCCCTTAAATTACAACCATCCAGCCTAGAGGAGGCTTCCCAAGAAGAAAACAGGGCTTAAGAACCATCGTTCGGCCCTAGAAGGAGAAAGAGACGACCCAAGTTAGACAGTTAAGCTGCAAGCAGGGAGACGCAATCTCTGCTCATTCTAAAACAATCAAAAGGGGCATGACGGACCCACCCAGAGACTACAGGGCTTAAGGGTAGAAAAACCCAACCCTAGTAAAGAGAAGTGGATCATCGTCATTAGACAGTTAGTCTTTGAGCTATCGTCAACCAAGTAACATCATCAGGAGTGAAAAGTGAAATATGGAAAAAATCGAATATCGTGCCGTTATAAAGTTCCTTACCAGGCAAGGAAAATCACTCGCGACCATAATGAATGAGATGTCATTGGTTTACGGCGACTCTTGTACAGGAAAAACCATGGTGTACAAGTGGCATAGTTTATTTAAACAAGGAAGGGAATCCCTTGAAGACGACCCGAGGCCGGGCAGGAGCATTGAGGTGACCACAAAAAGTTGAAAAAATTGTACTCGAAGATGCTCGACTAAAGAAGAAACAACTCGCAGAAATGGTTGGAGTATCCGATACAACAATTTTTAAAATCCTACACGATCATCTTGGCATGTCTAAGGTCAGCGCAAGATGGGTGCCGAGAATACTCACGCCGCCGCAAAAACAACAGCGCGTAGAGTGTTGGCGTGCATTTTTGGACCTCTGTAATGAAGACAAGGATGGTGTATTGAGTCGAATTGTTACTGGAGACGAAACTTGGGTTCATCATTATGAACCTGAGTCCAAACAAGACTCCATGCAGTGGCATAAAAAGGGCACAGCACCTCCCAAGAAATTTAAAGTGTCACAATCAGCTGGGAAACTCATGGCAACGGTATTTTGGGACTCGGAAGGAATATTGTTGATTGATTATAAAGATAAAGGTGTTTCTATGACCGGAGAATATTACGCTTCAATATTAGAGCGACTAAAAGAAGCCATTAAAGAGAAAAGACGGGGAAAATTGACGAAAGGTGTGCTGCTTTTGCACGACAACGCGCCCGTCCACAAGAGCCGCGTTGCGTTAGCTGCCCTGCATAAGGTGGGCTTCGAAATTGTGAATCACCCACCCTACAACCCAGACCTGGCCCCGAGTGATTATTACCTGTTTCCGAAAATGAAAAAAGAGCTGCGGGGTAAAAAATTTACTGCTGATGATGAAGTCAAGGAGGCAGTTTCGGCGTATTTTGCAGATAAAGAGAAATCATTTTTTTATGAGGGTATAAATAAATTAATTGAAAGATGTGAAAAATGTATCCGTTTTGCAGGTGAATATATTGAAAAAGAAAAATAATTTGGTTTTTTTATTTCCACCCCTTATTCCCCATTCCGCGAATATAAAACGCTCCCTCGTATTTACAACCACACACATGTACACAACTCTCCATCTTACTCAACAACATCTACTACTTCTTCTGGAGGCCATTTCCTTTCAGATACCATGTCCACAACTGATCTTAACCACGACAGTCAAGATGTTGATTCAATTTTGAAGGATTTGTAGACAATATAGGCATATTTAAAACACATCTTTGTTAATAAATAAATTATGAAAGATATGCTGTTTTTCTTACCTAAATATAATCTCGGAGTAAGTCTATCAACGCGTCACAAACCTCTGTTACAGTTCTTGAAATTACTTGCTTTGATATCTTAAAAGTATATCTACATAAGAGAGTGATAGGAATCCCAGGTGGTAAAGAAACGCAATGTTACTGCTAGACGTTCGCTTTTCTGATAATTTTAGGTCCTATCATATTGAGTAAATTTTCAAAATCTGAATTTGTCATTCGAAAAAAATTCCTGAACCCGGCATCAGATCTATATTCCAAGTTTAGATTATCAGCGTCGTCCAATATTAATTATTTTATTAAATCACTTACATCATATTTATTTCTACTTCGAAGGCTTGGTCGTATCCAAAACCTTCTTTTCAATTTAGTACGCTTTCTTATACCAGAATCAATAACAATAATTGCAGCAGCAGCTGCTAATAAAAGTTCATCTTCTTCATCACTCATTTTCATGCAAGTAGCAGCGAATCGCGTGTGACTACTTCGGCATGTACTCACTTTCTGTGTTGCTGTGTATGGAGATGTCAACAATAATTTCAATAAAGACGGTCAAAGCCAGTTGGCATTGCCGATCGGCATAGTGGGGATACACCTTAACACTCACTACTGAGTTTTGAAGGAATTATAATATTTTTATGGATTATGATTCTTTTTCTTGATTTGCTATTCTTTTCGATTAAAAACTTTAAATTGACATTACCAGATACCCCAAATAAATTATAAATTAAATCAATAATTTACGAATATATCTCGGTTTTGATATATATCCGATCACCCGATTCGTCATCGGCATCACATTTTTTTTTAACGGGGAAGATCCTCGCGATCGCGGTAGACTCGCGGTCCTCGTGCACGTCAGGTTATCCGGGGTTAGTTAGTATATCCAAGTCGGTGAATCGGGTGCGCGAGCTCGCTCGCACGCGGCCGATCTCGTCCGACGAACGCGGTCAGACAGCCGTGAGTGCCCCGTCGATAAACGAGTTCGCCCAGTTTCCAGCGAACAGTCACGGTGTAGGGGGCTAGTCGGCGTTTGACTGTCGCCGTGCGTACAGTAGAGGTCGTGTCGTCTTGTCGCTTGTTGTTGCGTCGAAACTCGCTCCGTCATACACGCTTGCTGCTTCGTTGTTTTGTTGACGAGGAGATACGTGTGTTGTGCGTGAGGAAAAGAAATAGAAAACAGGATTATTATTATATTATTGTTATTGTTATTAATACTTATATGAATATATATTTTAGTTTCTGTTAATCGATATCTTTAAGAAGAATTAATTAAATTAAAGTGTAAGTGCGATTTCGATTAATTAACCTACGTAAAAAAAAGTAATAAAAAAAGTAAAATAAAAAGCGGGGATTACTCAACTATTATCGACAAGGAAATCGTAATAAAAATAATTGTTCTACGAAAAAAAAAAAGGAAATCGTTTTTTTAACTAATAAAAAGTGTGTTATCAGAATCCCAAACTACAACCTATTCAAACGTTCTTAGTCTTCGCGAATTTACGTCGAATATCATGAGCATCGCTGCCTTGTTGGAAGCGGCCGAGTATTTGGAAAGGCGTGACAGAGGTTAGCAAAACATCGTCAATGTACTTACTATAACACTCCTAAAGATCTATTTATAAACACCTATCAGCTGTTGTTGATGTATGCACGCAACTAGAATTATATAGCACGTATAGTAACGAAAAGCGCACCAGCACACACATTATGTATGCTGCCGTCATCCTCTTAATCGTAGCACGTCCAAAATATTCCTGTTACGATAGACAAACATTCAGTTGTAGAGTTACGAGTCCAAACATTATAAAAAAAGAGCGCCGAATAAAAAAAGTCCGCAGTCGACCGAACACGTGGTTCTCTCTGCGTATGGAAGAAGTATGTATATATCGTTTTTGGCAACAAGTACCTATATTTTATTTGATTTTAAAACTGACATAAAATGCTGTATTGACTCCGAATAAATTAATCTTGTTATGCAGCCTCGTAATTTCGATTCACTTTTTTCTTCTCTCAACTTTGGTATCAGTGGTGGTATTATTTCGTTTAGCGAAGGTTAAAATATCATTGTTTTAATGGATAATTAGATTTAATAATCCCATTATCAAGATTAACGCAATCATTCAAGGTAAGGTCAGCATTTAAACCGCAGTTTTTGATCCATGAAGTGCACGTGCATTTTATTCAAATAAATGAATTGCATTACAGTATTTATAACTTGCCTTCTTATGGTTAATATCCTTTGTATGTCGATATGTCACTTTTCAAGATGTTAATATGTTGTGTTGCCTTTTTTAATCTTTTTTTCCGTAATTTTTACCCAAAATTTCACGCTAAACTCTTCATCGTTTTAAATGTTCTTTCATAACCTCAACATAATAAACACCATGAATCGAACAATATAATTCCCTGCATGAAGTTGCAAAAGAACTTTCCGCAGATTCTACAAAACTCTGCTTCTTTAGCCAATCAATCTTCTCCTTTCTGCACTAGTAATTTGATAAACTTATTTTTGCTCATTTATTGCTAGAATTTTGAGTGATTTATGAATAATGGTTTCTAGAAGTTAAGATATTTATAAAAATTCATAACATTCCTGTTAAAGCTGGTGGTCTAAACAGGTTCGCGAAGTTGGCACCACGAAGTGGTCAAAAATGGACAAAAATGCTAGAAAGGATTGACCATTTATTGACCACTATTGATCATCAGCGATTTCGATTGACCACATTTTGTTTAGGCTACAGCCGCTATACCCATATTTTGGGACCTCATGACGAAAATGCTAAAATTAGACATTTTCAAAATTTTCAAACAAAATTTTTTTCGATTTTTTTTTTTTACAACAAACACTAAAATTTTGTTGCAGGATAGGGTTGACCAATGATTGACCACCAAGTAATTTTTTTGAAAACTTAACAATAGTCGAAAAAAATGAAAAAACAATCCAATGAAATGACATCAAACCCAGAAAATGTCGCAACCTCCTGCCATCGCATTTTTCACAAATTTTGAGAGGTGGTCAAACGCTGAAAATAATAGGACTTATTGTATGGTGTCTCTAAACCACAGAGAATTGAAAATTATTGTTTGACCACTATCCGGCTAAGCTTTATACGATCTCGAAGTTAGATGTAAGAATTTCCAAGTTGATCGCACTTATCACAAACTTTGAGAGGTGGTCAAAGGTTGAAAATGGTACGACTTATTGTCTCGTGTCTCTAGTTTACAAAAAAAATGAAAATTACCGTTAGACCACCTACCGTTTAAGTATGTAACTTCGAGATCGTATAAAATTTAGCCGGAAGGTGGTCAAACGATGATTTCCGATTTTTTGTGGTCTAGAGACATGTGATAATAAATCGTATCATTTTCAGCGCTTGATCACCTTTCAAAGTTTGCGAAAATTGCGATAGTGTTTGTAGTAAAAAAAAAATCGAACAAAATTTTTTTTGAAAATGTGAAAGGTGAATGGTGAATCGTATCCGATGAACAAAATATCTATATTGCCTAGTTTCAGCAGTTTTCATTAGACCCCAAAATATGGATATAGTGACTGTAGCCTAAACAAAAATGTGGTCAATCGAAATCGCTGATGGTCAATAGTGGTCAATAAATGGTCAATCCTTTCTAGCAATTTCGTCGATTTTTGACGTCTAATCAATTAATCAATCCATACAGAGTTTTTGTATCTCGTTTGTATGATCTTCATATGGTATTGGTACATTTGATGCAAAATCATGCACATCAAAAACCATAAAATACCATAATTGCCTTTTTTGTTCATGTATACTAAAGCAGGCATTGTGGGCATATCTCATCGTGGTAACCCGAAACAAATATTAAACTGTTGATTTACTTTCTACCATTTCTGTAAATACGGAATGTTTTGAAGAACAACTGATGAGGTGATGTGAACCATCCGACTACCACATCAACTATTGAACCTGGACTTCTGTTAAATCTATTTGAATGCTTGCCTTTCCTATCTCAAGGTGCTGGTCCTCTAGTTAGTATAGTAAAAAAATACTTCACAATTTGAATCCTTCTCTTTATATGTATTTACTTTTCGCCTGGGCCTACAACGAACAGAGGCAACAATAGTAAACCAGCCAGGTATTAATGACTTGACCTATCTAACAAACTATGGTATCGAGAGGGGGCATTAGAAAAATTAAACTAGACTATGAGAAGAAAAATCCAATTCAAATTTAAAATGTTTAACTTTGAATCTGACTCCAAAGAGTTAACATATCCGATTTCATCCTGTGAATTTGACCCACGTAGGGCTTAACATTTTTATGAAAATGATACTGAGCAAGAATAAAATATTGATGTTGTTTTTTTTTACCGTTTTTTTTCGTTAAACAATAAAATTTTTACGGGTTTTTCGGTCCTTTTATTTTTTAATAAATTGTAGAATTAATATAATTTCGTGAACAATTCACAGAATTCTTAACGAAATATATTAAAATAAAGATATAAATTATTAAAGGACCAAAAAATCCGTAAAAATTTTATTGTTCAAGAATAAAATCCGCTCCATTCAATTTTGTTTCGTATTCCTTTGACTTCTTTGTTAATAGTCACTCTAGTGTTTACCTTCTTGTTGTTTATGTTGTAGACCATTTTTGGCCCTTCAACTGTGGTCTTGTTTCTTCTGGTGAAACAAATAATTTTGTGAGGTTTTTTTAGGATGGATGGTTGGTAGAATTGTCTCTAAGTCGTCCACTACAACCAAATTGAGAAATTGTGATTGCTCTTTTTCATTTGTGACACTATTGTTCGACGTTGGGTCTGAATCATTTGCACATTTATCAATTTGTGTGTCAGTGTTTGATCAATCAGTAATTTAGGAACTTAGGTAATCGTCTTCTATGAAAACTTCTAAATTGAAAGGTTATATTCCAAATCTTTGATTATATTGCATGGTAAAAAGGTTTTAGGAAATGTTTTGGTTAGTTGTAGTCTCTTGGATGGTTTAAGAGTGAATTCCATTATTAAAATGGAATGCATAAAGATTTAAGTCTTAAGGCTTTTTAAGTTCAGTTAACACAACTGATTGGGTCCTTGAAATGCATCAAACTGATCTGGAATTCATGGAAAAATCATCTTGAGTGATGAGGCTCATTTTCACCTCGCAGGCTATGTAAACAAGCAGAATTGTCCCATTTGGGGCTCGAAAAACCCAAGAATGATTGTTGAAAAGCCTCTTCATCCACAACGTGTGACTGTTTGGTGCGGTTTTTGGTCTGGTGGGGTCATTGGACGTTACTTTTTCGAAAACAAGGCTGGAGAAACTGTTACGGTGAATGGATTGCGCTATCGAACGATGATTAAATGATTTTGTATGGCCGAAGAAGAGGCGATCGCAATTGGCCACTGACATCTTGTGATGTAACATCTTTAAACTTTAAACTTAATCGATAAAAGACCTCAAAGATGTAATTCGTAACGTTATCGAGGACATACAGCCACAAATGTGCGAATTGGTGAAGCTTTTTACATATAAAAATAAAACTTTTTATTGGAAGACTATAGCCACATAAGAGAGAGAATCGAAGTAAATAAAAATCTAAAAAAATATACCACATAAGTAATACAACAATGTATTTAAATCATACTAGATTTTGTAGAATGAATGCTTTTATTACACTTGAATTGGCACATTTTCAATAGGTACTTAAAATTTTACGAGTCTTTTGCAGTATTTAGGTAGAAAAGAATATACTGAGAATGTATAAAAGTTCCGTGTTTTGCTCAAGTCGAAATTGGAACACTTGTTACTATGTTCATTTGATTTTAAATTAAAACTGTTTGCGACAAAATTATATTTAGTGTTATTTAGCAATTAAAAAGAAATATTAAAAATTTATTTAGGTACATATTTATGCGTTGGTGTGTCATTTATGTGTGCATTAAATGATCTATAATTTTTTAAAATTATTTACCAGAATATTTACTGTTACAGAGGCTGAACATGGATATGCTTCGACAATGCCGATGCCTGAAGACGTGAAGACATTTTCGAAACGTCAAAAATCGAAAAAAACTCAGGGTAGCAGGTAAATATCAATTTGTTACAATTTAGATAGGTTGTTTGTTAGATAGGATTTTTTTATTATCTTTATTTTTCTTTGTAGGACGTCTCACAACGAACTGGAGAAAAATAGGTAAGTTTGCGTTTTGATTCAGGTGTATTATTATTAATAATATTAAATATAACATTGCTATTATTAAATATCATTCTAGAAAGTGTTAAATTTCTTTTGCATTAATAATTCGTATAAAATGAACCACAAAATTCAAGTATCATTCGCCCAATCCGCGTCTAGAAAATCTTGATGGCATCTTTAGAAATTTTCCAACCATATTTTCTTGATTTCAGACGTCATCCAAGTTCAGAGTTCACATATGATTTCCAGGTCACAGGTAGTTTAATCGAGTTAATAGTTTTAAAGGCTATTGGTTTAGCTGCCTTATCAATATCCAGAAGCTTTTGTTTATCTGGCATTATCATCATTAGTTTTTCTAAGAATGAAGATTCATCTTCATTATCTTATGGTTTATATGTTATGGCGAATTCTAATTTTATTAGGTCATCCAGATCAATATGAAGGGTTAAACTTTCGATAAACAATCTAAAGACCTCATCAACACAATCTACAAAGAAAATGTCATTCCAACTCTCTTGTGTGTGTAATTTTGCTTGGAATATGTAAATGGAATCAATTTGTGTGGATGAATGAATTGCAATTCTAATGAGCTCATCAACTCAATTTTCTAAGCCTTGAAAGGTAATCTAAATTGTTTTGCCTTACCGCAGATAACAGAATTTTTCTTTTTATATTGCAGATTTCCCTCACAATTCAATCCATTGACAGTTCCACTTCTCAATTTACTCAGATTTACTAGATTGAAACGACCTAAACATCTTCGTCATCATAATATTGCAATATTTAAGTTTGTGTATTATTACTATATTGTGTGGTTTTGTTGTATTACTCTATGTACATCAATAAATTCTATTATTATTGTTATTATGATTTTCTTTAATTTATTATGGACGTAGTCGAAGTTTGTCGAAATTACCTGAACCACCCCTATCTCATCCTGGTATCGTCCTTTCAGGGAGATTTCATCTCGGGTCTCGGGTGGTAGGCTGTGTTTTCTTCTTGTTTCTAATTCGTTACGTCTTCTCTTCCTCGTGCTCTCTCTGAAGATTAGAAGTTTTTAATCATTTTTCCTAACTGTGATCTATCCTCCTCTAACCACTTTCTCTTCGATTATCCGTTTTGCAAGCTCGTTGACTATCTTCCAATTGGATTTATTTTCATTTACCACCCCCTCAAAATTGTCTAATGTTAGTTCCCCCTATATTACCCTAGAATAGTTCTTTCAGAGACATTTAATCTCAAGTGGCGGGGCTGTCTTTTCTCTTTGTTTCTAATTCTTTCCGTCTTCCTTCCTCGCGATCATCGAGGATTAGAAGTTTGGGTTTTTTAAACATTTTTTCTAACCGTGATCTATCTTCCTTCTCTAACCATCCTCTCTTTCTCTTCCATTATCTGTTTTGCATGCTCGCTGACTATCTTTCAATTGGATCCATTTTTAGTTACCACCTCCTCAAAATTCTCTAATGTTAGCAGTTGAAAAAGGTATCTAAACTCTGGGGTGTTAGAGATTCCATAATGAATAGACCTTGTCATCTTTAGCTTTCACAATTCTCTTGGGAAATGTGCTCAAGACCCCATGCACCTCTTCTCTATGCTTTCGCCTAAAATGGATTCGATTACGTGGTCCTTTATTGCTGATTCTTCTTGGAGCCTTTCTTTTTTCATAAGCGGATACTCATAGTTCTAGTGTTTTCGTTCGGTTATTGGAGATGTCCGCTTATGGGATAGTTCGGAAATGTAATTTCATAAATTGAGTTATAATAAATAGTTTTTATAGAAACATCATTTCATTATTACAAATTTGTATGTCTAAATAAATATAGAAACATAGTGTCTATGTTTGCACGTATAGAACATAAGTAGATATGTACTTATACCTATGTACAATTGTACAGACATACCTACATATATAGATATTAAAAATAAATTTACGTGGGTTGAAAAAATTTATAAATTTTCGCCTGTTGAAACTTGGCTTGCTTCCACTTCAACTGATGATTTTCAAAATGTCTTGACTCTTGCAAAGTGTTTCAAACGGGTTATTTGCTTCAGTGCCTTATCATATGATTTTATCGTATCAGGGTCTTGGTCATTAACTTTCCTCTTTGTCTTCTGAATCGTTTACAGTGTTATTTTCATTTTGTAATTGAATTTCTATGTCGTGATCCTCAGTGTGAACTGCTTCATCCATATTTAAAAATTCGTTTCAATTTTTGTCACTTAATTCCGGTAACCCCAATGGCGGTTCATCTTCGGCATCAAACTCTGGAAGGATGCAATTATCTCTACACGCAAGCAATTTTTAATAGTCGCTGCGTCAACTTTATCCCACAAAGCTTTAATGGAGTATAAAGCCTCAAGTACATTAATACATTTTGCCAGCTGTGATGCTGAATTGGCTTCATCCATTTTTGATAATATGTGCTTCAAAATAAAGCCTCTATAATGAATCTTGAAATTTTGGATTATGATCTGATCCAGGGGTTGACATACTGCAGTTGTGTTTGGAGGTAAAAAAATTATATTAACGTTCGTTAAATTCACATCTTTAGGATGAGAAGCTGCATCATTTAAGAATTTGAACTTTGATCTCATTTTCTTATCAAATTTTCATCCATTCAGACATTGATTTCCCGTTGTCATCCATGTCTTTCTATTAGATTTTGAAGTTGACTGCCACTTTATCAATCTAACGACATCTTTTTCCCGGCCATGTTTATACAAAACAAAATAGTGAGTTTTTCATCGGCATTGTAAATATCCTCTGGCGGATACCCAAGCAATATACATACATAGATGGAAGCTTTGCCTTGAACTGGTCGACATCTACCTGACATACATCTGAAGCTTCACCTACTATATGTTTAAAAGTAACGTTGTGTCTTTTACGCAATTTTTGTAACCATCCGACTGACGCAGAAAATGCAGAGTATCCCATTTGCTGAGCTATTTCTTTTGCCTTAGCTTTTACTATCGGTCCAGAAATGGGTACGTTCTGGCTTCTAGTCTTTGCAAACCAATCAAAGCACATTTTGTCTACACGAGAACCTTCAGGTTTAAGGAAACTTTTCTTCTGGTGAATATTTATACCAGACTGCCATTTGCAGAAATGTTTACAAGTGTAATAATTTTTTATTTATTAATGCTTTATGCTTATATGAAGGCTCCATAGAATAAAGTTGAGAAGACTCTCACCTTGGGCATCAGTCTTAGCAGTGCTACTGCTCTTTTCTCCGTTTTCTCAGATTGGTACTTGTTTGAGGTGTTTCCTAGACGTTAGTCGCTGATTAACCGTGCATACAAGGTATTTAACACTATAGTTGGCTATGATCTCATTTTTTCCCAGCTTAAAACGAACTTTTCTCCATTTCTAGGGCTTTTAAGTACTATAGCCTCAGTTTTGTGAGCCCCGAGCTCTAAATTATATTCCTTCATCCTCACACTAATAGATCTTAGCGAGTCGTTGGTCCCATGAGCGCAAAATCATCACAATATACAACATTTATGTTGTTGTGCCTTGCCTGTCTATAAAGCTTAATGAAAGCTCTCGTTAGTGGAACCCAGTATCTTTAATTCAGAATTTTTATGTTTATACTTCTGACGGCAACACTGTTTGGAATCCTACGTTTCTGTTTTGTAAGACAATGTCCAAATAAACAGCCATCTCGATCGAGTGACTATTAAACCAGCCTAAATTATGTTTATATCTTGTTTCGCAAGCGGAGCTCTGTATCTGATACAGCTGATATAACGGTTCAAGCTGTCACTATTTTAATTGACAGCTGGTGAAATAAGTTTGTTATTACAAACAAAACTCAACAACTTAATAGATAATATAAAATTGGAGCAGGTATCTCCAAAAAAAAAAACAAACTATGAAAAAGCCTACTTGGGTAACATTTTAAACGTTTCGATTGTGTACATATCGTATCACATGCTCGTTATATTATTTATACATCAACAAACACACGTATGTATATAGTATATGTATACATAAATGTCTCCCCATACTTCACATACATCGTGCAAAGTTCACATCAAGGTGACGCTGTGCAGTCTAGTGCATTGGAAACAAGGCCAGAACGATGTGTAAGTACGGGATACTCGGCCGCATGGCAACAATTTTCAACGGCACGACACTATTCACCGTAGTACCTCTAATATTTATACATTACACATGATGCTCATTGGTGTATATTACCACGCAGGACACGGTTCCCTCTAATAGGGATAATTTCGTCCGTTTCGAACAACGTTCGTAACGATTTATACGTTAATAACGCCTTTGTACGTAATACCACCGGTATTGATGTTAGTATCATGTTTATTCCTAGAAATATATCTATTAATAAACGCATACTATTTTATAAGATTTAATCCTCGTTGCATCTCGTTTTAATGCGGGCAACCGAAGACACGTAAAGTTCGAGGTTGTTATATACTAATGACATAATAACGTGACGCCCACTTGCTGCGTTTATCATTCGGTTACGACAACGAACAGGCCTCAATATTGAGTGAAAAGGTTAGTGTTGGTTTTTTATCAAACAAACTGCATTTTTATCTTCTTCACTCTTAAACGTTTACAAGGCTCTCTAATCAATCAAGTCGAATGCGATATAGGTTTTGTAGCGTTCTTATTATTATTATTCCCATTTTTTTCGACACTAATGACAGGTCTAAAAACCGTTAAAAAGATTATTTATTATAACAAATCTGCAACGCCTCTACACCTTTCAACAAGAAATTTTTATCTTGCCTGCAAACCAGGCACCCACAGCTTCTATCACCTCATTGTTGGAAGAAAATTTAAACTTAATCTTTTAAATTTTTTTCAATTGAGGAAAGACGGATTGAGGAAGGACGGAACCAAATCTGGTGAATAAAGGAATGTTCGAGTAATTCGAATCCCTAAATCATGAATTGTTTGCATGGTAACATGCGATTTGTGTTCAGGGGCATTGTCCTGCAAAAACAAAACATATTTGTACAACTTTCCGCTTCTTCTCTCCATATTTTTTTCCTCGTAGAGTGGTCACAATAATAATTAATTATGATTACTCTATGGCAATCCCAAACAACTGACGCAAGAACTTTTCCAGCAAATTTTTGAACATAAAACTTCTTAGGTCTTGCAGAACCAGAGTGTCTCCATTACATCGATTATTGCTTTGTTTCGTTTGAGTCGTAAAAATGTACCCAAGTTTCATCCATCGTAAGAATATTGCTTAAGAAGTCTGTAATATCGTAATATTTTCTTTATCTTGGAAGAACAAAATTTCATCCCAATTAATTGCAAATGAAGTGCTTGTCAAATGATTCTTAATTGAAATTGCGATACAAGTGTTCCAGTGTTGTTTTGGAAGAATTTCTTTGGGTGTAAAATGTATTAAATGAGTTCATAAAGGACAGATTTCAGGGTTGTAATTTTTTAAGTCTGCGAAGTTGGTACCACAATGTGGTAAAAAATCGACAAAAATGCTAGAAAGGATTGACCATTTATTGACCACTATTGACCATCAGCGATTTCGATTGACCACCTTTTGTTTAGTCTACAGCCGCTATACCCATATTTTGGGATCTAATAGCGAAAATGCTAAAATTAGCCAATATAGACATTTTGTTCATCGGATACGATTGACCATCGTTTGACCATGTTTGACCACCCATTTTCAAAATTTTCAAAATTTTCCTCAAACAATCCTTTCTAGCATTTTTGTCGATTTTTGACCACTTCGTGGTGCCAACTTCTAGACCGGACAAAACTTAATTTCTTGACTGCAATAAAAAAAAAATTATATATTTTAAGATACATATATATCTATTTATAACTTAATAAATACATAAACTACGATTTCTATTTTTAATTATTACTTCATAAGCGGCATCACATTTAATTAATATTTATTGTTATTAGATGTTCATATTTTTCAATTCTATGCAGTCATAAACGTTCGTAAAGACCTATTCGTGTCAATTATGCATAAATATATATTAGAAGAATATACAAAATTCCGTATCAATTATATATAATTTATTAATATATTTTTAATAATAATTATTATTTGTAATAAATTGTTACGTCGACAAACACAACAAATTTAATTAAACAATTAGGAAATGCTGGTCATAAACGAGTAAACAATGTGAATGAACATTTTTTGGACTTACAAAATTCCTATCAATTATGACCTATATAATTCATTAATATATTATTAATAATAATTATTAGTCGTTTACGGTTACGCCGACAAACACAACAAAGGCCGAAGATCGTTTTTATTGTTTTTACTGAAAAATCATCTTTTTGGACGTGGACCTTTTCCACATCGGAGGTTATGTCAATAAGCAAATGGTTGCATTTGGTTGGGATTCAGAACATCCAAACGTCATAATTGAAAAGCCGGTGCACCCAAAACGAGTGAGTGTTTGGTGCGGATTTTGGCCTAATTGGGCCATTTTTCTTTCAAAATGAGCAAGGAACCGTCGTTACTCTCAATGAAGACCGTTACCGTGCCATGCTTAACAAATTTTTGTTTGCACAAATTGGAGAAGATGATATGAATGACGTTTGGTTTTAACAGGAGGCGCTACTTGCCGCACAGCCAACGTAACAATTGAACTTTTGGGCGCTGTTTTCGAAAATCGAATAATCAGCCACTTCAATGCTATGATTTGAGCCCTTTTGACTATTTTTTGTGAAGAGCTGTTGATGATAAATGTTACGCTAACCATCTAGAGACGATTGAAGCCTTGAAACACGAAATCGAAGTTCAATTGTTACGTTGGCTGTGTGGTAACAGCCAACGGAACGATTGAACTTTTTGGCATCGTTTTCGAAAATTGAATAATCAGCCGAAATTCTGATGTGAATTGACCGTCTTAGAGCTGTAATTTGAGACCGTTGTACTATTTTCTGAGAAAACCATTAAGAATAAATGTTACGTTAACCATCCAGAGACAATTGAAACCTTGAAACACGAAATCGAAGTTGTCATTCATGAAATTCAAGCCAATTTTTGTTTTTGCAAATTGAATAATATGACATGGACGCCATTTGGTTTCTACAGGACGGCGTCATACCTGCTATACAGCCAATGTAACAATTGATTGAGCTTTTGGGTACCGTTTTCGAAAATCGAATCGCTAAGCTTTCTACTGACGATGACCATATCTTCTTCCAATATATGTATATTTAGTGTTGATTGTCCTAAGTCTTTAATCGGAAATCGTATGATTTCAATAAAAATTTAAGTTAGAATTTCTTCTAAAATAACTCAAATCAACTATTAATTTCCAAAAAGTCCGGGTAAGAGGAGTAATCAGTCTAAACGTGTTTAACTTTCGTTTCTTCAGTTCATTGATAAAGGAGGTACTTTTTGATTTTTAATTTGTGTTTAAAAGTTATCAATCAACACGTACTTAATAAGTCGCTACAAATATATGTATAAAATTTATACATATGTACCTAAGTGTTATTCATAATCAGAGAACAAAAAGAGCAGCGAAGATGTTCACAAAATATAAATGCACTTTTGTATATAAAGCAGGTTACGCAGGTAAGAAATACTGCCGGTATAATTCCGCTTTTGTTCGAGCATTCTCTCGAACACTCCAAATTCCCAGAATTTTATTTTTTTCTAGTATTCATCGGATAGTACAAGTACAATTTTAATAATAGTACTTTTTATTTCCTGAATAAGATCTTTGTACATAATAAGTGTCGAGAAATATTTATTTTAGAATTTATTAACGGCAATATTTACTTTTAATATAATAATAATTTGTTGGTTCTTCGTCTGCAGCTCGACTTATTTTTAACCTGAAGCAGGAATAGTTGGTGAAGTTTCAGCGTCGTTAATTTCTTCTCTCCGATCTTCGATTTATAAAGTATCGCCGCTATTATGAAAGATAGCTCCATAATTTCTTGGAACAATATTCAGGACAACTAGAACAACCTGGAATATCTACTTGATCAATGATTCCCAAAGTGGTTCCCTTTGACATAAACGAAAACTGATTTTGGGGGATCGACGAGGTCTAAAAATCGACCCCTATTAATTAACACAAGTTCTTATTTGAAACTTTCAAGATACTGGATAAGTTGTGTTACGTGTACAAACTTATTATAAGAATGACTAATATTTTTTAAAGACGATGTTATTTTATCATATGTCAAATTCCCCAATGGATAATAAATCCGTACAATATCACAACCATGAAAGAAGCCAGTGTGATAATGCAAGAAGAGTTAAACACCATCAGGACAGACGAGGAGCTTAAGCAACCAACCAAGTTCAACCAAGGCTATCAGAAGTCTGGTTTGAGTTTGTCGCTTTTTCATCATCATACCTAGTGGAAAAAGGCTTCAGTGTGGTTACAAACAAAGAAGCACTTTGAAAATGAACGAACGTGAAGATTTAAGGCTGCAACTCATCAATATTGAACCAGATATATCTAGATTGGTAGAAAGTCACCAGGTTCATCCATCATCATCTTTACTTTGCGATTTTAATGTTATTTTTTTCTCAAAAAATAATTCCCTAGTTAAGTATTTTTACGTAATTTGTACTAATAATAATTAATTACACTTGATATTTACTGAATTTGATGACTATTTATTTTGTTAAATTTTGATGAGAAAATTATGTCAAGTTTACTCACTTAACCAACCGCAAAGTTTTTAAATTGGTAAGTATTTTGTATCAATAGGAAAAAACTAGAGATAGGATTTTTAAAGTAATTTGACTATGGGGGTCTGAAGTATCAGTTCATTTTGGAAAAGGAGTGTCTTGCCCAAAATTGTTTGGGAATCCCTGCACTAGATGGGTCCAAGATTGCTAGGAGAATTTCATCCTTTATTGGCAACATTTTCATAAAAAATTATAAACGAGCTGTGAACACCACCGGTACTTTCATCTGCCTGAACTATGCTCCATGATCTTCACCGGAATTTGATTCTTGCTATCTTCTTGCATGCTGAAAACAGTTTCTTATTATTTTTCCTTCGACAGGTGACCACCCCACATAGTTCACAGTTCATGGCATCTACAAGGCTAAGACTGAATCTGCTACTAAGCGTTTCACCATAGCTTGTCTCTCATAACCACTAGGCAACAAATTTTATTTTTTTCTTTAGTAACTATGTATGTATCGTTTTACTTTCTCTTACAGTCATAATAATAACAATAAAAACAAATTTATTCTGGTACGTTAGGTTTTGCTACAAGATTTGCTTGATTTTTTTTCGTTTTCTTTTTATGCTGTTCTTCGGTACTTTCTGATCAAACTTCAACAATAATCAGCCAACATTTCACTGTTCACTTAAATGTATTTTAAGGCTCATGTTACAGCCCAGTTGATTGTAGTAGTAGTTCTAAGAAGTTCATTAACAATTGCTATGTAATTGTCAGATTTTGCGTTTCCTAGAAAATTTTGGGTTCCACTCTTAAAATCATTTCAAGCACCACCTTCCAAGTCATTTAAAGTCTCTTCAAATTGTGCATCTTGCTGTAGACGTTTAGTTTCGGGTCCTACAAAAATTCACCCTTTAAGTTTTGCATTTGAAATATTGAGAAATTTTTGTTGAAGGTATTAGAATCCACGACCATCCTTATCGATTGCTTTGACGAAATTCACTTTTTAAGTGTTTTAGGAAGTATGTTCTTTTGTCCAGGAATATACTGAGCCCTGACTGGCCAACCTTTACCAACGTAGTGGGAATTTCTCGATCGATTGTTCCACTCACAATGGAAACAACAGTGCTTTGTGTACCCCAGTTGAATTAAACTTTTGAGTCAACGCTAATTGCTATTTGTACTTTGTAATTAATTTTGCCGAAAAGACGAGTCATATTTTTGCAAATTTTGTATTCTTTTGAAGTATATGATGTTAGTTAATTTTTCCACAATTCAACCAGCTATATATTTGATCATTTCAGTTCCGGAGTTCTTTTAATTTTAATTTAAGATTCGAAGCAGAAATTTGTAGTTTCGTTTATTTTGAACAAAAATTTGCATCTTGTTCGTTATATCCGATTTGTATCGTAAAGAAAAGGAATAATATCTCGAAACAAATTTTTCAACATCGTTAAGAATTAGAAATACAAAAAGGTGTAAATAAAACCTACTTTTTTTTACTGACCAGTTTATTTCTTCGGCTCTTAGATTTGTTTACTGTCGCTAGCCAAGCGATAAACGTGAGTGGGCGTCACGTTATTATGCCATTAGTGTAGCAACCTCGAACTTTACGCTAGCGATCGCCTGGGCCTACTTGAAAACTGGATATTGTCTACGATAAGTTATTTATAATTTTTTTTGGTATAGAACAATATGCTATACAGATGTTGTTAAAGCAATTTCTGTCCAATTTAATTTTAAATTATCTTCTTTAAACTAATTTTCTGTATTTGAGATGTTTATGCAGGTTTTTGTAGTATTTTGGATATACAGGAGGTTGTAAAATTGATTGTACATATTATTTTATTTAATAACAATGATAAACATAATTAAAATATATATAATTAACAAACCCAGTTGATAGCTAGTGCATGTGTGCCAAATTGTAAGCGCTTCTAATCTAGTTCGTCTCGTTTATGATCCTTTAAAATTTAAACAGTCAATAAACACTGTTTAGTACTCTTCCATAAACAAACACGCACACAAACACATTTTTATGCTAATGAAAAAATTATA
The DNA here is from genome assembly GCA_023690525.1 of Holotrichia oblita. NCBI lineage: Eukaryota > Metazoa > Arthropoda > Insecta > Coleoptera > Scarabaeidae > Holotrichia > Holotrichia oblita. The sequence goes on from CM043021.1 coordinate 10,107,352, forward strand.
GTACAAAAAAATGGACGGCAAACAAGGAAGAAACCATATACACAAGCATGCTAATCGTATTAGCCCACTTTCGAAAATAGAATCAAATATTTCTATTACATTGTATACACACATTGTATAACATTACTTAATTTATGTTTCTACTATAATTCGCTAGATACAGTTAGATTATAGTGTAAATATAAAGAATAGCTTGTATTATATAGATAATGTAGGCATTGAATTAGACCGTGCTAATTTTTAATTTAATACCATACAAGAAAATTACTATCTTAAAAGAGAAAAACAATCTTTACTTGAATAAATCGTCTTAAGTATGCAACCTCTACAAAAAAAAACCTTCAAGGAACGCTGCTATTTTACTACGTGTGAAAGTAAAACGCAGAATCGTGGAAGTGGTGAAGCATGAAGGAAAATGATTATGTAAAGATTATGAAACAGAAGCCAGTAGTATTCTAATAGAGAAATCTAATGCTGCAGTCTAGGTTAACGCACATGTTGTTGCATTATTTAACGAAAATATTTTAAATTGTTTTAAAAGATGATAATGTTAAAAATATCGTTTTATCCACATTAGATAAATATGTTTCTTTTGTTTATACATATATGCAATATTGTGCCCGAATTTGGCAAATATCAAAAATGTCCAATTAACTGATTTCCACGTCTACACATTTTGTATGTGATGGTTTTCCATAAGAACAAGTCATCCTCCATTAATTGTCGTTGCCAAATTCTGTCTACACGATGCTAGGATCCATGGCCTCTTTCAAATTTGTTTTTTTTTTGTGCTATTTGGCTTGTTTGTCTTTAGCCTTGAAGTTTAAACAGAAGGTTTATACGTTCTGCGTACCACACCCTCTGATAAACGACCAAAAACATAAGAGAGTTCAGCATTGTAAAGACATGTTAAAAATATCCCAAAGGAATCTGGCAAGCATGTCAGCCATTGTAACTGGTGATGAAACATGTTGTTTTCAATAGGAGCCAAACACAAAACGTCAGAGTGTGGTATGGAAATCAACAGAAGAGTCAAATAAGAAAAAATTACGCTTTCAGAAGAGCAAAATGTCGAAGACAATGCTGACCATTGTCTTCGATTCAAAGGGATTTGTTCACAATGAATTTGATCGATAACAATAATACCTTGTTATCGATCATCCACCGTATTGACCTGATTCCTTGTTTCCCAAACTGAAGTTGGTGATGAAAGGAAATCATTTCGATACCATCCCGGTTATCCAAAACACTTCGACCGTCAATCTAAAGGTCAATCCAGCCGATGAGTATAAAATAAGTATGTTTCGACAAATTTTTTGAAAGTTTCCTGTGCTATATTGAATCAGAAGGAGATTATTTTGAATAAGCAAGAATAAAAAATGAAAATAATGAACGCTCTTTGTTTGTAGACCAGTCTCATTGGATCTGGGACAGACTGTGCACGTTGAGAGATGAACTGCGATGAAATTAGGTCTTGTAGTTGGAGAAACGCTAACAAGATTATTATAGGTCGAAACTCATTTATGTTGTAGGTATTTTTAAATAGTTCGGCAATATAGGATTGGTCAATTTTTTTATGACCTTTTTTATCGACGTTTTCCAGTCTTAGGATACTGCATTTTAACTGATTTGTTGTTTTTAGAACCATATTTTAAAGAGTTAACAATAAACTCTAAAATGTAAGGTTATGCAGTAATGTTCAGTCGATAACGAACCCGCTTATAACGATTTGTTGTTTTTGAACCATATTCTGTTAACAATAAACTCTAAAATAAGCTCAATGCAATTTTTTCGTATATAACAAACACGCAAATAACGAACTTTCGTATATAACGAACTTTGTACCTCCCTGTATATGATCAAAATTGAGCATAAAAATCAACATTGGCGCGCATTTATTGGTACTTTTCTGCCGAAGTATCATTTCTTATTTGATAATACCGGTATAGGCAGTACGATTCAGATTAGTTCTGCCTTTCAAAGCAAGCAGGTGTTGATTTAAAAAAGATTTATAAGGAATAATGGCTATTAGTGGTGAAAAAAATAAACAAATGTGAAAAGCTATCGCTCTCAACACTAAATATGATATAATAGAACTGATAAAGCATGGAGAAAAACAAAGGGAGGTGCTGTATATGTTGTTGTATATTTGGAAACAAAGATAAAATTCTGGAAAATTATAATCTTACGAACTGTAGTGCTAAAATATCAGACTTCTTTAAATAGTTGTGTGTATGTAATGGCATATATCTATGTAAATTCAAGCTCTGTAAATCTAATAAAATTTATTTCAATAACAAACTAGTTAAATCGATAAGGAGAGTTTGTTTTAATCAACGATGTTGCCCTAAAACCTTTCTTATGAAGTCTATCTGGTGACAATCTCTAATGTAGCCTAAAGAAGAACTATTAAATTAGCTCAAGGCGAAATACTTTTGCGACTGGCTGTAGATTGAATCATAAAATAGAAACGTGAAAGAATGGAAAAGTCCTGGAATAGAACATTCAAGGAATAGAAAAGTTAATCTTGCTTAAAATAGTAAAATGCTTTATATTATAATGAAAGAATGCTCTGTAGACCTCCACCCCTCCCCCATCATTGTGAAAAATCTATTATTTTGGAAATTTATTAATTCTAAATTAATTAAGGTTAACATTTGAAGTTTTGTTTTTAAACCAAGTTTCATTCAAATCTCTATATACTTATTTTAATCTTTAAGATCACATTGTATATAAAATTAGAAAATAAAATAAAAATTCTTCTTTAAAAATTGATTTAATATAAGATTCCATTAAAAAAAATTAAAAATTTTAAACTCATAATCACGACTTTATTTCCTTGATTCTTGTAATAATTCTCTTGAAGATTGCCCTTGATGGTCGAAACATATACATACACAATATTTGATTTACGAGAAAGAACCATTATTTAATTTTTTAATTTTTAAGGTTTTTGAAGATTTTTATTCATAATTATGTTTCGAGGAGGTTGGACATACTTAAACGAAATTTGAACAAAATCTGACTTGAGGTCGATTAATCAATTTGTTAATTGAATTTTTAATATTACCATTTATTTTGTATTTTTCTATTCCTTGACATTTCTGTTTCTTGACATTTCTATTCCTCGTCCCAACATACAGCTAATCGCAAAACTATTCGGCCTTGACCTTTTTAATAATTTTTTCTAAGTATTGCACTTATACCTTTGAAATTAGAATTACAGCGATTTGATCGAGAAATGCAGAGTTTTTTTTTAAGTAATACTAATACAGTTTCTCTTAGAAGTCTTGTTTTGGCTAAAAGAAAATAAAGATATGAAATAGTCTTAAATATTTAAGATTGAAAAATCAATCTAGAATTATTGAATTAGTTTTAGGCTCGATAATCGTAGAGGTAAGAACAGGTGACCATATGTAGGGTAGTATGACGATCCGGTAGAGCTACCATTCGTAGTTGGGGCATTATTTACGGCAACGTAATGTTGCAACAAATACATTTATACAGGAAGATTTGCTAGTTTAACAAGCAATGCAGCTTAGGAAGCCTCTGCAGCTGCACGTGCATCAGAAAAATTAATCAAACATTTTTAATTGGTACAGTTACAGAGTTAATTCTGATTCTGATTATAGATATTTTCCATCCAAATAGAAGGAGATGTGTTTGTTATACACTTGTCTTCCACTTTAAACAACATTAGAACGGTTATTATTTATAACAAATAAAGAAACAGTCAAACAGTACATGTAGAATGAATTATACAAGAAGATAAATTAGAAATGTTTCTCTTTTTTTAAAAGGTAGATACATCGTCACAGCTATTTCTACGTTATAATTTACCGCTAAGCCAGTTGTGGTTACTATATCTACGGATATATTATATGTAGGTCCTTGTCTGCTTGTGCAATAACGGAAAATTAGCTTTCCCTCGTAAAACAGCCGACATTTCCTAAACATACGAGTCGAGGTTAGATACCACATACACATGACAAATACATAAATCATTTCTTCGTTTGAAGTACAAATTGTGTGTATGTGAACTGGTGGGTAATGGGAAATGGAAATTATGTCGTGTAGAAATAATTTTACGACGTGAAAGTTATATTTTGATGTTACATACCTATTAATTTAATTTTTTTTTTCGAAATCCAATTTTGAATTAATAGTTCTCGTATATTTGGATGGCAGCAACTTCTTGAACGCAATCTGTTTCATTGCGTATTACAGGAAATGGATGCTTACACTGTCTATTTTACTAAAGACTATTATTTATACACATAACACAGTAGGATTATAGAAAATAAACATTGGTGTGAATGAGGCGCCTACACCATATATCTAATAGCGCTTTCTGGCCCAGCAAAGCCGTCTGTACAGCAGGAACAAGGCAGGAGAAAGAGATGGAAAAATCAGTTTTGTATGCATGTGGAATGGTTAGAAACGTATTAATCAGTCACTTGTAAAATTAAACAAAGCCCAGAACGTGTTATATGGTTATCTATTATACTACAGGATGTTAAGTGCGTATTATATAGATAGAGTAACATCGATCAGTTGCTATGCCGCACATAGTTGTTTATTTAGCGTTATAGTACTGGAATTGAATTAAAATTAGGTCGTGTTTGGAAGGGGTTTATCTGTTTTGCTTTAATTTCGATATTATTATCAGCATTTTAGAGCCTGTTTTAGGTAGTGATCCCATGTGTTTTAAACCGTTACTAAATTTCAATTACAGCTTTATTTATGTTTTATAACCGCATTGTTGCCAGATTTTAAATGATATTAAATGTAGGGTCCTCTAATTTTACAAATGAGTTAGTGCTGAATTAAAGTGAATTAGATTTGAAAATGATGCAGACTTCTTAAGCCGTATTGTTACTATATGGATGAAACTTGGGTACATTTCCACCACAAACATCTGACGAAAAATTTCTTGCTTCAGTTTTTTGTTTGGATTGCCATGGAGTAATCATGATTGATTTTCTGGATGAGGGTGGAACAATAACTGGAAATTATTATTCGACGTTACTAACCACTCTAAGAGAAAAAAATTATGGGGATAAGACATGGAAAGTTCATGCAAACAATTCGTGATTTAGACTTCGATTTACTTGTTACAAATAAATCTCCACAAAGTAACTTAAAAATTCACTGCCTATGATAATTTTCGCAATAGATTCCACAAAAAAAAAACCTAATTTATGTATTTATGCCATTCAATGCCAATAAATTTTTGCGTGTTTCAATTCCTAGCAGTATATTGCGGTAAGAAATTATCGGTTACCCAATTTCCTTTTTCTTGACACACATACATTCGGCTTGTATAACGCGATTGAAAAATAAAACGAAATAAAGCGGTAATTAGATTTTATTTATTTTCAACCGGTATTATTTTGACGTTTTTCACGATTTAAGTGACAAAAATAAGTAAAAGTATAAAACTACAAAATCGAGTACACAGCCACACCAACTAGGTACGGTTCTCTTTTATGCTCGAGAAAACCACAGAACTTTAACAACAATGGCGGGTATTGCGAGTGTAATTGCACGTTTTCTTAACTTTTCGAAATTGCCGCAGAAAAAAAAAGGAGCCAGAGAATCGATTGAAGCCAAACAAATGAAAGAATTAATAAATAAAACTGAGTGGGTATTTTAGAAAGTTACACTGAGTAATCGTTGCTACTGAAATAATAATTAATAAGACAATAATTTTCGTTTTTAATTACAGCGATTAAGGGATAGAATCACACTTGTTTATAAGTTTTAGTAAGAGAAAATGACAATTTAATCATTTGAGAAAGTTGATTCGTTGATGACACGAAAATATAAAATAATAAGTACACTAACGCTCATAAGTATTTTGGTACTAATGTATTAATTAGCTGCTTAACTTATTTACATTTTTTTATTAAATTATTAAGCCTCGAATAAACCCCCTTTCCTCCCCTTTTTCTCACATTTCTAAAGTTGTTCCAGGTTGTTATAAATCTTATTCTTAGATTTCGAAATCAAAATTAGAATTGTTCGAACGATAGTGCTCAGAAATTAAATTTTTTCCACACCCCCTTCCTTTTGCGGATTTTGAAATATTGTCTCTCAAAAAATCCTGAAAAAACTCCGACAAAACTATACCACGCAGTATGCTATGCAATGTATGTAATCTGGAGGGCGGGGGAGGGGGGGGGGGTGGCAGAAATTAATTTTTTCTTCCTAACTTTTGAACCTGTTTTCAAATTTTGATTTAATTTTTAAAGACACGCGAAAGGAAGAGGAGAGGGAGGGGGGAGGGAGGTTTTCCCTTTGGAGGGAGGGCAGAAATTAAGGGCGCCAAAAATGCGTTTTCAAATTTTGATTTAGAGAAATCAAAGTAATCTTTGAAGATAGAGGGGCAGGAAATTAATTTTTTCCTTGACCATAATTTTTAACAGAACCTTTAACGTTTTCAAATTTTGATTTGAATTGAATAGATTGTTGAAACAATTTTTCCATAAAGAAACAATGAGATAGAAGGACATATTGTTCCAAGGAATTTGAATTGTTTCAAAATATAAGGCAAGAACCCGTTTTTCCTTGAACCAAATTTTGAAGATAACAGAACTTGTCTTTAACTATGCAAAGTTTGAAACAAGGACTTGAAACAACTTAATATTGAATTGAATAGACTTTCAGATGGACTGAATAATTAATAATAAATCCATCGAAGAAACAATTAAGTTAAGAATACGAAAGAATGTGACATATTGTTCTAAGATTTCGCAATCGAAATTTGAATTGTTTCAAAATACATATAAGGTAGGAAAGTGTTGCCAACACCTCCACGTGTTTGGAACATTGAAACTTTGAAGGTTGTAATTCTTCTGAACTGTTTTCAAATTTTGATTTAGAACTTCGAAGCAATGCTTGAAACAATTAGAGCCAATTGAAACAATTTTTAAAGGCATGAGAAAGGTAGAGAAGAAGGATGGAGAGGGGGTGCGTCAAGAATGTGGTTTCCCCGTTAGAGAAATCAGAGTAATCTGTGAAGTGGCTAAAATTAATTTTTCCTCCATAATTTTTGAACCTGTTTCCAAATTTTGATTTAGAAAAGATTGTTGAAACAATTTTTAAAGGCATGAGATAGAGGGGCGGGGGTGGAGGGAGTCTGGGGAGGGGAGCCTAAAAATGTGTTTTTTCCCGTTTTTCCTTGACCAAATTTTCAGATAACAGAAGAAGTTGTATTTAACTATGTATATGAGAGGTCTTACAATATTGAATTGAATAGACCTTTCAGATAAACTGAATAATTAGTAATAAATCCATAAATCAATTCCGTTAAGAAACAATTCATATTGTTAAGAATTCAAAATTTGAATTGTTTCAAAATATGACATATTGTTCCAAAGTTATTTTGCTTTTGAAGGTTGTAATCAAAATTTTGATTTGTAATCAATTTTTAAAAGCATGAGAGAGAGAAAGAGTGAGGATCGGGGGAGGAGAGGGTTTTGGGAAAACCCTAAAAATGTGATTTTTTTCCATAATTTTTTAACCTGTTTTTAAATTTTGATTTGACCAAATTTTCATGAGAGTGAGAAATGATTAGAATAACTTGTGACCAAATTTTCAGATGATTTAACTTGTGTTTAATGATGAGAGGTCTTACAATATTGAATTGAATAGACCTTTAATCTAGACCTAACTGAATTATTACAGAAAGAGTCTTTTGATGGAAATCCTCCCGAATGAGAATAAAGACATTTGTACTTTGTCGAAAAATATTAATTTAAGCAATGCAAAAATGTTGGCGTAAAGTTTTGCCACCAGATGTCGATGAGGACGAACTAGAAGATTTATACCTCTGATACCTCTAAGTAGGGTAAAAGAAAGCCTTAATTGTAGTTTAAAAGTACAGCAAATCACCACTATGTTGTCGGAGCTGAATATGTCGAGATGCCATGTTAAGTGCTGGCGAACTAATCGATGGATTGTTGAAGACCAGAGTACTCAAGACAATAATTCAGAAAGTGAGGATGATTACAAGGAGATCGAAGTAGAAAACAGCAATAGAAAAATAAAGCATGAAGAAGCAATGAAAGCGTTACTGTATAAGGTAAGAAAGTGTTTTGAAGGTTGTAATTCTTCTTTGAATCTTTTTCCCAAAATTTTGATTTTTTGGCGGCTCATAACATAGTAACTTTTGGGGGTTGTGCTGGATAGTGTTGGATTTGCACCAACTAAAAACCCCTCTATACCTTTGCGATCTCCTTTCCTCGGAAGGACTACCTATTCTTGGTGGTCTACTTCTTTACACTCCTCTTCGTTTTTCTTTGTTATTAAGATAATTTTAGCCATTTTATCTATTTCCTGCCAGTACTTTTCATCCTCTAGTATACTCTCACTGAGATTCTTCTTCGTCAGTTCTCCTACTTTTTGTACAATAATTTTCTTTTCATCATCCCATCTTCTGCATACAAGAAAGGGGGTTCCACAGTGTCGCTTTGGATTCGATTTAGATGTAGATCTAATTGATGGTCATATTGCACTGCGACCTATTATTCTATTGCGCCTCCTTATATCAGCCCATTCGGTCTAAGAGCTTTAATAAACTGCAATAAGTGTGATGGCTTCAGAGAAAATATTTCGTCTTCGTTTACGACGGCTTTGCCGAGATAATTGCGTCAGGTCTCCGTAATAGCGGTGCAATTAGATGTCGGGTGTTTCGGATTTTTATCCTCCGCCCCGGAGAGCCTGCAGTCGGTATTCCGTTTCAGACCTATCCTTGTCATGTGTGTCTTCCCTCTCCCATTTCTTTTTTAGAAAATTGATCTGTTGTTGAAGAGTTGTTCCAGATTATTCCGGGTTAGAAATAACCGCTTTGTAATCTAGTAGCAATCAAATTAATTCTCAATTTATCTATAATGTCGGAGGCAAAGAGTTTTGTCAAAATATTAGCTAAACCCTAGACGAAAACAATAGAGGAAAAGTCCTTTTTGCCATTTCTAAAATTTTAAAAATTGTTCTAGATTTTTCTGAGAATATATCTCATTATTTCAAAGCTTTCCTCTTTTAAGTATAGCACATTTTTCCTGTGATAGCCTTCCATTCAATTTTTCGAAATAACATTAAATCTTAGTAGTAAACAATAAAGGAAACCATCTTTTAGTTTGGTCCCTCTTCTTCTTAAATTTTAAAAACTGTTCTGAATTTTTGCACTTGTTCCAAGATTTCGAAATCAGAACGTGAATAACCTCCAAAGCTATAATAATACATATTTCACCCCTTTTCTCTCCATTGTTCCATCATGCTCTTAAAATGACATTTAAATCGATTTAAATTAAATTAAATTCTAGGTTTTCTGGTTAATAACTGAAAACAGCCCCTCAATCTTAAGTTCAAACTTTTGAAGTAATGTCGAAGACATCTAAAATTACCTGGGACAACTCTTAAAAATTTGATTTTTTCAAACAATGTTTATTAGTTTTTCTCAATTATTTTATGAAGTGTGCAAGGTAGAGGGCAAAAACTTTGGAACAATGTTTAGAAAACTTAAAATCCTCCTTTTTTAACTCGTGACTCTAGAGCAGCATAGGACAAAAGGGGAACAAATTTCAAATTTTCAACATATTCTAAATTACAATTGACACATGTTCACTGTAGTGTGTAGGTATCTGTTTTTAGATAATGCATTTAAAAAAATATGATAATATTGAAAAGAACTATTAATTTATTACAGATAACAAGATTAGCACCTTATCTACGTGTTAAATCATGCAATCACCCCACATGAGTGAATAATAAGTATAATTAATTCCTTTTTAGTACTGTTATTGTCCACTTTTATAACACTGCAGTTATAAATAACGTGAATGTAAACTATTACATCAGCTTTGCGATATCACGGAATTTTTTGCGATTTGTATAAAGTATAAAGTGATATTCCTAGTTTGCAGACTGGTAATGTCAAGGACGTGGATACGTAAACGATAAGTTTTGCAGAATTAATCGTATCTTTATACAATAACTATAACAATCAGATTTAAAAGTTTTTATGCACCAAAATATCGATAAGGATTAGTTTGTCCCCCCAAAACCTATTTCTAGTCACGCTAATTTTCCTTTTAGATCTCGAGTCTAATTCATTGTAAACAAGTTGCTTTTATCTGTATCGTGTATGCAATATGCATACTTTGTGGAGGTGACCTTGCCTAATTTTCACTGGCATACTTATCTTATCATCAATTATATTGAGCCGTTATCACGTTTAAACATGTGATTGTTTTGCGTAACCTATTGTAACTTTTCCTGTTTACTAAAAATGCTGTTGGTATATCGAGTAAAGATCGTCTACAATGTTAATAACAATTTATGTTGATGCAGATTTATTTTTAAGAATAGTTTAAGTCGTGTTAAATCACAAAATATTTATAAAAAAAATAGTATTGTTAGCTTGCACAATTAGGATTTTCTAAATATTGTAACAATCCTTCTTAAGCATATGAAGAAAGCAAATTCTTCGAATCCGCTACATACGGTGTTGCCAACGTTGAATTTTGAAAGTTTTAGTTAATTTTGGTATTGTTATCTCAAATGACTGTACTACTATTTTTCCACCAACGTGTTTCTACCTGTTTCTTGTTCAAGCATGTCTTTTGGTAGCGATCCATTTCGTAATAAGTATATTCGTCTTCACGGAGAATCATTGCTTTGTTGTCCTTTTCTGATGACAAGGCAACCTGTTTTGAATTCGTATTTGTTCCTATTGCTGTTCAAATCACTCCTCTCGTATCTTCATTGAGTAAAAAACATACTGGAACATGTAACCACTGCAAACTATTCCAATTGGTTACAAAAATATTTCTTCCTTTTTCTGTTTTGGAGTTACCTGTGTCTGATAAAGATCTTTCGAGCGTTGCCGTGAATTGAATTTCCGAAAGATACATCTTTATTGAACAGTGGCCGTGAAAGCCTACATTCGATTACCTGTGTCAAAGATAGTAATTTGTCATTATCTGCAGCACCATAGAAATTATTACTCATGTCAAACAGAGTAGCAACAATTACCTGGTAATTCCTGAATTTTTGATGTAAATAACGAAGCACTCTGCTAAGCTTTTAATACATTCAGGCTGCTAAAACGTATTTCTGCTTTTGTGATGTAATATATTACATAGCAACAAAGACAACATAGGAAGACTGTTTTGTAGACATAATAGTCTTGGATATAATACAGCTGCAAGGTTACCTGCAGATCGTCGTTAGCTACCCGTAGCAAATTTTTTACTCATTTCACAGTTAACAAGACTTTATCTAGCTGGACAAAAATAGGAGATCAAAAATAAGCAAAAGAAGTTTTAAACATATGTCAAAAAATGTTTGGAATATCTTGGTGTAGTAGATAGTCGGTGCTACTGTGATGGGGGTTGGGGTTGCTTTCAGCGCTGTGTAGGCAAAACTCTAACTGATCATGTCACACATGAAGCTATATGTAATATACAGGGTGACCCATCGAAAACGAAACAGACGAATTGTCATTGAAACGGTAGCTTTTTGAAAAAAATGCCGAAAAAGTTAAAGTTGTTGTTTAGGGTTGAGTGAAGACTAGCAAATATGGTATCGTTGTAAAGAGAATTTAATTTTCTTTCAATTGAGGCATCACTTGATCCCTGTTCCCCATGATGATATGGGAAGGGATAGGCCCCCCTACACGGGGGATAAAGTTAGGAGGTTAAATTTATAACGTACATGTGTCCCCCTAGACAACAACTTTAACGACATTTCTTTCAAAAAGCTACCGTTTCAATGACAATTCGTCTGTTTCGTTTTCGATGGGCCATCCTGTATATAAGTGAGGATCAAAATAACGAATTTGAAGAAATGCTAGAAGAAATTTATATAATTTATTATTGGCTTTTCCTTGTTCTTTTTCTTTAATACTATCTTAAATAAATTACAAAGAATTACACCAGAAATTGGCACCACAGAGTGGTGGAAAAAATTCACAAAAATGTTGAAACGGATTGGCCATTTGATATCGAAGGCTTCCACGGTCCGAGTTTCTGTTATGAGGACTTCCGGGTTTTGACCACGTCATAGTACCGTAAATATACACAAAAGAAAAGCAAAAATCAAATAAAATAAACTCGACGTTTCGGCATTAATGTAAGTGGCTTCTTCAGGAGCAGAAACTAGAAAAGCGGTACCAGAAAGTCACGGTAGCTCAACGTGTAAACTATACTAGAGGTGAAAACTTTCTGACGACCACTTATTGACTATTATTAACCATTAGCAATTTCCTTTAGGCTGTAGGTACTGTAAACATGTTTAGGGGTTCAGGAAATACAAAAATTTTGTTACTTGGATTTGATTGATTATTGTTTGACGCTGTTTCACCTCCTACATGTTCAAAATTTGAAAAAAAATGACCAAGAAAAATGTTTTTTTCCCTCAATAGGAAAATGTTTTACTGAAGGATTGGATTGATTAGTCTTTGACTATCAAATAATTTTTCTGAAAACTCAAAAACACCGTCACAGCGTTTATGCGACTTGAAAGTTATACATAGCAAAGGATTTTAGAGATTTTGAGCGCCAATTAAATACTGAAAATGGTACAATTTCTTGTTTTATGTTTTGTGACCACAAAAAATTGAAAGTCGTTTTTTAATTTTCACCTGTTAGTTTCTATAGAACTTTGACGTTGTAGGGGGGTGGTCAAAAGATGATTTTTAATTTTTTATGTCTCTATACAAGATATGAAACAACAAACTGTACAATTTTTAGCTTTTGATCACCTTTCAAAATCTCTTAAATATTTGGGATTTTTGCCATGGTACCCTTAAATATAGCAAGCCGCTGCAGCTACACTCACCTTAAAATTAAATTTACTATAAATCAAAAATGATCAGACTTAAGTGTACGATATTATACATTAAATATGATCAAAATTTCGAAAGAAAAAATCAGAGATTTTCCATTTTTAGGCGGTCACAATCCTGCTCATAATTATATTTGAAAATTGTTTAGATTAAAATACCAGAATCAGTATTCTGTCAAATCGTTGCTTCAAACCTTATGATGCATTCTGACGTTTTCAAATGATAAGATTTTTTTGTCAAAGTTTCCGATCAGATAAACTGAACTGTTGATTTATATATAACGATGATTATTTTATCGTGTTTACTACATTTTCTATCCCTATCTACTAATTGTGAAATCAATACCGAGTATTAGGTATTTACCAGGGTTGTATATCAAATAAATTGCATAGATAACGAAGTTTTATATTTGCATTTTTAATTATCACCTATTTATGGGTATTTCTACAATATACAGTCCGGTCTTCAAGAGCGCCCCATATACACAGTGTCATTGCCATCGTATAGGTATCAAATACCAAATCGGATAACATTAACAGCCTTGGAATTACGAAAATAATCCTGACTAATTGAAATTGACAAGCAACCTATCTACACATATGTATACGTAGAATGTATGGATACAATAGGATACGAGTAAAAACAAATAACGAGTATATACATACGTTTGTATAAGTAGGCAAGGTAAAGCGCTCAATCACTTACAGACCTTGAAAGTGAATATCTACTTTCAAACAGACCCTAGAGTTTCTCCCATACGAACATTTCTATATAATCTCTCAACACAATAGTAATCTACGCGTACATATATGTATATATAGTACATAAATGTATACCAAATTAAATCCGAACTGAAAACAAATTTTCAATTTCCGTCTTAGATCGATGGCCCCCCATCCCATAAAGATTTTATGTGAACCGCACTAAAATTAAATTCGATCTAAAATTAAAACCGAAGCGAAGAATGTAATGTATATATGTATGCATGAATGCCAGGCCAGTTATAATACGTTCACAAGCGGAGTTTGTTTACTAATAGCCAAGAGATATAAAAAGAAAAGTGGCGTGTTTCGTTGCTATTTTCTGGTGAAAATTACTTTAAAAAAGATTGAAACACTGAAGAGATGATTCAGAAATACAATAACAGGATTTATTGCGTGCACACCTAGATACGTTCTAATGCAATTATAAAATGTTGTTATTGGAAAATATTGTTGAGCACCACAAATTTATTGGTAATTTTCAAGAAATTAATATATATGGGTGGTACTACCTTTTTAGTACCTTTATCTTTACTAAATTGGTACCTATTTCATTGCCTCTGATTCCAAAGTGGCTTGATGTCTCCCTAATCATGTCATCCTCGATACCCACTACTGTTTTTATCAAGATGTCGTTAAAAGGCCAAATCTCTCAGAACAAATATAAAAAAAAAACATAATTATTAACTGAAATTTGGGCACCAATATTTACGACCCCCTTCCCTTTTTCATCTCATGCGACAACGTTTCAATCGGTGATAAATCTGGACTACTAGAAATCCATTCTAAAAGTAGTACCTTGAAGTCTTCCATTCATTTTAAAGCTCTTTTAGAAGTGTGACAATAATTGTGTACATCTTATCTGCTAAAATTAACTCAGATTTGACATTTGTAGCTGTCAAAATGCTATCAAAAACGCGGACATTATAAATTCAGTCATCTTTTTACAATTATTAGTGCTGCAATCGTTAAAATATTTTCCTGCTAGCAGTCAAATTATAATAAAATTGTTTTTTTCTATTTTGACATTTATAAATATGTATCAGAATTGTAAAAACAATCATTTTTTTACAGTATTTGAGAGCTGGCAAACTAAAAAAGCACACAATCGCTTGCCTTTTAGAGGCTTGTAACAGTTAAAATACTTACCGAATTCTATCAATTGGCAAACACAGTAATTTTTTAGTTTAAAGAGGCGTAACTGTCAAAATTTTTCTAACCGTTGTCTCATAATTGTAAAAGCAGTGTCAATGTTTGATAATTTTGAATGCTATAGTTGTCAAAAAAAATGTTGGCAACAGAGAAATTGTGGAAACTGCAATTTTGTTTAGAAGCGGCAATGGAACCTGTCAAAATATATCTGACTCAGTTATTTTTTTTTATAGTTATGACTGTCGTAATTATAAAAATATTTTGCCAGCGGTGACATTCTAACATTTTTGCATGTTACTAAGAAATTATTGACAGTTGGAGATGTCAAAACATTCTGCCACCTGTCATATTGTGCAAAATATTGTTTATCGCCTATCCGACACATGTAAGTGTCAAAATTGAAAATAATTTTAACTGTTTTTGAAAGGTGTCAAACTTCAATTTTATCAAATCGTAAACACAACTGTGAAATGTTTGTGACGGCTGTCAAATGACAAAAGCAACGGTAAAATCGCAATAGCGGTAATTTTTTTATAGTTCTCATAGTTGTAACTATCAAAATATTTCTGATAATTGCCAAATTGTAAAATCTTATTTCTCACTTTTTAGGCGGGGTTACATTTAAAATGTGACTTATGTCAAACCGTAAATATAGTTTTTTTTAACATTTTGAACAGGTGCAATTGTCAAAATATTTCTGACAGCTGTCAAATTGTTGAATTAATTATTTTTAACAATGAAATTTTGAAAATAAAATTCTGTTCGGATTTGGCAGTTGTAACTGTCAAAAATATTTCTGACAAATGTCAAATTGTAAAATCATTACTTTTAACAATTTCAAATGTTTAAAGGCTTGTAAACGCTGTCAAATTACGTAAGCACTTATTTCTCACTTTTTACGGTGGGGAGGGGGAGGGGGGGGGGGAGATCGGTGATGCAGGATATTTTAGTTTTATTTTATGGAAAGCTTAATTTTTTCGGCGAATAGCTCGACTTCTACTGCCGCCTACACAAACTTCGAATGGGGTCTCATCGCTCCATTGTACTGAACGCCATTGTTCTGTTGTCCAATTTTTATATTCTTTTGACTATCTTAATCTATTTTCTTCTGCTGTGTTGTTAAACAAAGCAGTTAATTGAGGACAATTTTTAGAAGAAATAATTTTTCCAATTTCAACTGAATTTTTTTTTATAATAAAATATCTTACCTTGTAAGTGCCAAATCCTAACTTACGAACCTATGACACCTATGGAAATGTTCTTTCCAATAACTTCACCCCAGAGATCGGAGAACACTTAGTTGTAACTAATTTGCACGTCTGTTATATTCGACTATACCTTATTTCAAAAAGACGGAGAGAAAATTCTGAAAATCTTTCACCTTGTTCTTCAATTCTAAATTTTCGGGAAATCAATCCAAGTGGCTGTGTAAGTAGTGGACTTTGATGCTCATATTACATCCAAGACATTGGAAGTTATCCAGTATACGGTTTACTAGCTCAACATAGTTTTCACTTTTGTTATTTCCCAGAAAATTTTTCATTATATCGACAAATGAAAGCCAAGCTTTTTTTCGATCTCATTCATTGATTCAAAATATTCCAGTTTTAAGTTTTTTCCGTACTTATCTGTGGGTGAAGCATGCTCCATTAGGAGCAAGAGCCTTAACAAATTGCTTCATTTTCTCCCGTTCAACTAAAGACTCGGATATAATGATATTTTGCCCAACAACCAAGTTTTCTCTCTTAGGCCACTCTCTTTTTATCCAGTGGTTTTTTCGGTCCCTGCTATCCCAGAGGAACAAGAAACAAGAATATTTTGTCTAGTCATTTTGCTGCCAAAGAAGAAAGTTTACCATTTTTAAGTCTACACAAATCACCCAGCGATTTTGATGGTATTTTATCTTCTCTAAGACCAAGGCTATTGTATCATATTCTTCTTTCATTACAGTTGAATGAGCAATCGGTATTGAGCCAAATTTATTACCATTGTGAAGAAGAACACATTTTAATCTATACTTGGAGCTATCAATAAAGAAACGCCAATTATTTGCATCGTATTGTGGAAGTCCATTTTTTTCCAAGAGCCCCTTAACGTCTAAACAAAAAGTAAGATTGTCTTCCTGAGATTAAAGAATAGATTCAGATCCTTCTCCCTTGTTCGATAAAAAGTAATTTTTGTGCCTTGTTTCAGTAAATTCTTATCATTCAATCTTAAAGCCAGTAGTTCGGAGGTCGCTTAGTTCCTCTCGATTAAATAGTTGTGGATTTGTTGATACCTTTTCGTAATCACTGTCACTGTCATCAATACAGTCATAAATATGTTGAAAATTCATCCTCGCATATATCAGGCAACCTATGAAATACTGGAATTGGTGTGTCATCTGAGTGAGACAATCGGCGTCTAGCTGAAGGCAAATCAGGGCGTGACCACTTTTGGCAATTGTTTCTATTGATTCCTGAAATATTGACTAAGCAAAATTAACAGTCATCAATGTGGTTAAACAAGGAGGGAAATGTTGGGATAGGCAGCCAAAAATCATCGTTTGATTTTTGGCTGCCTATCCCAACATTTCCTTCCTTGTTTGACCTTAACGTTGTACAGCCAGTACTTCCACTATAGTCATCAATGTGGTTTCTGGGTTCTCTCCATACCATTGGCACGCCAAACTTAATACTTTTTCTTTTTCCCATGGTCCACTGCCGTAAGTGTTCTGTACATGTTTCACACACAATATGCGGTGCCCATGTTTTATCTTGATCACCAAGACGAATGCCAAAATATCCAAGATATGACGTTTCACAAAGTCTGTAACGATTTTCCTATTTTCCTTTAATGTATACTCTCCACAAACGTAACAAAACACATCAGGATGATTAACACAGCTTCTGCGACTTGAACCACTCATCTTTGCATGTTAAACTTAACAATATACTAAGAAAAGATTAGATTCAAAACTTTCTTTGTTCATGAATGTGTATTCCATCTAGGGGATACTTTTTAAACTAATTTTACCTACTGGGCCTGGATACCAACAGTTAGCAGTGTACTAATATTGCAAGTATATTAAAGAAGAATGGAGATTACGTAATTTTTTCCGGTTTTCCTATTAGGTGGAGGCTGAATGGGATTACCACTATGAAATACCTTATTTTTTTAAGTTTTAAACTCCTTTTTATGGTGTGGCATTTGCTTACAAAATAGTAGGTAATATACGTGACATTTATTGATAGTTTGTTGTATAAATAAGGCATAATAAAGAGGAAACAACAAGATTTGTCAGAAGTAGTTTCTCCGTGAATTTATTTTACTTTGAGTAATCTATTCCTCAATATATCAAATATAGTAAAAATCAGCTCAAAGACTTCTGGCACCAAAACATTTTTTTTCTGTAGGCCTGTGATAATAGATGTTTGTATTTGGAAACGATTTTGGAAAGACTTTAGTGACGAAACAGCATTGGTTTCATCACGAGGATATCATCAATATTAAAATGATGAGGTTGCTCACCTGACCAGAACCGTGGCAAAAATTTCCAAGGAGATCTAGGGCAATAAAGGTATATGTCAAGGTTTATCAATATTGTAGTATCAAGGAATTTTAATCTGCGATAAGGATAAAGAAATAAATAATTTCCAAGCTGAGTCAATGCGATTGCACTCAATTCAACGTAAAACAAAAGAAGAGAATTGTGTCATGAAACTTGTTTAACAGAGGTACACATTACGAAACACAACTGCTGTGTAATCTTCTTTTTCCACATTACTAACATTAAAACATACTTTACATAAGCTTCCGTAGAAAATACACATATTTACATAACTAGATCATCTCTGTTTGTTACGTCATTCCTATTTGTTACACCCCGTACAATCAGAAAACATTCCCGGAAAAATAAATGATAGAATAATGTAGAATAGCAAACCGAAGCGAGAAAATAAGGCAAAGGAAAGATGCTTACAGAGTAGATAGTCATAAAGGGGAAATTGATTCTATAAATCCATTATTTGATAGCGGGGTTCTAGGGTATCCGAATATGGGCTGAGGGGGGACGGAGGGTAATTCGAGGCGGGGAAACGATAGTAGGTTTCGTTCTGGAAGGGTGGGAGATGAAAAAACTGAGAAACCCGTGTGACAGAGATAGATGATTCTCGTACGGTTTCATGATACTTTTCGTGTGTTTAATTCCTATTATTGGCAGTATATAGATTAAATATGGAGGCCACAGCGAAGGAAACAAGAACGGTTTTCCCTCTCCTTGTTTTTTGAAAAATGAACCGAAACCGTAGGAAAAAACCTACGAAATCGAACGATGGAATAATAATAGATATGTCGGCAATAAATGAAGACTGTTCGTTGTTCGGGTCTATCCGAATTTTTACATTAAGGATCCCCCCAGATATATTTTCTTTTAGTTTCGAAATATGTATGGGATTATTGGAAACATATATATCTGTGTGAGAAATTGGATTTATTGCGGATATATTTGACTTTGATTTATGAATCTGTGGAAAAAATATTACTTCCAAATAATATGCTAATATGAATTGACACAGCTTTCTCGTAAGGCATGTCATAATCCATTCTCGTTAATTTTTCTTCGTCTTATAACATGAGTGGGAGGACTATTGTGTCCCCACGGTTTAGCTTAGTCCTGGTTCCATCTAGACAAACAAGTCCACAACTTAGTCGATAATTCATTTCCTTACATTGGTTCACCTAACCAGTCGATCGATTGGTTAGGTGGTTGCTGCCACACCTCGATTGTAGACCTCAAGCTTAAGCGTTTGCAGTACTTTGAAGGCAGATTGACTGTTAACTAGAATCTCTACTAATCTATTTTCATACAGAAGTAGTTCAAAGCACCTTCTACCCAAGTCTGGATGACGATTATTTGGATTCTCCACCAAATTCCAAAGACCAGTGGAAGATTCCTCGATTTGCAGACGAAGGCTTTTGCAGTCTCACTGCTGGAAATGATGTCCGCGAATTTGGCACCACAAAATAGTCAAAAATCGACAAAAATGCTAGAAAGAATTGACCATCCGCGATTTCGATTGACCACATTTTGTTTAGGCCACAGCCAGTATACCCATATTTTGGGGTCTAATGGCGAAAATGCTACAACTAGGTAATATAGATATTTTGTTCATCGGATTGATGATCGTTTGACCATGTTTGACCACCAATCACATTTTCAAAATTTTCAAATTATTTAATTATTATTATTTAATTACTACAAACACTAAAAATTTGCTGCAGGATAGGATTGGCCAACGTCGAAAAAAAAAAAAAAAAAAACGAGATCATATCTCCAATGAAATGACATCAAACGCAGAACATGTCACAACCTCTTGCTCCAGACTACTTAATCATAGCAAATTACAAATCATCGTTTGACCACCCACCGGTCAATTTTTATCGGATCTCGAAGTGTCATACAACAGAGTTTTCAAAGTTCATTAGGACTTATTGTCTCGTGTCTGTAGATCACAAAAAATTAAAAATTATCGTTTGACCACTTACCGGTTAATTTTTATCCGATCTCGAAGAAAACATGAAAGGTGGTCAGGCATGGTCAAACGATGGTCAATCGTATCCGATGAACAAAATGTCTATATTGCCTAGTTTTAGCATTTTCGCTATTAGACCCCAAAATATGGGTATAGTGGCTGTGGCCTAGACAAAATGTGGTCAATCGAAATCGCTGATGGTTAATAAATGGTCAATTTTTTCTAGCATTTTTGTCGATTTTTGACCACCTTGTGGTACCAACTTCGCGGAGTTGTCTACATTGTTTGGCCCAGTGAAACTGTAAATAGGATATTCTACACGCTGTTCGATGTAGAATTATTATGGCCAAAATAATACCAGTTTTAAGCAGTAATTAGTGGCTTCAAATACACCATCTTTAAAGTCAGGCCATGAGTTCTTTAAGAGGATTGAGGTCTGAAGACTGAGCTGGCCACTCCAGAACATCAATCCTATTTTCATTTAACCAGTCCTCCGTTCGTCGACTACTGTGTTCAGGATCGTCATCTTAGATTAACGTCTACTCGGGATGAGGTGGCAATACATTCTGTAGAATATCAACATATCCATATTGATAGAGAATGCTTGTTATCTAGTATATTGGTCCAATCCCAAATAAGAGAACCACCCCAAAATCATTATTCTTGATTCACCGTGGTTAACCGTCTTTAAAGTGTATCGTGCTTGATTTTTGTTGTATTTACTGGTTCGATCAACGGCCACTCTGATCAAATAGCACACTTTTGATTTTATCTATCCAAAGCACAGTACTCCATTTTTCTGGTGTGATAGGGTCCCATCCAAACGTCAAACGGGAGTTTCTGAATTTTCTTGCCAACGGGACTTCGCCGATATGTAACAATGCGTATGAGTATGATGTTATTACAGAATTTCTGAGTCTCATGGATACATGGCAGTTGCAATAATTGTAAATAAGATGAAAATATTTTATAGGAGTTTTTAACATGCAGTGTACTCTCTATTAAGCGGACATCTTCGGTCGCCTCAAATTTGTCCGCTTGAGAGAGGTGTCCGCTTAAAAGAAATTGGCTATGCTAAAATTAATACTTAGGTTACTGAACAGATAAGTAAGACTTGGGCTAAAGAAATCTAACATTGTTGTTTGATGTACATTTCTTATTCAAAACCTATTGCATCATTATTCCTGGAGGTAAAAACTTTTATATTGTCGAAAATTGATAGTGCATCCTTATACGTTTTGATTGTACTCTCTTCATCATTATCCACCAATATTATTTGACCCAGATTGGTAAAGCAATTTACATATTTCAGACAAGGGTAGCTCATCTTCGGGATCAAAATCTAGGTCAGTTTGCAAATCTTCGAAATACGTGAAGCCAGCTTTACGAAAGCAGTTTTCAATTATTACAGAAGTCACTTGATTCTTTCTTTATAAAATAAGTAACATCTAGTAAAGTAACTGTTTTGGTTAAGTCTTGCACATAATTAACAGAGTCCATTTTTGCTAAAATGCATTTTAAGATTATAGATCTATACCACGTTTTAAAATTTTCGATAATTCCTTGATCTAACGGTTGACACATTGCAGTGGTATTGGGAGGTAGGAAAACTATTTTAATATTTTTTAGTGTTAGATCTCGTGGATGAGATGGAGCATTATCAAGAAAAAGTATGATTTTTATGAAAGGCATGAGGTCTAGTGGCTTTGCCGATCACAAGTGGCTTTTCTGAATGCCTCTTTTATCATTTTTTCACCAGTACACTTTTGTCCCTTCAACGCAAAGATTCTATCGAGTTAACATCATCAACACTAACAGTTGCACTTTCTTCTGATATTATTCTTCTGATAAACGTAATATTATATCTCTAGAAATATATTGTCCACTTAAGAGGAAATATCGTGTGTCCGCTTAAAAGAACACATTTTGATATGTAAATCATCAAACTATTTTTTCAGTTTCCAATAATCTGTCTGCTTATGAGGGGTGTCCGCTTATAAGAGGTGTCCTCTAAGAGAGAGTATACTGTACTGTTGTTATTTTGGCCATAATTGTAGTTCAAGATACATTTTGCTCTGCGGGCCTCTAAGGTTGCTACTAATGACAACACAAACTGCAGTGGAGAATGCCCAAAATTGATCTCTAGAGGATATGAGCGCCATGATGCTTAGGCAGACCATCTTTTGGATCTTATTAAGCGCGTTTGGCGCATAAACTAGACTAAAGAGGCACAGCTTGCAGAAGAACATTCCTCTACAAGGTAAAGACTGTCGCATGGCTTTTCCCGTGAACGAAACCAGAATCGTTAACCCTTCTTTTCGGACCATCATATCTCCTTATGTTTCTTATCATGATATCGATTTACTTCCTTGCCCTAGAAAAGACGCCTTCAATGTCCAGGAGGTTGGCTAGAGCTAATTTCCTTGTTGCCAAAGTTGTTCCAGTTTGACAACAAATTATGCTGTGTTTATCACTCCTGAACTTTTTGACGATAGTGTAGACATCGGTGTTCGTATATGTATATCCATAAGGATTACTTATCGCTGTTTTATTACTTATTTATAACCCGCTATCAGCATATTACGCCAAAATTTTTATTTATCGCGTCCACTAACTATACGCGATTACCGATTGAAAATACGACTGCACATAATATGCAATATACGGCCTCCAACCGTTAAGGCTACGTTAACAATTTATCGATAAGGGATTTAATTGCAAAATAACACGCATGAAAATACGTTTTTATATTGTATATGGTAAAGTGTACTACATGAAGTATATACGGTCGAGTTTTATACATGAATATATACTGTGTGTATGCATTATTCAACAACACCGATATGCATTATCTTATCAAGTTTATTGACCTTGCCGTTAGAACAAAGACTTCCATACTTATTCCCACTGTAGTGCCGACACATATGTCTAACAAATCCAAATAATATAAAAGAGTAAATATTTAATTAAATTGTCTATCTGTTTGCTAGCCCTGCACGTCTATATATGGATCTGGAGTAATAGAGCGATACTTGAAACTTGAAACGAACAAAAAGCGACAAATATTTATTCTGGGACGTGTAAAGTTGCTGCAATGTTATCTTTTTTTTTTGCAAAGTTTTCGCAGACCGATCACACTCTTAAAATCCTTTATATGTATTGGTGATAATTGACAATTGGGTTAATCGTGTGTGCCTTTGAAATTTGGTAACAGTTTCGACGAAGTTCAAATCATTTTTTAATTAAATTCGTCAGCGTGTCCTATATTTTTTGTCCATGGACGACACCTTAATTAAAATGGCATTTATTGCGGTCGGAATATTTCATTCGAATTCCATAGACTACATAATGGGGGCATCGTTGTAAATTATTATATTGTAAATATTTTGACATAAAACTTCGTCCGCATGTAACAGGCTTCACGTAAACTATATGCGTACAAACATAAGTGTGGGGCGTGCACATATCGTTTTCGTTCCTTTATTTATTAACTTTCACAAACACACTTCATTAAATCGTAAATAACGGACCTCGAACCCATGTTTGGCGCGAGCGTTGTTTTCAAAACAAGCCATTATTCTTCATCGGGTCACGTTGTACAGTCTGTGCGCGCCGTGCTTCATTGTAATGGCGCTTGCCAGGCATGCTATTCGTGGTGTCACTCATTTTTAGCTCGTTGGAAAAGCAGTTACAACGCTGCAAATAACCGAAATTTAGTTCTATTCGTCGAAATTCCAATCGTTCATGTTATGCATATACAATTCGTTGATTTGATCTTGGTTAGGGTTCGATATTGACAAGTTTTAGTATATTCTTTTTTGTAATAGGGAAAGTACATAGTTTATTATTGCGCTTCAGTAAAGGCGGTGATTGTGATTTGGCTGTCATCCTTGGCTACCTTGCTAACATCTTTGGAGGGAAAGTCACCAAAAAATGAAGCTTGTCAAAGGCAAGGAACCTGATGAATAAAATTGTTTCAGATAACACAGGTCTGCGAGTAAAAAACTGCATAGGATTTTTCAACATTTTCTTATAGACTTTGACCTCCCAAAAACAGGAAAAATATTCAAAAAAAAAGTAATAAACCTATGTGTTTTTTTTTTAAATTTAATAATTGATAAAAAAACTTAAATTTAAAAAATTTACAATGTTAACTATTCTTTGTTACCACTTCCTGACGGAGAAAGGAGGAGAGGGGGACGGTACAGTAGATTTTGTGTTAAGAAGTTCAGAGATCGTGTTCATTCACGTTGAAGCGCTTTTAATTGATAAATGGGGAATTTGGCTGATGGGACTGAGCAGGTTTTAACGTGAATTCCTAACGTGGAATCCTGAAGAGAAACTCTCAGTAGACATACTGCTATTCAAGTGAACAGTGCTGTTGTTTCTGTCTAGTCATGGCTACAAGAGGTTGTGTTATTTCTCCAAACAGTTGTTGTTATATCTGTGGTGAATACACTATTAAAAGTCAATAGAGAAACATAAGTGATTTTGCGAGGAAAGTTTATTTTGCTTACTTTAAATTAAAACTTGGTGATCAAGATAAACCATGGGGCTCCGCACAAGGTGTGTAGAAGATGTGAAGAAGATCTTCGTTTGTGGTTTAAGGGTAAGAAAAATGCATTTCGATTTGGAATTCCTATGATATGGCGTGAGCAGAAAAACGATACTGATGCTACTGATTGCTACTTCTGTTCAGTTGACGTAAAGGGATTCAATTCAAAAAACAAAAGAAGTATAAGTTATCCTAACCTTGGCTCTGAAATACCTATCCCACAGCCACCTTCCAGTTTGGATGAATCCCCGAGTGAGTTGGAGGATGAAGTTACATTACCTCCTCAGGATGAATCAAGCTCAGATTTTTCTTTAGACGAAGATGAAATGCCTCAACTATTTTCTCAAAGTGACCTCAATAATCTAGTAAGAGATTTAGGTCTTTCAAAAGATGCAGCCGAACCGTTAGGTTCCCGATTAAAAAATAAAAACCTTTTATCATCTGGCACCTGATTTTCATGGTACAGATACCGAGAAAAAGAATTTACCCAGTTGTTCACAAAAGAAGGAAATTTAGTTTTTTGCAATGATGTGGAAGGACTCATGCATTGCTTTGATATACAGTATGACTCATCTGAATGGTGCCTATTCATTGATTAATCCAAAACTACTCTTAAAATAGTATTATTGCACAATGGAAATAAATTTGCATCACTTCCGATGGGACATTCAACAATCAAATCTCAGGACCATCAATGGATGGTTTGTGGGGACTTCAAAATACTCACGATGATTTTGGGCCAGCAGACAGGCTATACTAAATACCCATGCTTCTTATGCCCGTGGGATAGTAGAGCCAGAGAACAGCAATGGATTAAAGGTGATTGGCCACCCCGAGAAACTTTAAAACCTGGAGAGAAAAATGTTATCACTACTATTTTGGTACCACCAGAAAATGTTTTGTTGCCCCCTCTCCCTATCAAATTGGGGTAGATGAAACAATTTGTAAAATCGCTGCAAAAGGATGGAGGCTGTTTTAAATATGTATGTACAAAATTCCCGAAGCTGTCAGAAGCAAAGTTGAAAGAGGGAGTTTTCACTGGCCCCGACATAAGAAAACTTTTAACCGACACCCTCTTTGTGGAAAGTATGAATGAGAAGGAAAAAGAAGCTTTGGTATCGTTCAAGGATGTAGTGCGAAAGTTTTTGGGAAATACTAAGGATACTGACTACAAAACTATTGTTCAACGGATGCTAGCAGCATACGAAGCTCAAGGCTGCGAGATGAGCTTGAAGGTCCATTTTTTACACTCCCACATAGACTATTTTCCTGAAAACCTAGGAGCTTACAGTGAAGAACAGGGGAAGCGGTTTTACCAGGATGTCCGTAATATCGAGAGACGGTACCAAGGAAGATGGGATGTCACTATGCTTGCAGACTACTGTTCGGTGCTTAAGCGGGAAACTAAAGATAGAAATCGGAAATTTTGAATGAACGAGTGCTTTTACCATTTTTTTGTGTTTGAATTTGTAAAAAAAACCTTATGTGATAGAGAAAAATGGAAATCACTTCTGAAATCAACGCATTGAAAAAATCTGATGCAGCTGACAAAAAAAAATTGTTTGCAGACCCGTGTAATTCTATTATAGATTTGTTCTATACTGTTCCACAGTTTTAACCTGCTTCTTCTCCTTTTTTTCTTCTTTTTCTTTCTGTTCAAACATTTACTAATAAAACTCCGTTCCGCCCTCTAAGATGGCTAGAATTTTGAATAAAATTATTTCATGAGATTCTTACTATAATGTAGGATAAATTGATAGGCAGCAAAAAATAGATTTTTTAAAATATCTTTATTATTCGACTAGAATTGAAATATAATATTGTCGCTTTCAAAATATGTAACTGCTTTGGGAAGTAATATAGTGCTAGAAACGATTCTATTACAGACGTTTGAACGGATTTCAATGTTTCAAAATTACGTCTCTTTGTGTGCTAAGTTTTCAATCTTGGGAAGAGACAAAAGTCTCGTTTAGACTTTAGGGCGATTTGTATTACGAACCTTGTTTTTAAAATAAGTACCGTTTCAAAATATAAAAAAAACAAAACAGGAGGGACATAATTTCCGCCATTATTGAGGCATTTATCACATCGAACCACAAGCTTTTGTATGAAGTCATAAAAGTCTGCCGCCTGATTTGACAGCCACTGATTCACTCTCGTTTTGAGGTTATTGTTGTCATCATGGGGCTTATCTCCGAGATGCTTCTTCAAATTCAGGAACAGGTGGTAGTCACTGGGTGCTAAATCCGGGCTT
The DNA here is from genome assembly GCA_023690525.1 of Holotrichia oblita. Lineage (NCBI taxonomy): Eukaryota > Metazoa > Arthropoda > Insecta > Coleoptera > Scarabaeidae > Holotrichia > Holotrichia oblita. Next base: position 10,134,437 of record CM043021.1, read on the forward strand.
TGATTGGCTGCGTGGAGCTGAGCATTGTCGTGAAGCTAAAAGATTCCTCTACTCAGCATGCTGCGCCTTTTGTTTTGGATTGCTCGATGTGGTTTTCGAAAATCTCGAAAGTTTTTGATGCATTTGCAACACAGGAAGAATTTACGAATGGAAAGTTTTTGAAACATTTGGATGTTCGGCTAATAAATTTTTGAAAAAAATGCGGTTTAAATTATCGACGTAAACTAGTTTTTAAATTGTTTATTTAAAAATTTATGGCTTGATTTGAAATTTGTTGACTCAAAGTTTGAAAAAAATGGCAACTCAAACAATGGGAAGAGTTTTAAATCGAATTTGTTTTTTATCAGGTTGCAATTTTTTCAAGAATCGTTTGGGTCGTTTTTTTGGTACGAACATTTCCTATAGTTTGAGTTGTAAGGGCTTCAGTAAGTTTGAACCGTTCAGAAAACTTTCGACTCAAAAACACCAGACGTCTTATAGAGTTCGTCGTTCCATTTCACTTTATATTATTTAAGTTGTTATTGTCGTCGTCTATATTAATAAGACAGCTGCTACACAAACTTTTTCTTTAAAATCTGATACTGTGTGTACTGCTTGACACTCAAAACTTCTTTTTTTGTCGATTAAAACCAAACCTTAGCTTTCTCTTGACACTTGCATTGGAAGATTAAAAAGTTGATGTTTAAACTTCCCCTCCATATTAATAAATACTTGTTTAAATGGATTTTTATAGTGGATGGAATAAGCACCGAAATAAGTTCATAAATAATGTGCTCAATCGATTGACAAAATACCCTTTCCATTCACATCGAATCGTTTCATAATGGCAGAACGGATATTGTTCATTGAACTGTCTGCAATATGTGCGAATGCTGCACACGAATGCACTCACATATGAAATGTTCGCGACTTTCACACAGGCTTTTATATTTTGGTGCATAATATGCCACAACTGTGTAACTGTAGCAGAGGCGTTTCAGACAACAATCACGTTGAATTCAATAGAATTATTTAATAGCATTTCGCAACAAAACTTTTTCATTAACTCTCTCTATAAAAAAATGTATTCTCTATCGTTATTCCTTTTTTTTTCTAGAAAGAAGTGAGATAAAATATTCAATTTTATACTTTAGGAAATTCTGATTTAAAATATTCAATGAATAATTTAAAAAACCATCAAAAAAAATTAACCGTTATAACACAAATACATCTGAACCTATTACAAACATATCAAATTTTTGCCCCTAAAAACACAAGCTCACCCTCTGCGAATAACCTTCAACGTCCATATTCGATTTCACTAATTCATTATCATCGTCATCATCGCGATTATACAGACGCGGTTGTTGACGATGGGATGGATGGTTGGGGCGAGTTAGGGGACAGCACATCACGGAGGTGGCTTCATCGGGTTTCTCAAACAAACAAAAGAATAAGTTTAATGAGAGTCGCTCTCTCTGGATTGTCGTCCTTGCTTTGCGGTCTCTTTTAATGAAGTGACATTCGATCTGGCACTATGCAGAACATACTTCTAGTTTACCTCCGATATATACAGGGTGCGACTCAATTTTTGATGCAAAATTAATCTTGCTTTGGCAAGATAATTTCATTGATAAAATAATATTTAAAACAAATTCAATTTAATTTTATTGAACATCCCATTCGCTAACATCTGCAGCTTCAGTTGAACTGAAAATTTTGTTCTTTTTTTGAAATCTATAGTTTGATACAGCCAATACATACTTCCAAATGCTCCAATGATAACTGGTATGTCTAATGATCAAGTACTGCTTTAAGCAGATTATTGTGCTTTATATAGTCTAAGTGCCAATCTTCCCCAGGAACATTATCTTTCAAAGGCATTTCCATTTAATTTCGAAGGATTTTAATAAAAGATCTGGTCTTTACTTTCTTTGATGATATTCGTTTTGAACAGGAAATGGTCTCATTTTTCTTGGAAGTCAATGTGATTTTTTTTAATGTGTGGTGGGTGCTTAGTTGCAGTGACTCCGTAAGCTGTGTTACTTGTCTGGCTATCACTGCAACTCTTGCGGTGTAGTTTGGTGTGTGTAAGTTGTGTTCAAATGGCTTTGTGACAGCATCATATCGCCTTCTATGATGCCGCGCTGTTAATCACTTTGCTCCGAACAGCGAATGGCAAGTCGATCCGGGATTAAACTCTCTGAAAAAATGTCACCGTCCCTCCAGAGAATTGAACCCCGGCACCTATCGTCCTCTCACAACGATAGTCAGCCGCCTAACCACTGCGGCCATCGACCCGTTTAATTATCATATTGTAATGTTTTCGGACTATTTTCACACAGCCTTTCGCTAAACCATTACTTCAAAACTTTTCAGGAAATTTTGAAAATCAGAGACTGTCTTCACTGTTTGGTCAACTCCGTGTGGAATTATTTCCATGAAGTATTTACTGGACTCAATAAGGAGAATTAGTAAAAATTGTTCTCTCGAAAATAGTTTTAAACAATCTGTTCTTAAGTTGCTATTGGTAATTGCTTACTGATTATTGGATCAGCCTTGAAGTCTGAGAAGATTAGGAGCTCAGGTTTATACACTTTGCCACTATGCTTGTCTCTCCAGGACGTTCTGAATTCTTGGTCTTTTTTTTTGGTGCATGTCCTTGGCTAAACATTGGACTCTCATTAGCTTCTACAATAGTTTCCGCGAAGATGCTGCTAGTTACTTGGACCCCAATTCAACATAAACGCAGTTCCCCTCGTTTGACCATCTTGCAGATTGGATAAACTTGTGCTTAGCAGTACCCTATTGGCCGTAGTATCTAAATTCCTCATTGTCTATCTGATTATCAATACCTGAATAATTTACTGGTCATAGTCATTTAAGATATTACTTCAGGGGTGTTAGGATGCCCTTGGCTCTCCTTGGCATCATCCCCTATGCAACAGAATCCCTGTTCTTCTCGTTTGAGCATCTTACACATTGCAAACGTGTGCATGCCTCACTCTCTGCCTTCGTTATTCGTTTTGCGAAGATGTTGTGCTTGCTAAGCCGTGTTAATACTTGATAATGATAATGTAGTAGTCCACAGCTTTTTGTGCTTATAGTTCATCGAGGTTTTAATGCCCGATATCAGCTTCTTCGCTAATTGTGCTACGGCCTCAGTTTAGACCTATTTCAACTGCCACCTATGAAGGATTCCTTTCCTGAAAGTTTTCTTGATCTCTGCTAGTTCTTCTGTTACATTTTCCTTTTGTTGAATGTGTACCAGCAGTCTCTCTTTGGAGAGAACGTATGTTGGTACCACTCCAGCAATAACCTTCAGGACTGTAAACGACACCATCTGATTAAAATTCTGCTCTGTTTCCTGTTTCTGTTTGGGCTTGATTTATTGATATAGATTTGGGTATGTTATGACGGGCGACGAAATTAACTGGCCATTGACCTGTTTGATGTTTAAATCCGTTTCGTTAGCTATTGTAGTGGATGTCTTGATAGATAATTGATCAAAGTGTATTGCTGGATACCTGATTGTAGTCCATTTATTTTTGTTGGTGGATTAAATTGGGGAAAATCCTCAGAAGTTGGTTATGGTCTATGTAGAGGTCAGCAACTTCATTTGTTTCATGAATTTGGCAAGAATTTTCTCTAGTTGTCTAGTTAAAGACTGTAACAACCAGACGTCAAGATGTTTTCATTTGAAAATACTGGGGAAACGTGCTTTTTCCTCAAGATAATCCATCCAGTTTTGATGTTCAGAATTTTTGAAATGTTGCCATCATATTCACTAGGTTTGTTTCTTTCTGCGACTTTTTCATTTTTTCAAATACGAGGAGATGGTTCCCTGGAACGATAATGTGTTTTGTCATTTTTCTACTTCGAAATTTTCAGTGCTGTTAGAAATTAGGTTTTTTTTCGTAAAAAGTTAGTTTTATTCATTAGTTATGTAACCCTGTTTTAGAGATGTCAGTGCCAGTAAATGATTATTGCTGTTACCATTATTTATCCATGCTTATGTCACGTTTATTAAATTTAACATCGTGCGGAGAAATATCATCAGTTTCCTAGGCGTATAACATCAAGACAAGCTGTTTCTATAATTAAGTGTCATGCACATCACCGTCTTCATGTATAGTTGTTAAAATTTACAGCTCAGCAAACTATGAGAGAGTTTTTGTGTCGAGTATTGATTATATTATCTATATTTAGAAATGCCTGGACTGATACTGCTGTTGCACGATCCGCATACTGCCTTGCCTTCGGTCCTTTTTTGTTCTGTTCCAAGTTCCAACCGAGCAGAATCCCTCCTTTCTCAATAACGAAGATAAGTAGATAAAAAATCATTGAGGTATACTTTATACTATAACAAGAGCCAATCGCTCGCTCCGGTATTATGTCTACCTGTGTATTTTTACGAGAAAATATCTCCGAGTGCTTTTGTATGCGGAATGTTGGAAGAGGGAAAGCATGGTAGTAGTCATAACAAGGAAATGTATTATTTATTATTGATTGCCGAATAAAAGTCGTGTTTTGGAAATGCTCCGATAAAATTTTAAGCTGATAAAAGAGGCGAGTCACATCCTTCCAGTAAATTTATTTCAGTATATGGCATTTCCGATATAAGGAAATATACAGGGTCTTTTGCTAAATCTTTAAAGAGGGAGTCTGCATTATGGCGAAATGGAAAATCATCTTAAGTATTTTGGAAACGACTGGAAGGTTTGATATGGTGACTATACTTTTATGAAGAATTATTTTTAGAGCATCGCGAACGTTTTGGCCTCCAATCAATGTAACTAAGGATTGATTTGGTAAAAGTAAACAGAAAACAGTGTTCGAAAGATCCCACGTGTTGGTAGAGCAAAACAATTGACAAACTGCTTTATAATCACGACTACAATGGTCACGACTTCCTGGTTCAACCGGCAAACTATTTGGTAAAATAATTAACTACCAAGCATTTTTAGTAGTGTTCTATGCACACTAAGGTGTCCTTTAGACAAACCATACTGTAGTACAGTATTCCTGGTATCTATTTTTTGGCGACCAGCACCTGTATCCTTTGTTTTGACCTATCCTCCTCTACGTTTTCAAAAGGACTTCACTTCGCGCATGCAAAATAGTGTTCTCTGCTACTATTACGCCTACACATTGTGTGTTGGTAGGCATCTTTTAAATGATTTATTGGTGAAACATTTAATTTAGATATTTATCAGATGTTAGAGGCTTAACGATATTTTTTATTTTTGGCACCAACTATAGTTACAGGAACAGGATTTTCTTGATAAGAAATTGAGAAATTCAATTTTATTAAAATGTAAGTATGTTCCTCTGATTTAAAGCGAATCATCTGAAGAGGACTTCACCAGAAGTTTATGAAATCCGAAGTTTCAGGCAGCTTCATCCTGGTTTCTTTTTGCAGATTGTGGTGGTTAGTTTTTACCATAAATATTTTGGACTATTTTGATTCAGCCTTTCCTGTCTTGAACATTTTTTTCCATTTTCTAATTCCATTCGATTTATATGATCTATGACTTCATTTTCTAAGTTAATTTTGGTCATCTCTTTGCCAAGGTTCCCCACTCAATCGTTCTCCTTCCTTGTGTCCAAATCTTTCTTGGACAATTTTTATCGTTAAGATCTCTCTCTTGATACTGCAAAGCTGTTTTCGTTTTTGTTGGTTTAATTTTGTCGTTGCCTTCATTCACTATTGCTTCAATATACTGAAAGTTTCTGATTCTTTGAAAGTTGTTTTCCCCAGACGTTGAAATGGTTTCATTTTCCTGTTTTTTTAAAAGTATATTTACCACGGATTTTAAGACTGGAGGTCAGTCAATCTTCAGTATATTGCTTTTAAACAATCCTGTGTGATTTTGGCTTTATGAGATGGAGCCGAATTTTGTTTAAACATCCATTATCCACTTTATGCTGTTTGTACTTTAATGGAAGTCTTCTTTCTTATCTCTCTCGTCTTGATTGTATCTCTTCTTGCTTCTTCTCATATGCTTGTATTCATGGCCATGTTGAATCATATATAAAAAAAATTCTCATTAGTGAACAGAATCTGTCTGTGCTGAGATCTTGTCATATTTCTTGAATAAGTCTTCTGATTTGTCTCATTTGTTGATGATACGTTTAGGTGTAAAGAGATATCCCATTGTGTGTCAAAACAGCCTCAAGTTTCCAGTCTGGCTTGATGATGTCTGACCTGCTCCTGGACGAAAGCTAGATTTTTCAGTTCCATGTTGTATGTATTGGACATGGTCGTTCAGATATTCTTTTTTCATAGAGCATTTATTGCTATGTCGTTTCCTTTTACGGCTCATTATATTCCTAAGTACTTGCTGATGAAACCCTGAAGCTGAAGATAAGCACGAAACCAGATTTGACCCTACTAATAATAGAGGGTGGAAAGGAATATCAGATAAGTATTGGTATTTCCTTCATTAACTTTGGAAATTCAAATGGATCATTGCTTTTAGTTTGTAGAAGTTGGTCGAAGTTCTAAGAACTCCAAGACGTATTTGGACAGATTTGGCGTAATGAATTTCAATTATCAATCTATTTTCCAATTTCTGATTGGTAATGAATGAATTCCACCAAGGCTCCACCAGGTGTTGCCCTTTTTGTTGTTGCAAGTATACTTTTATATGTACCTATGAGATATAGGTAGCTTTCCATAGATGTTGAACACCTTGTATATCCCATTTAGTTTTAGTTCACAGCAGCACCACACATACAGCTACGTGTACTCTTTTCCTTTAAACAAACTAAAAATTTCGAGCCATTATATTCGGAGCCGTTAATATATACAAAACGCATACGCGTATACACGTGATATGTGATTATTTTTGTACCATCTCGTCGGAGAGCCAGAAGTATTCAAAAACAGAATACAACTAAACCATGTTGACGGTACTATGCAGAGAGGTTGACGTGCCATAGCCGCGGGGTGTAAACAAGTTTAACACCGAACGCTGCTGTGACTTGTTTATTTTATTCTCCTTGGTTTCTTTGTCCCAACCCCGTTTTATTTCTTTTTTTTTCCTCTCGTTCCACCACGGGCATGGCCCAGCTCGACCTACACTGACGTTTATTAAAGGCCTTTGTATGGTTAATTAAAGTTGATTGTTTCGTTTTAATGCGAAAGCATTTTTTTTGTCGGTTGGTGAGTGGGGGTGTTGAGACAGTGTTTGGGGAGGTTAGTTTAAAATGTGACGTTTCGAGGAAAAATGATTACGACGACCGACGTTCGTAAATGATTGCGTTATTTTTTAAGACGAAGGTTTCTTTTTCTCAAGTTAATTGCGTGTCCATTCCACGCAATTATGTGTGTATTTAGAGGAGAAAAATTGTGACGCATAATTTAGACTGGGATTGCGATAATTTTTGGAGTGCTGTTTATAAATCTGGTCTCTGTTTTTTCTTGTTTGCTTTACTCTAAAATCTTTGTAGCAAATAATTACACCAAAGCTTAAAGATATTGCAAAACTTATTTAGCTGGAGAGTATGCAGATAACTGTAGTCCTCGACATTACGACATTTTGGATTTAGAGTGTATTCCTGCTAATATCTCCGAAATGCTTGAAAATGAAACGAAGCGGTGTTATTAGCAATTAGACTAGTTCTAAGAAGTATCAGGACATTTTTACTTCTTACTTGCAAAAAAAAGAATGAAGAGAAAATAAAGTAAATAAATCAGTTTGGCGCTGTTGACTTTATCATGAATGGAATTGAAGTCTTTGGAATTATTGATTGCTCAATCTTTGAGGGCTGGTTTCACAAAGTCTTTGTTCCTAATTTAGAATCTCACTTGAAATCAAAAGGACTACCATAAGAGACAATGCTGCCCATGGAAGATGCACCTACTCATCCAATAAATGAAATGAAAGCTGGGAGTGGAAACATAACTTGTTTACTGGCAAATACAGCTTCCCATTGATTGAACCAATGGATCATCAAGGTATCATTTAGATGATGAAATGGGGGTACAGAAAAAGCTTCCGTACAGAAGCTTGTTAACGTCAAACCTTTCTGGAATTTATACACCATCAATGGTGCAATTTTCAATGTTGTTGAGGCTTGAAAAGATGTTCTAGAAAAAAAATTGGAGAGGGGGTGGATGTAAATAATAGTTCTGAGCTTTCTAAAAGTCAAATGGACAAATTTGATAGGCAAGCAGAGGGAGGGGAGAGGGTGTGAAGCCTCGAGGAGCAAAAATTGTTTTACGAGAAGATGATGACGTGGGTGAAGAGAAAAAGGACGGTTATAGATGAATAAATCATGGCAAAGACAGCTACAGATTTGAATATCGGATAAAAAATAACCGGCAGATGGTCAAACGATGATTTTCGATTTCTTGTTGTCTGGAGATATGAGACAACTAACTAGGCTTCATTTTTAGAGCTTGGCCACCTCTCAAAGTTTGCGAAAAGTGTGATAAACTTTGAAAACTCTTTTCAATGTAGCTTCAAGGTTCAGACGATGATTTGTGCTTCGCTGTGTTTGACCTCATTTCTGTGAAGTTTTTGTCGTTTCTAATTCGCAAGTAAACAATTTTCTTTCTGTTATTATTTGTGACTTGTTAAGTTTTCAAAACAAAAAATTAAACAAAAGCTGATCGATCGAAATCGCTGTGATGGTTAAAAGTGGTCAATCCTTTTTGTAATTTTTGTGGATTTTTGACTAATTTTGCGGACTTGATGATCAATGATCCGTTTTAAAGGGCGCAGCCATCTTAAACAGCACATGCCTAAGAAGCCCATAAAAAGAGGCTAAAAGGTTTGGATTAGAACAGAGGAATCTGGTTATGTCTGTCAATTTCAGATTTGTACTGGGAAGGTGAATGAAATAACAGAAAAAAGTTTAGGTGCTAGGATGGTTAGTGACCTAACAAGGCCATTGGTAAGAAAAGGCTGCCACGTCTATCTCAATAATTTTTTCAACTTAGTTGAACTTCAGAAGACATTACAGGCAGAAATTATTTATGCCTGTGGAACAGTTAGGAAGGGGATAAAAAACTTACCTGTAAACCTGGTTGATGAGAAGAAATTCAAGAGAGGTGAGTGTAATTGGCGAGTAAGCAGCGATGGACTTGTCTGTCTAAAATGGATGGACAACAGAGCTGTGCTTTTTTTGACTAACTATTTGGATCCAACTAAAACGGAAACAATCACACGGAAACAAAAGGATGATACCACGCAGGAATTTACATTGTATTACATTGCCCCAAATTAGTAAAGTACATATGGGATATTTCGATGAAATGGACATGCTGAAGACGTTGTACGAGGTTGATCGAATGTCCAAAAAGTGGTCGCATCGGATTTTATTTTATTTTATTGATGTGTCCAAAGGACATCTCAACTTGAAGCAATTTAGGCTTTCTTTAGCTTTTGGCTTGATTCGAGCGGAAAAAAACTGCTACAAGTTCCCTATGAGATTCGCTATGATTCATATTTACATATGCTAATCTACGCGGAGAAACCAAGAAGATGTGGCTTTTGTAGTACTAAATCGGAACCTCATAAATCGAGATGGCTTTGTAGCAAGTCAATTTTGTGTGCCTATCTACTGCTTGACAGATAAGAAGAACCGCTTCTTGAAGTACCATAAGAAATAGTTGGCTGCTCTTCGGTTCTCGGGTTCTCTGCCGTGTAGAAAGGTTGTGGTACTTGACGTTTCGATCATCTTGTCGTGATCTTCTTCTGAAGAAGATGATCGAAACGTCAAGTACTACAACCTTTCTACACGGCAGAGAACCCCAGAACCGAAGAGCAGCCATTAACAGCGGCCGTGAAAGCCTGAAGACTACATAAGAAATAGTTATTCATATATATTGATTGAATACCATTTTTGAATTTCATTTTATATTATATTCCTTAACGCCTGGTGTCCCCATAGTGCAGACGCTCCATAAAAACAAAATCAAAAAAGTCATCAAAGTTTTTCAATCAAATAGCTTCCAGATATCAATATTGATCAAGTACAATACAACTTTTACCCTAATTTTAATAACAAATAATTTCGGCTTCAAAGGGTTAAGGAAGCATCTATACAACACAGGTAGGGTGAGCGAACCCTGATGCAGGATATGCGTCTTACAGGACGAAACAAGTTTACATGTAATCTGCACATGTGAGGAATTGACGGTACTCAGGCAGAAACATTTCGGAAACGATCTACTTTGAGCCTTCGAGGGTATTCAAGTTTCTAATGGGCAAGTTACTGGACACTATAGAGGACAGTAAACTTCTCAATTGGAAATGAGGGTCTCAATCTCAATCCTATCTATCGTCATATCTAATATGGGATATAAATTCAAGGATTGAGAAGTGTCCTTTATGGGTTGGTCCTACATCTTGCTTCGTTTTGAATCTATGTCTTATTGTTAGTCTCGTTATCTTTAGTAAGAGATGCAGATTGAAGGCATTTATGCATTGTCCATTGTGTATGATGTCCACCTGACTTGAAAATCTGTTCAAATTGCATCCAACCAATCCTGCAGCATAACATTTATCGTCTTATAAATTTTTATACTTCAAAATATTGATTCTATGAAAATAAAGAAGAATTCCACCCTTCACTATAAAGATTTTTTTTTTTTTAGTAACCTAGTAGTAATGATTACCATCGCGACCGTTTATTAAATACACCAAATCGTATTACATCACAATTAGCCAGTTATAAACATATTGTATGACATTGAACGTTGGTTAAATTGTATCAGGAAACCACACCTACATATTATATACACAATATAGCGATTATTCCTGCAATAACCGATTTCGTAACGTTAAATTAGTGCGGTTTTAATTTAGCTACAAAAAGAATGATTTCCGAACGTCATAATATACCTACACATAACAGCCGTGCTCAACATGTGTATAATATACATAACTCACAATCGGTAGTTTATTTTTAAATTTAAATTTTCTTAAATTCCCGGATTATATTTCTTCATTTCCATGTCGTCTCCTTTTAACTTCATAAAAATTCGTTTTATAGCAAACTTCGCATGTATAGTTTACATCCGTTAACAAGTTTTCCGCAAGTTAAGAGACTGAAAGTTTTGTTCCATAGAATTACACCCATTCATCTTACTATTTTGCCCGGCACACGTGAGTGTCTCATAACTCGTCCGTACCGGACCATCATCTACTTCACATTGCATAGCGGAGCTATGTGAACATTAGAACTCTGTTCGGAAAGTTTATGGAGCAGAGACGGGGCCGGTGTTAACTTTCGCTGCACGATGTTGTCCTATTCTAACGCCATTTTACAATTTGAAATATTGTTTCTCGCCATAAGTTTTCTCACGAGCAATATCTAACGAAAAATAATTGCTGGAAAAAAATTAAAGTGGAAATGGTGGTAGTGTGATCTGCAAAACCGAGTTTAATTATTCAAATCACCCTCACGTTTTAGATTTATATAGTTACGATATCGCAACCATATCTTCTAATATGTGCGCACGTATGACAGAATACTAATTCACTCACATATACATAAACGTGCGTGCTTGTAATTATAATTTTTCCCCTAGTCTTTTTTTTTTTTTTATTCACGCCAATGCTTTAGCAATTGCAACAATTTATTTTAAAATGAGTACAAACTCCTGTAATAGATGAAAGCATATGCATTAGAATATATGGTAACCATATGTTTTTTCCACTGGTGTGAATTTGGTGTTCCAGTTCCTAGTTTGTATAAAAAGTCGGGCGGCATGGTGTAAGGTTACAAGAATATGTCGGCAAAAACAAGAAGTATCATTTTCTTTCGTGTACAACTACTGCATTGTTCTCTTTTTAGAATATTATGTTTCGACGTCAATATGTTATAAATAGCTTTTATATGAAATTCTGTATTTTACGATGTAGATATCAAGTAATGTGGTCGTTCAATTAAATTAATCAGATTCGGTAGGTGGATATATAAATTTGAATTCGGAAAAATAAATGTCAAAACATCGCGACAAAATGGTAACATGTTCTGAAAGAAAAGTAAGTAAGTAAGATATTTAAGAGGATTTTATCGGTCTTCCTTTATTAAATTCTTTTACTTCCTACTCTCGTTCTTTAATCTCATTAATGAGAACAGTATCATTCTCATTATATTGGAATTGGAATTATTCGTCATTTTATAGCGGACTAAAGTAAAAAGAATTGTCCTAGTATTTAATTAAATTTAAAGATTATAAGCATGAGTGGATGAAGTAAGAAAATACATGCCACAACAATTTACTAACCAAATTCAGAAAGGAAGTACAGGAGTTGACGAACCTAGTACCGCTGGACTAGGAAGCAAGTGTACTAGCCATTAGGGCACTAGCCCGGCTTTGTGGATGTGTTGAGAGAATAGGTAGAACACCAGTATTTTCCACTAATCGCTTACACAACAAATATATTCTGACACGTCAGGTTTTGGTACAACCTTCAGATTTACAACTGGACAACTAGAACAACCTGGAATATCTGCTAGATCAGATGATTAATTAATTAATTTTTGATGTCGGTTTTCCAGGGGTTGACATAAACGAAAACTGATTTTGGGGGATCGACGAGGTCTAAAAATCGACCCCTACTAATTAACACAAGTTCTTATTTGAAACTTTCAAGATACTGTATAAGTTGTGTTATGTGTACACTTATTATAAGAATGACTAATATTTTAATAGAACAACAGAAATGCTTCAAGACGATGTTATTTTATCATATGTCAAATTCCCCAATGGATAATAAATCCGTACAATATCACAACCATGAAAGAAGCCAATGTGATAATGCAAGAAGAGTTGAACACCATCAGGAGAGACGTGGAGCTGAAGCAACCAAGCAAGTTCAACCAAGGCTATCAGAAGTCTGGTTTGAGTTTGTCGCTTTTCCATCATCATACCTAGTGGAAAAAGGCTTCAGTGTGGTTACAAACAAAGAAGCCGTTTGAAAATCAACGAACGTGAAGATTTAAGGCTGCAACTCATCAATATTGAACCAGATATATCTAGATTGGTAGAAAGTCACCAGGTTCATCCATCATCATCTTTACTTTGCGATTTTAATGTTATTTTTTTCTCAAAAAATAATTCCCTAGTTAAGTATTTTTACGTAATTTGTACTAATAATAATTAATTACACTTGATATTTACTGAATTTTATGTCTATTTATTTTGTTAAATTTTGATGAAAAAATGATGTCAAGTTTACTCACTTAACCAACCGCAAAGTTTTTAAATTGGTAAGTATTTTGTATCAATAGGAAAAAACTAGAGATACGATTTTTAAAGTCATTTGACTATGGGGGTCTGACGTATCAGTTCATTTTGGAAAAGGAGTGTCTTGCCCAAAATTGTTTGGGAATCCCTGCGCTAGATGTGTCCAAGATTGCTAGGAGAATTTTATCCTTTGTTTGCAACATTTTCATAAAAAATTATAAACGAGCTGTGAACACCACCGCTACTTTAATCTGCCTGAACTATGCTCCATGATCTTCACCGGAATTTGATTCTTGCTATCTTCTTGCATGCTGAAAACGGTTTCTTATTGTTTTTCCTTCTACAGGTGACCACCCCACATAGTTCACCGTTCATAGCATCTACAAGGCTAAGACTGAATCTTCTACTAAGCGTTTCACCATAGCTTGTCTCTCATAACCACTAGGCAACAAATTTTATTTTTTTCTTTAGTAACTATGTATGTATAGTTTTACTTTCTCTTACAGTCATAATAATAACAATAAAAACAAATTTATTCTGGTACGATAGGTTTTGCTACAAGTTTTGCTTGTTTTTTTTCGTTTTATTTTTATACTGTTCTTCGGTACTTTCTGATATCAAACTTCAACAATAATCAGCCAACATTTCACTGTTCCACTTGTCTTGAGAACGTTTTTCGATCATAGAAAATGTCATCACTGACGTCGCTTAAATGTATTTTAAGGCTCATGTTACAGCCCAGTTGATTGTAGTAGTCGTTCTAAGAAGTTCATTAACAATTAATTGCTATGTAATTGTCAGATTTTGCGTTTCCTAGAAAATTTTCGGTCACACTCTTAAAACCATTTCAAGCACCACCTTCCAAGTAATTTAAAGTCTCTTCAAATTGTGCATCTTGGTGTAGACGTTTAGTTTGGGGTCCTACAAAAATTCCGTCTTCAAGTTTTTTTGTTCAAGATATTGGAATCAACAACCATCCTGATTCATTGCTTTGACGAAATTCTTTATCTTCAATCTTAGTTTGATGTGAAGTGGCGGTAGAATTATTTTATCAGCTTCCACTAATTAAGTGCTTTACAAAGTACACATAATTCTGTTTTTACACGATAGATACGTTCCCGTGTAAAGTAAAATCGTGTAAAAAAATATATTACATCTATGGGAAAACAGAGAATTGTTTCCAGTCCTAAAAAATAAGCAAAAACAATCGATGAGTTTTTATGTTATTGTGTTAAATATTTTATTTCGTAAAGATTGCACATCTATTATTCAATATAATGATTTGAAAAGGAAAAACAAACATGTTATTAATTTCTGAACACAAAGATTTAAGCAAAATTGTATATACAGGGTGACATAGAAAAAAGTACATTGCATAGTGCCACACAATAGAGGATACTAAAATAAGAAAAAAAGTTCGTATGAACATGGGTCCGCAAGACCTTCGGTTAAAAGATACGTTGTGTTGAATTTTTTTTTAATTTATTTGCAAAAACAATGATTAATTAAAACAAAAAATTAAGTTTTTAGAAGATGTTCAAATTGTTGCCCTTGTACTTCAATACATTTTTCCATTCTTCTTCTTAATGATTGACGGCATCTTTGAAATATTCCTGGGTTATTACGAAATCTATCTGCCGATTCCATAATTCTTATCCACAATTGTTCTTCATTATGTATTTCTACAGCATAAACTTCATTTTTCATAAATCCCCAAAATGAAAAATCGAGCGGATTAAGGTCGGGACTACGAGCTGGCCAGGGTACAGGCCCCCCTCGACCAATCCACATATTTCCAAGTCTCCTGTCCAAATATTCCCTTGCCACTCGAGAAAAGTGAGCTGGCGCCCCATCATGCATGTAATACATTCTTCCAGTAATGGCCAATGGGACATCCTCTAATAATGTGTTTAAATCATTCTCCAAGAAATTTCGATACAGTGCACCTGTCAATCGATTGGGCAATGGAAATGGGCCAATTAAATAATTGTCAATTATACCTGCCCACACATTAATTGAAAACCCATATTGGTGACTTCGAATTACAGTTTGATGAGGATTTTCATCACTCCAATGGTGCATGTTATGTAGGTTCAGTATACCATCACGACTAAAACCAGCTTCGTCAGTAAACAAAAATTGATGAAATAATGTTTTGTCTTTGGTTTTGCAATCATTGGCAAAATTGTACACGAGGAACAAAGTCATGTTCCAATAGTGAATGAATTTTTTGGAAATGATATGGGCGAAGAAGTTGTTCTTTGAAAATTTGTCTAACTGATTCACGGTTAAGGTTTCGTACCGCTGAACTTGTTTTTCTGGTGCTTGTTCTTGGATTATTTTCTACCATTCGTAAAACAGTTTCTTCGTTTCGCACAGTGCGACGAGTTCTGGAAACCCCACTATTCAATTTTGGTTTTCTAAAACAGCCATCTTCTCTCAAACGCCTATGCACATCAATAAATGTTCGAACATTAGGAACTTGTCTTAAAGGATCTATCTTTCTCGATAAATACGTTGAGCTTCGTAAGAATTTGATCTAGCTTCGCCGTAACACATAATCATGTCTCTGTATTCTTCAAAAGTGTAGTGAACCATTTTTGAAAGCAAATTTGAATAATCAGTGAGAAAACCAATGAAAAACTTAATCACGAACACAAAATTCCTCAAACAGCAATTACATCAGTTTGACAAGTGTCATTATGACACATTATTCAATTGTTATTTTTTGATTAATTAGCGTGCATTGTCGGCTTTCAGATGCATTTGTACTGGAACCATAGATATTCAAAAAAAAACCCAAAAAAAGAAATAAAATTCAACACCCCGTATCTTTTAACCGAAGGTCTTGCGGACCCATGTTCATATGATTTTTTTTTTCTTATTTTAGTGTCCTATATTGTGTGGCACTATGCAATGTACTTTTTTCTATGTCACCCCGTATATAAACAATAAACAATAAACGCATACGTTTGCGTAACACTGCAATATTACTACTATTGGTGGTACCATTGGTCAATTTCTTTCTAGTCTCGGGATTAACATTAAAACTAGTTTCCTATGATGTCGATATTTCAGTGGATTTAGAAACGATTTCAGTAATTATGTAGGAGAAGGTAGTGGAAGGTAAACTTAAATGTATCCATTTTCGTATTGTCAACTGTTTATATGACAGGAATGTCAGTGGTTATGTCAAATACTTTACTGAACCATCAAACTTTATTCTAATGGAATACACAATTAATGAAAAAGTGCGAATTATAAAGTGATTTTATGGAGACCACACACTTTCATCAATTGTAAATATTTGGAGAATACCTTCATTAATCGTCCTGTTCTCTGTTTAAATACAATTCAATTGACATAACCACTGATATTCCTGTCATATAAAAAGTTGACAATAGTAAAATGGATACCCCACCACCCTCTCCTATCAATAGACTTTCGTAGTTCAAGTTGTTAGCGTGTATATGTATTAACTTTTACGCAAAATAATAAATACGTATGATGCATGAATTTTATTCTAATTTTTATTAAATTTTGTAAACATGGAAACGGTATTTTTAGTTTGAACATTAAACTTAAAATGTAGATGAAGCGAATAAAATTCCATGCAGAGGTTATTGTATTGATGAATATCTAATTCTTTGGTAAGTCGCATAGACTCTTCATCAAACAAAGGATATATAAATAGATAAATGAACCAAATAAATACAAACATTCTAGCAAAATTAAATAGAATTTCGGCCGATCTTATTAAATCAAAATAAGTCGTGTAAAAAAGAGAATTAAGTGTATATTCTTTTGCTTAGAAATATACTGAGCTCTGACTGGCCAATCTTTAACAACGTAGTGAGAATTTCTCGATCAATTGTCTCATTCGCAAAGGAAACAGCAGTGCTTTGTGTATCCCAGTTGTAAACCGAGTAGAACTGTTACAACTTTGAGCTCAGCGCTGATATGCCACTTATACATTTTGTAATTAATTTTGTCGAGAAGGGACTCATATTTTCATAAATTTGCTTCATATGGACTGCGTAATCAACTGAGATGGATGGATAAACGTTTCTTATGTGAAGAAGGACATCTTTCAAACTCAATCTCGAAGCATCGATAAAAGGACGCCATTCTTCTGGGTTATGTTGATGTCCTAATGTCAGCATCAAATCATAGATATATATTATTGCAGAATTAAAGACCTTCTCCGGTTGAAAAATACTGCGATAGTTCTTTCTAGCGATTAGTATTTCTGCTTGAGTTTTTGGAAACTTCAGATCTCAAATAAGGCCATTTAATTCTGACTGATTAATAATAACTCAGAAATTCCTCCTCTGCATCTGTAAAGGCATATTATTCACTTAAAATACCTATAGGTTTTGGAACTGGTAAGATTTCTGAGTAAGGGAGTGGACGAGAGAGCGAGAGAAGAATGATGAATAGGAAAAGAAAATTGTGTTCGACAGTGTTATCAAAGCCGTTGAATATAATATTTCAAAAAATGAAGACATCTATCTAAGCTTCACATCGGACTCCGACTTAATCTTCTAAAAACACCAAACAAAGTTAGAGTAAGAGCTAAGGAGGTTATAATTGTTCTAAACCATCTTTTTCGTTCTCGTAGTTTGAGGTCGTCCTCATTTAAATCATGACTTTCGTTGGTAATCTATACAATTTAATGAGACTTAATGACTGCTTTGTCCTCTTCATATAAAAGAATAAATAGAACAGTCTCGTAAAAGGTTATATCGTCTGTTTCATTCTAGAAACTTTCCGATTTATCCTCATAGTTAACCTCAAATAGAGAAATACATGCCAACTATGAGATAATTGCCAGCGTAGCAGCTGTAAGAGTAAACGTTAAAGACGATGCGAACTACATCATTAAGATAATCTAAGAGAAACATCACAAAATACACTTTCGATGCTCGACTATATCGAGCCAGAGCCAAATTGCATCTTAGTACACTTTATACATTATCGTTGTACCTTGCGAACTGTTTCTTGCGCTGCCATAATTATAAATTTCGCTTTATCGGATCTCATTAGTGAAATGACTCGATGGAAATTAGAATTCAACGGGATCTCGCGATACGTAGAGAGAAAATCGCGCTCTGGAGAGACGCGACGCGGAATATAGTTTTTGTTCCTTTGTAATTAATAATCCCGAAAGGAAACTATTCGTCAAACGCTGCAAAAGCAAGCGATGCATAGCTCAGTCTCGGAATAAGTTAACTACCCCCCATTCCTGCTGGTAGTGCACTGCTGCCGTGTGTTTAATGCAATTCCATTATGTTTTAGGTTGTGCCGCAGCAGTCTGTGAGATAAGTCCTGAAACAATGGACGTCGACAGATGCGCGGGGATATTATAAGTTTCAGAACTGCATACAGCTTTCTAGATTATCCAAAAAGTCTAAAATAACAGACGTGATGGTGATGAAAATGTTAAGGGAAGAAGAGGTTTTAGTTTCAATATTTCTTTTCCTATAAATTATATATCTTCGAATCTGAAGTATTATTAATTTATTACAACATTCAGATTAAGTGTTGTTTACACATCCAGGCATTTACTACGTATATGCTTGTTAAAACAAACGATTCCTATCTCTCGAATATATAATATACATATGTTTTAATCCTCTTGTATTATCCACACATGTATGTGGGACATGACAGATGTTCACGTTCGTAATATCCATTTTATACACACAGGATACATACTATATTATAAATTCCCTGCTCTATACCGCGTGGCTACCCAACAAATTAGAAAAATTCACATTCCGTATAAAACGCGGTGGTAACAACAGCGACAGCTATCCAGACAACAGTATAACGCATTCAAATAGGACCATTTTCATTCCAACGAAGCGCGAATTTAAACGCCCGGCTAAAGGGCAGAGCTTGAAACATTCTGCCTGGCATTTCAGAACCGGCGACAGCAGCAGGGTTAAGCTTCACTATGGGACGTCAAGTTTCCTTTCCACGAAATACACGGACGCTAATTAAATGAAAACGCAAATGCTGCGTGTGCCCCGAAACGCAAAAGTTCACGTTTGGAATAGAGACGAAAGGTTAGACATTAAATTATAGGATAGTCGGCCGAGAGAATATGCGGTGATGCCGTAACTTTATATTATCTATTATACTATAGTAGAATAGAAGCGCGTTTAACTGAAAGTAACAAGCGAAGAGTTTGTATAAGGAAGTGACTGCTAATCTTCTAATTTTAACCCAGATTTTACTGAAACAATTCATGCTCGTCACCAACATCGCCAAGATTCGGGGGAAAGAGGTTCAGGTGCGAATGCAAGAAATGTATTTTAAGACTCATATTACAGCCTAATGCATGGTAACTAACGAGTTTACTAGCAATTTCCTCGTAATATTCAGATTTTTTATTTCCTAAGAAATTCTTTGTCACACTTTCAAATGCATCCCAAGCAGTCCGTTCTAAATCGCTGAAGAGTACGTCAAATTCTCGATCCTGTTGTAACAGATTAATCTGGGATTCTATAAAAATCTCCTCTTTAAGTTTTGCCTCAGATATATTAGGAAATTTTTGTTTAAGGTATCGAAATCCTGGTCCCTCTTTGTCCAATGCTTTGACGAAATTCTTCATCAGATCTAATTTTATGTGTAATGACGGTAAAAGTATTTTATGAGGCTCCACCAACGAATTATGGACTACGTTATTTTCTCCAGGAGTATATTGTATTCTGGTTGGCCATTGCTTAACAGTATAGTGCAAATTTCTCGCTCTACTATCCCAATACTTTGTGAATCCAAGTTGTGGACCAAGTAGAATTGCAACTACTTTGAGATCAGCACTGATGCACCATTTATAGGTTTTGTAATTGATTTTATCAAGGAGACGTGTCATATTATCATATGTTTCCTTCATATGCACGGCATGACCAACACGAATGGAGGGGTAGATGTTTCCTATATGTACAAGGACAGCTTTCAAACTCAATTTAGAAGCATCTATAAAAAGACACCATTCTAATTCTCGCATTAAACCGTCAACATTTTTGCAAAATGAAAGACCTACTTCAGTTGAAAAATATTGTGACAGTTCTTTCTGGCGATTTCGATATACAGAAATGCGCGTACACGGAGCTAACAACTTCCATCCTTACAGTCTTGATCCTAATATTTCTGCCTGAGTTTTTGATAAATTGGGATCTCGAACTAGGTCATTTAATTCCCATTGATTTATTAAATGAGGTGTGTCGTCTTGAGATGGCAAATATTCTTCATCTGCGTCCGACAACTTTGAAATGTGTTCTTCTATCTCGGTTTCAGCATGTTCTTGGTTCGAAACATCCATAGGATTTGGTACTGGCAAAGCTTCCGAATGAGGAACTGGACGAGTGGCAGAAGGTAAATTAGGATAGGTAATTTTATCCTTATTTTTACTAGAAAACCCGAAGATCTTTGTTGAATGATCCTTGTTCTCGCCAAATCATAGGCCTACCAAATGGCATAGCTATGCTCTTACCTTTTATCCAGCTCCTCAAAGTAACAACACATTGTGCACAGACATTGTGAGGGGTCCACAACTTGTCTTGATTTGTAATTTTTAATTTAAAATAAAGGTTGTACACACATACATACATTCAGTCAATTTGAGTCGAATAACGTATGCACAGATCTATTAATTCCTTGATTTGTTTGGTTCTAGAAAAAAAAAGAGAGTGGTTTAACGACTATGACGTACAAATGCAGCCCAAACATGTTAAATCCTGTTCAGACGTGCCGTTAGCATGATAATAATTTGATAGTTTCTTACTTACTCATAAAATATATCTTTAGACATACAGTACATTTAATACATATATGTATTATATTGAAGATAAAACATGTTCTTGATATAATGTTCTAAATTAATATTAATAAATAGTTTTCCAAAGAACTGAATTTACACAAATTCACTGGGAATAAAAATCTAATAAAACTTAAGTTTTAGTTGTAATATATTTTTTAACGACTAATTAAAAAATACATATTTGAGAATTGCTTTATTTGCTTAGAAATCCAAATACTCTTGAATTTTTCTGAATTCATTGCAGCTTGCTTAATTTTAATATTGACAATTTTATTAAAAAAATCGTGAATGCAGTTCCTCTTACTTTGTGCAAATAAGGTACGTAATTGATATTCTTAATTATATTAACCCTGCATTACACGCGCGCATATGTTTGAAACAAGTACACGCGCTGGGTCGTTTCGACCCACAGATACAAAATAATATTTCAAACATTTTTACTGGTTTTGAGAAATCTATTTTATTGAGATATAATAAAGAACAACATAATTTTCAAAATTTAACGGAAAAGGTTAGCAAAAAGTACATTATATATTTATTTGTCATATAGAGAACAATCTTCACAAATACTGATTGTATGTTCCTTACAAATAAATTTTTTACAATTGAAACATTTTGTAGTAGTTTTTCTGTCTTTACTTATAGGACAAGTATTACATCTTCCTCTTTTCTTCTCAACATTTAAAGTATCTACTTTATTACCATCATCCTCTATGGCAGTAAAACGCCTTATTTTAAGTTTCAATTCCCTCGGCAAGTTCTGGAGAGTTTGTCTATATTTTAGGTGGCTTTGCACCATTGCGTTGCCTAAATGTCGTAAAAAGGTTCGTCTGACACTATTTGATGATATGTTTTCATTATAAATAATTTGGGAATTAATACCAGACACATTTAGTAGGGAAAAGAATATTACTAATGGCCACCTGTTTGTTTTTCTTGCAACAGAATATGATGCTGACATTTGGTCCACCGTATCAACTCCACCTTTCGTGCTGTTATAAAATAATATTATCTCTGGCTTTTTCGTGACTTCATCTACTTCAGGACTATTATGCATCGTAGATATTAACAACACATTTTTGTTTTTCTTTGGTACAAATGAAGTCAGTGTTATAAAATCGTGAAATCCGAATATGGATGAAGATATTGAACGTCCTTTGGTATTGATAAACTCCAGAGGCAACTCTCTTTTATTTTTTCTGATAGTTGCAACAACTGTGAGTTTATAATCAACAAATAATTCATTGGCCAGCGGTATACTTGAAAACCAATTGTCCATTGTTATATTACGATTACTGTTTCTAATCGATTCAACCAGACGTTTGACGACATCAGATGGACTATTGCTGCACTGATATGGACCATCTGGTTGTTTCCCTGCGTAAATTTCCAATTCATAAGTGTAAAACGATTTTGAGTCTACGAGCGCAAAAATTTTAATGCCATATTTTGCTGGTTTGTTCTTTATAAACTGCCTAAAGGAGCACCTTCCTCTAAAAGACTCTAATTTTTCGTCGATTGTGATATATTCTCCAAGCACATACGTACGTTTACAATTTTTGACAAACTTTTCAAATATATTCCTTATAGGGCACAGTTTATCTTCGATTTTTCTTGTTGCTCTGGAATTTATGTCGTCAAATCTCAAACTTCTCAATAAAAATTGGAATCTGTTTATTGACATTACCGCCGGAAACAAATCAATTCCCAAACCAGTGGTGTCCCAGAGCTCTCTAACATTTACATGCGAAGACTTCAACACTCCAGCTATGTATAGTAAACCAAGAAGTGCCAATATTTCTTCTTTATTTGTAACATTTGTGTCTCTTGTGCGGGAATACCTTGGCGCCATTTTCTCAGTAATATAGATATTTGTAAATTTCACAATATCATCTAACATTTCATCCGTAAAGAAGCACTTCCATATTTCAAGTGGATTATTCAAATTTGCAGCAGGACCCGTGACACCTCTTCTAAATGTAATTATATTATGCGACCTTGTTCTCCCATTATTTGGACGGTGATTATCTTTTCTCCAGTTTGTCACAGCATCACGACCTTTATAAAGTTTTTCATTGGCAATAATTACAGATAAAGGGACATCACTTTCACTCTCACTGCCATTTCCTTCCTGATCACTATCAGTTTCATGTTCACTTTCTTCAATATTATCGCTGTCTAACTCATCTTCATCTTCTGCTATATTTTAATCTTCTTCCAGTTCATCTAAGAGGCGAAAAATTTCCTCTTGGTCTCTTGGATCCTCTAGATTGTATTTTCTTGCCATTGCTAAAGAGAAAAAACAGCTGTAACTTGAGGTAAAATTAAAGAGTGTTTTACTTACTTGAAAAGATCACATAGCTATACCGATGCACCAATACACGCGCCAGGGTAAAACTGACCCAGCGGTTAGAATATCTACAATATTTCACAGAAATGACAACAAAACTAACACTTTCAACAACAAACAAATCTGCAATAAGTATTTGACAGAGTAACTAGAAACATGGACGCCGACACATGCGCGTTAAAGAGTTATTACACAAACGCTAGATCTCTGGGTCGAAACGACCCACGCGCGTGTACTGCAGGGTTAAAAAACATATAAAATACAAAATTAAAGATATTAAGGTAAATTAATTGTTTTATTTATTCTATTGCTGTGACAAAAACAATGTCAATCTCTATCTAAGAGCAAATGTATATAATTGGACATTATTAGACATTAGGAGACTCACCTGCATCTAAAATAATTATCATGCCCGTGCTTTTCCTTTACGAACAAAGCATTAATATACTTGCCTGTTGATTGTCTCAAAAATGCATGCAAACGTGGAGAAGTGATTGGATTTTTTTTGAAAATGACAGCTATTACCAACTAAACGCTATTTATCATAATTATGCTCTTTGAATGACCTTGTACAATGTAAAATATTAAATTATTTCTCATATTAAACAATTTTACAACTTAGGGAAGTTATATTCATATTTGAATTTTTTAATAATAGAGTTAAATTCTCCTCATTTAAACTCCTTGAAACTGTATTTCTGTTTACATTAAATCGAGTTCCAGTATGTCACAAAAACGACTGTAAACTTTTTTTGCTAATACGTCGCCCGTAACAAAACCTATGCACAAAGCAGTTGGATTTTAGACGGGATGTGGCGAATATGCTTTCGATATTCATTTAATTTAATATAAATTGTAAAAGTGATAAAAATGAACATTTTTTAATTAACTTAAAACGGTCTGAAAATTAGTGCAGTGTTACATTATACCAAAAAAGTGACTTAAGGTAGGTCAAATTATTATTTCTACAAAACATTTCTAAAAATACTTCCTTTGTTTAATTACTTAAAAACAGTGTTATATTCAAAATTTTTTAATTCGTTTTTACATTAAATAAACACTACAACATGTGGCTAAATGGATCCGTAATTCTAATTTTGAAAATCCCTGCAAACTATTTATATTGAGTTATGAGGTATACCCTTCAAGCGTATTACATATTAAGTACTCCCTCCGTCCGAAAATATCGTATACATTTGAAGATAAATTAAACATTAATGAGAGGTATCAAAAAAATTATAGACAAGTGTTCTTATTTATAAATTCATACACTAGATAATCTATTGATATATAGATGGCAGGTTTTTGATTTTGTCAGTGTCAAAAACGTCAGCACATTTCAACCATCATTCGCGGAAAAACAGTTTTGGACCCGCTCTGTGTAAAAAATGGAAACTATTCATGCGAATAATGAACAGTTGAATAGGAATTCTAAGTCCAAGCAATTAACTACTCATCGACGTACCGGTACATTGCAAAAACTATTGCAATTTAAAAAAGGACAGAGGCTGAAGTCCCGATTTAAATGTGTTAGATCTTGGCTTTTTAATACGATAGAATCTTCGCAACATAAAGCTTCGCCAAATACAGTTGACGAACTGATCCAATCCGTCGAAAACGCCTTCAATGAATTAGACTTGATAATGTTCTTCTGACATTACAGTGGTGGAATGGTGGTGATGGTTGATGAAAGTCATATAAGGTTCCTCATATTAATAAGGCTACGCTTCGGCGCGAAGGACGGTTACCAACTAGTTTAATGTGTTCAAAAGAAGCACTGGAAAAGGCCAGATCCCACTTAGATTGAACGTCGTTTATATAATTCAATTTCAATTAAAGTTATGGATCTATACCATAATTTCGGACAAAAATAAAATTCAAATGTATATCATATTTTCGGACGGAGGGAGTAATAAATATGTTTCCACTTTTATGGAATTTTCAAAAATAAAATAAGACTGGTTATTCCATTAAAAATTTTTGTTAATAATAGATTTATATTATTGTCATTTAAACTTGTTGAAATTGTATTTTTGATGTTTACGTTAAATCGAGTTCCAGTATATTACAAAAACGATTTCAAACTTTTGAAGATATAATAGATAGATAGATATATAGATAATATAAATTATTTGCTACAAAATAATTTAGAATTTCCATAGGCATTGTGTCCTCCCTTACCAGTGATTTAAAAGTATTTATTTCTTCGAACATCAGCTCTGCACCGTTAATGTCTTTGTCGTTTTCGTCCGTTAAATATATGTCTAAATCGAAACTGCTTTTTTAACTATTTCTTGATCAATATTTCTAATACCTAGTAAAAAATTAAAAACAATAGTATGCTCTTTCATATGGTTAAATCGCTGTTCGATAGAATTTTTTTTTTCAAGAATAGCAAAATAAAAAAATATATTTAAAATGATCTTTAGAACTTACCACTGGCTCATCTGTCGGCTCATATACAAAATGAATTTGTAGAAACTGGTGGGAAATCGGCTCCGTCAACCTTGCACCGGGCTAATATCTATACAAAAAGTTTGCACCAAGCTTGCACCACCTTGCGCCACATGTATAACAGCTTGCACCCCTCTAGTTGAGTATGTACTTAAAAAAAATAGCAGAGGGGGCTAACTTGATGCTAGCCCCCCTCATCACGGAAGAGACTTCAAAATAGGGTAGATAGCTTGCACTCACCTTGCGCTAGCTTGCGCCACCAATTTTAGAGCTTGCACCCCTCTCCAACCCCTATATATTTAATATTTATGTTTCCAAGCTAGCCCCCCCTCATCACGGGAGAAACTTCAAAATAGAGTAGATAGCTTGCACCCACCTTGCGCCACCAATTTTAGAGCTTGCACCCCTTTCCTGGCCCTATACACTTAATATTTATGTTTCTAAGCTAGCCCCCTCCCCTCATCACGGGAGAAACTTCAAAATAGGGTAGATAGCTTGCACTCACCTTGCACCAGCTTGCACCACCAATTTTAGGGCTTGCATCCCCTTCGTATCCCAATGAAAACTTGAGTAACTAACTGACATGTCATTTGTAAAATTAATCATGTATCAATCCTTGTCTAAATATTGAATTTGCAAATGTTTGAATATCGTTGTAATAGTGAATTACATTAAAAATAAGCTAGTCACAATCGAAAAAAAAAACAATAGTCTACATCAGGGGTTCTCAACCGGTGGGTCGCGACCCCTTGGGGGGTCGCGGAACATGTCTAGGAGGGTCGCAGATTTGGAAAGAAAAAATGAAAACAAATATTTTTGAGATTAAGATCAATGTATTTGAGAACAAGATTACATAGTTTTTGCACTACTTTTGCTTTAGTAAACATAAACATTTATCTAATGTAGATATAATTAGCATGGTAATTTAACTTTCCAATTCATAGGGGTCGCCTAAATATTTGACCTAAAAAGGGGGTCGTAGGACCTAAGAGGTTGAGAACCGCTGGTCAAATAATAAATCATTAGGTTAATTAATAATAATACACAATTTTATTTTTGGTTTGTAGTGGAACTAATATGTTTATTTTAAATTTATTTCTAATAGTTTTATTTTTAATGTAATTCATTATTACAACGATATTCACACATTTGCAAATTCAATATTTAGACAAGGATTGATATATGATCAGTTTTACAAATGACATATCAGTTAGTTACTCAAGTTTTCAGTGGGGTACGAAGGGGATGCAAGCCCTAAAATTGGTGGTGCAAAGTGAGTGCAAGCTATCTACTCTATTTTGAAGTTTCTTCCGTTATGAGGCGAGGGAGCTAGCTTAGAAACATAAATATTATGTATGTAGGGGTTGGAGAGGGGTGTAAGCTCTAAAATTGGTGGCGCAAGGTGGGTGCAAGCTATCTACCCTATTTGGAAGTTTCTTCCGTGATGAGGGGGGGCTAGCTTGGAAACATAAATATTTAATATATAGGGGTTGGAGAGGGGTGCAAGCTCTAAAATTGGTGGCGCAAGTTGGCGCAAGGTGGGTGCAAGCTATCTACCCTATTTTAAAGTTTCTCCCGTGATAAGGGGGGGCTAGCGTCAAGTTAGCCCCCTTGCAATTTTTTTAAAATAACTACTCAACTAGAGGGGTGCAAGCTGTTATACGTGTGGCGCAAGCTGGTGTAAGCTTGACGCAAACTTTTTGTATAGATATTAGCCCGGTGCAAGATTGAGGGCGGGCCAACTTGACGGAGCCTGGGAAATCGATGTCTTCATCAATTTCATTGCTAATAGTTTTTGCCTTTTCCATTAAAATATCAACAGTTTCATCTGTTCTCTGAGAGGAAACAAATTGTATCAAATTTTGTAAAACGTTAAGACACTGTAGACGTGTTCTGAATGTGTTTACTGACAACGTTTATCTTTTCCAAAAGACAATGCCATATTGTTAAGGAACAAACGAATTTAAGTATCCTTGGACTGATCTGTAGATAATTCCATTAGATTATCATATACTTCGGGTAATTGGAAAAAGAGAGGTCTGATAGTTTTTATTCTACTTGCCCAACGAGTTCCTGATACAGGTTAAATATTAAGAGAACTGACATTTGATTTTTGTATATTCTATCTATATAGAGATGACGAAAAATTAATTATATACTAAAGAACGTTAAACCTTCATTGACTGATTTTGCAGCATCGTTTACTACTAAATTTAAACTATGTATGAGTAGCACAAGGAACGAACGTAGCTCTAGGATTAACGACAATAATACGGTTCTCTACCCCAGCATTTGCGTCAGGCATATTAGAGCCATTATCGTATCCTTGGCCAGGCATATCCTTAATATTTAAATTAAATTTAGATAGGATAGTATCAGTCAAATACTCGAAAATTCTTTCACCTGTTGTTGTTGTCGAAGAGAAAAATCCTAAAAACCTTTCTCTTACATTTGCCACGCCCTTTGAGCAATCAAGGAATCTTACAATAAAAGTTAACTACTCTGTATGACTTCGATCAGGAGTGCTACCCATAATAATTGAATAATATTTAGCATTTTCAAGTTCATTTCTTATATTTTTTGTAACAAAGTAATGAGGCATGTGTGTTTTCAGTACAAGAGAGTTTTTTACATTTGCTAAATTTATAATTAAACTACAACATTTACTAATATTACTGCTTTTTACATACCAGTTTATAAATATAAAATACTCCAACACGCTCTTTACAAGGCTAGAAATGCCCCACTCGTTCAATATTTTTTCTATTTCCTTATCAGCCATTTATTCTCACTAACAAATATGCATATAAATGTTAAGTTTAGTGCAAATTGCAATAGGTATATTAATCTTACCTCTGTTGCAACAGTCGATATGCACTATGCCCAGTATCAAGCAATATTCTGTTAATTTTACGTTTTTTCTGAAACAGTCGAAGCTACAGGAAGGGAAGGGGTGGTAACGCTTCGTTCTTTGCCGTGTCACGTCTAAATTTAGCATCATAAAGTTGACAATTTTAAAAGCTAAACCTTGTGGTTGTATATATCCAACTAACAAAATGCTTTCAGTTAATAAATATAATTTAGGTCCGTGAAGTTGGCACCACAAAGTGGTCAAAAATCGACAAAAATGCTAGAAAGGATTGACCATTTATTGACCACTATTGACCATCAGCGATTTCGATTGACCACCTCTTGTTTAGGCTACAGCCGCTATACCCATATTTTGGGGTCTAATGGCGAAAATGCTAAAATTAGCCAATAAGTATAGACATTTTGTTCATCGGATACGATTGACCATCGTTTGACCATAAAATTTAACCGGAGGGTGGTCAAACGATAACTTTCAGTTTTTTGTGGTCTAGAGACACGGGACAATAAGTTCTATTATTTTCAGCGTTTGACCACCTCTCAAAATTTGTGAAAAATGCGAAAAACTTTGAAACTGTTATACGTAACTTTAAGATCGGATAAAATTTAACCGGAGGGTGGTCAAACGGCAATTTTCAGTTTTGTGTGGTCTAGAGACATGGGACAATAAGTTCTATTATTTTCTGCGTTTGACCACCTTTCGAAATTTGTGAAATATGCGACGCAAGAGGTTATGACATTATCTGGGTTTGATGTCATTTCATTGGAGATATGAACTTGTTTGTTTCGTTTTTTTCGAATATTTTTAAGTTTTCAAAAAAATTATTTGGTGGTCAATCATGGTTAAACGTTGGTCAATCCTATACTGCAACAAAATTTTAGAGTTTGCAGTAAAAAAAAAATTCGAAAAAATTTTTTTTTTTTGAAAATTTCGAAAATGTGAAGGGTGGTCAAACATGGGCAAACGATGGTCAATCGCATCCGATGAACAAAATGTCTATATTGGCTAATTTTAGCATTTTCGCCATTAGACCCCAAAATATGGGTATAGCGGCTGTAGCCTAAACAAAAGGTGGTCAATCGAAATCGCTGATGGTCAATAGTGGTCAATAAATAGTCAATCCTTTCTAACATTTTTGTCGATTTTTGACCACTTTGTGGTGCCAACTTCGCAGACCTATATAATTTAACATTCCTAAAATTTTTTCATTGGATATGACATATTATTCAAATGACAACATTGATAGGATATTATAATGCACTATATTTGTTAATATAAGTGTTTTATATTACTTATTTGTACAACCCACAGTTCGAAACTTGAACTTGAACTTATATAATTTGATCTTTTACTTAACATACACCCAATCCAATACTTTCAGTCAAAACAAGGCATTTTTGCTCCGTTCAACCTGCAAAGAGGAATGAAATTCACCAGTTCATTGGATTAACTAATTAATTTCTCTCAGTGTAAAACTAATAGCCGTTTAGAAGTGAATTGCTTTGTTTTCAAATATCCTAAATAAGGTTTGCACCAGAACTTTGCTCTTCACGCGTTCAGATTTCCACTGAAGATGATTAAACGTTCAAAATACATTCGATTAAGATATCCCGAAACATGGATGGTGGACCGTTTGGATTTATTTCAAACAGTTCCACAATAGCTTTATCTTTGCTTCCATTTGTCTTGTGAGTTTTACTACAATATGAAAAGTTATTAATATTGTTTTGGTCTTTAAATTGCTGCCACCATTTCCTCATCTTTTCTAATATATTTCGCAGTTCGTTTTGCACTCCATTTAGGTGCATTGGGGTGGTACTGTTGTAACTGTCAGGTGGCACAAAGCCAGTTTGGACTATGTGACCAACGCATTTAGCAAAATCCAGAAGATTGCTTGTCTAGGCATCATGGGGACCATGTCCTCGACTGCAGCAATGGAGACGATCCTTGGGCTTTCTCCGCTGCAGATCGTCTTGTAATCTGAAGCAACCCTACAGACCTATACAGACCTCACTTCCTTAATTCTCCGTCTCCTCCACAATATTTTCACCATAAAGCTTTGCTCCATTTAATTTCCGAACAATCTCCTCAAAACTTAATAAACGAGTGTTAATACTTTATTTTTCATTATACATATTATTAATAATAATCAAACACCCTGTATATACACAATGTTTAATATTTAATTACTTAGTAAACATAATCAACGTTCATCAAGATTTCCAACCGAACTACATACTCGAATATTTCTAACAAAATATTTTTCCTGTTACCATCAAATGATAAATAATTATTTTATACCCCAATTAACTTTTTTTTAACATAACAAATCCTTTAAAAATCTAACGAGGAAAAAAGTACAGCCGAAAAAAAATCCGGCAACGAAAACAACCTGATACTCCTTACCAAACAACAATTAATTCTAAATACCACCCTCTCGCTTACACATTACCCGCCACGCCACGTCCTGTACGAAAGGGGAACCCCATACGAACACACCAATTAACCTCTCACGCATAAAAATTTCATCTAATTCCATTTTTCGTAACCCCACACGTATCGTACATTTTTATGTGTCATTTATTTTTAATCCCCTCATTAAACGAAATTTACATACATATGTAGTTAGAAACAACGTGTACCAACGGGACCATGCCGTCGAGTTGCTTCGATCGACCGCGCAGAGGTTAGTGAGAGGTAGTGGGAAACACTCGAATGAAAATTCCACGTCGAATAGGCATAAACATGTCACGTTACACATGCTGCTGTTGTATGTATATATAGAGAAAGAGGAGGTGGTTTATATTTAATTACTCCAGCCCTTCCGAACACCCTTCCTTCGTTACGACCTAGCGTGCGGACAATAATCCTTTTACTTCTTTATTTTATGCGTTCTATATATCGTTTTGTCACATCTTTGCATTGGCCAAAGTGTGTTTCGTTATTTTTTTTTATTCTAATGACTTCGATTTTATTGTTTTGGTCCAAAATAAACAGCATATTCAAAGTGAATCCACATCCAATACAACATTGAAATCGGCTTTGGTCCAATTCAGGTGAATATTGGAAATAAATCTAGTAGTGGCATTGCCTTTCATCTCTAGTTGCTAGAAATTGAAGATGAGCTCCATTCCTTAGTTAGAAAGTTCACTCGGGAAGCTGCTGGGTCAACTCCCGAGATCAGTCTCCCATAAAACAAGTTTTGGCTTTCTTTTCACTAAACTCAATAAATACGAAATCTTCGATTGATCTTTGAATTCGAAATTATGCGACCACTTTCCAGAGACTTGTGAAGAGTCAACAAAACAAAAAAAGGATCCAAAATTTAACTGAGATACCTGAGAAGGAGAAGATAGAAGCAGTTTTCTGGAGGAATCAATGATGCTGGAGGCAATAATTCATCAGAAGAAGAAGATGTAGAACTGTGGATAGAAATCGAAGAAGAATATGAATAGAATTTAGGAGAAAATGGCAACATTAATTCGGATATACAGGAAAACGAAAGCGAAAGTGAAATAAATTTGCAACAACTTAGGGACAGAATTGTAAAAAAAGAATGGATGGCCAACAAAATAATGTTGATTTCCCAAGACAATTCCTAGGCATAAATTTGGTAATGTCTTATATTATTAGATACCTAGAAACAATTCCATGATTTTCAGGACCTCCTCAAATAAATGCAAATGATGTTTTTCATTCTTTGTTTTGAAGAAGAAAGAGAAACGATAAAAAAGATAAATGAAGAAGATAGATTATGGAAGTTGAGGCCATTCCTCAATAAATTACAAGAAATTTTTTACCTGCAATGGATCCGGGAGAATACCAGTCAGTGAATGAACAAGTAATCCTTTAGGCCATTGGCCTAAACTTCGACATAAAAAATGCAATGAGATGCAGGTCATCGGCTTACAAACGCAGAACAAAATATATTTGTAAGAGGGGTGTGACCAATATTTATGTCCAGATTGCTTTGAATATTAGTCAGAATGGGCTGATCAAAATATTAAAACATCATTACACATTAGGACCTTTTATTACTCCTTTATCTATTAAAACATCCTTTCACAGATTTTGTTCACATTTATTTGTAAAACCAATAAAAATTGGACGTATTTAAGAATTTTAATTAAAAAAAATTACAATTTCGTAATTTATGCGCTAAAGGGTTAACTTGGGACATGTGTTTCGAGAGATCATGGGCCCTCATCATCAACCGAATACAGAATGAGTGCATTCGGTTGATGATAAGATCCCAAGATTTCTCGAAATATGATA
The DNA here is from genome assembly GCA_023690525.1 of Holotrichia oblita. Classification (NCBI taxonomy): domain Eukaryota; kingdom Metazoa; phylum Arthropoda; class Insecta; order Coleoptera; family Scarabaeidae; genus Holotrichia; species Holotrichia oblita. The sequence continues at coordinate 10,167,402 of CM043021.1, forward strand.
ATCCTTGAGGCAAGTGTCGAAGCTTAGCTTCAAGTGTTCTCCTTTCATGAGTTGTGTCCTGTTAATCATCAAACTCGTTTAAAACTCATCCTATTTAAAAGAAACATTGAAGTTTAATAGAAAATGGGACAATCTTGGGCAAGCAGACTTGCAATATCATGAATTGTTTTGGTCCAAGGATGCTTAGATCTGTCATGATTAAGCAAATGTTTGTTGTTTGGGTTACAGATTTTGCAAAAGATTTTCTTGCGTAATCTACTAGACTTTTGTAAAATCTGGTAGTGCAACTTGAAGGATGCAGGAAAACATGATAACCACACACATTTACTCCACAACAAACTGTTAAGAGCTGTCCTCTCTCACTTAACACAATTTTGGTTACATGTTTAGCACTTTATTCTCCAGCCATTTTTTGAAGACCTTGGCAGAGTCGTTACACCCATTTTATCGACATTCCAAATCCTTCAATCGTTTCGATCAGGATACGATTGCTTATTCTGGATGTTATGGTTCTGGTGAAGCTAAAATCATTTCTGGCTGAAGTGCTTCGTTTCCCAGTCATATTTCCAAATTTTTACTTCGTTTTTTAATCTTTTAAAAATTGTACAGAAAAAATAAACAGAGCAAATAACACAAATATATCAAATCTATTATAAATAATACTTGGAGCGAGCTTAAGGATATGATTAGATCATATCACCTTTAACCGAGATAACGTCTGCATATGATTTGTTACACCACCACCAAGTAATAAATTTTTAAACAATTCCAATCCCCCAGTGTTAAAACACCCCTAGTCATTCCAATTTTGAACGAACAACTCCCAACTGCGCACAATAAACCGTTTCATTCAGGAATAATACCACCATTCACATTTCTATTTTTAGTAAAACGAAAGCGATACGTCCCAAGGCCCCCGGTGTTCGGGTTCGGGAACGAATAGGCTGGAATACAAGATGTAAAATGCGAAACATGTACTTAAACAAATTGCATCTAAATATGCAAATAGGTAACATATCCATTGAAGACAGGTATACGCATGTATCGAGCGGGAAGCGGGGGAACAAGTTAGAATTTGTCGAGCGGACCCCTATCCGAGGACGCAGTTAGAAACCGTTTTGCCATGCCGTTCCGTGCGACCTTGAACTTAGGCATTACGCGGTGCCACGCAAGCGCTCCGAAACAGGTACTTCTCTCATACCCGTACCCGCCTCTCTGTCAGAGAGACCAGCGGCTTGCACACACCAGCTGGGGAATCGATAACAGCCGAGATTGTCTCTGAGCACACGGCAATGGTGTTGTTATGTGCCCTACCAATTCCTAGAAAACGGGGATAGTATGTTTAAATGGCTGAATAGTTTTAAGTTTTTCTTTGGTTTACTTAGGAAAATGGGACATAAATTTTATTCGTTTTAGTAAGAAAATACCATAAATTCAATCTATAGTTATAGTTGAGAGAAGTAATATAAGAAGAATAAAACTGAAGATGAATAGTGAGCAGAGTATTTTAGGTAATTGCTTCAGATAATAAATCCTCTTCTCGAGGAGGAAACAAAATTGCAGTAAACAGGAACAAATTTAGAATATAAATATTTCGTATTAAAATACGAAACATTCTCTGAATCCTTCCTACAGTAACATTTTTACTATAACAATTTTGGGATTTTGTCTCACGATCGTATCATTTAATTATTATTGATCAGTCATTACTCATTACGAAGTCTGAATCAATTTTATAATTTCCTTTATGATAATGGTTCCTCGCATAAAAGAAGTAAGTTCTTAAAAAAGTAATTGTCAAATAAACGTTGTCAAAAACTAAGGTCTTGTTATTCAGATTTCCTCTCATATTAGAATTTAGGGAAGTAGATACCTGGTTTCTTCTTATATTATGCCCCAAATCCCGTTTTGTTACTTGTTCTGCCCTCTCTTCCTCCACAATCCTGTCATCCAAAGATAGCGTTGTCTGTGGTAGGAGAAAATCAAATTGAAAATGCTTCACGCAGTTTTCTTTAGTAAATTAGAGACTTTAAGCCAGTCTAAGTTCTGTTGATGCCATGTAGGTTATCTCTTTTCATCTTTGGAAGAACAAGAGTCGTTATTTCCTAGAGTACTGGCAATAGTTTGTAGATCTTCACGTGACGTTTTCTCTGATTCGCTAATCTAATCTTGATTGGAGTTGGAATGGTCCGAAGGAAAGAGCTTTGAAGACTTTAAATGATTAATTTTTAATTTTTTTTTTAGAAAAACAATAGTCGTATGCAGCAGAAGTCAACAGTTGAGGGTTGAGGGCTAGGTAGCACTCTACTCTGATTGGTTAAAATTTAAATTGACTTCTGCTGCATGCGAAGAACTAGAACTTTATGGTCTTACTTTATATCTTCGATTTTATTGCCTTCTTCAGCTCCTGAATCCAGTACTCGATCGTCAAACATTATAACTTCTATTGGAAGTTGGTTTTTATGTTTGCCACCAACTTATGAAGAGTTAAGGAAATAAAACAGCAGAAAATTAGGATGGGGTGGAAAAGGAATTAACCTTTCTTAGAACGACGAAGACGAAGGTCTTCTATCTCCTTTCTAGGGTTGGACCCTAAGCCCTTAAACCTTTTACTCCCCTAAGTAGTACGGAACCATCCCCCGTTGAGTGTAATTATTATTAAATATCGTCAGTAGAGAAATTAAATTTGGGACCAAAAAGGAGTTCTAGGAAGGTAAGAGGGGTCAAAACAAAACAAAATGAAGAAAATGTGGAAATAAAACCTGTCTAATATTGTAAAGATAAAATAAAACAAAATAAACAGAACAACAGAAAGTAGACTAGATAGAAATCCGAGCCACCCTTACTAGAGTGGGGTTGGGGAGGGAGGGGGGAGGCTTTCTTAGGAGCAAGGTCAAAAACCTTAATGGATTTCAAATATATGAGGACAAAAAGTGGAAACGAAACTGGCAATATTAGACGACTGCGAAAAAGATAATTTGGTTGCATTAGCGATAAAAAAAGCTAAGAAAAAAGGGTGTAGAGTAATAAAAATGGAAGAAGAACATGTCGTGCTGTTTAATGGAGTAAAAGTAGAAGAAAGAACAATTTAGAACTTCTGGTCCATAAAAATAAAGATGGCATTCTACTGGATTTGAAGATTTTAATAGTGGTCAAGAAATGTAATAGTCCGTTGTATGGAAACAATATAAGAGATCAAGAAAAAAAAAACTAGTAACCAATAAGAAAGTTTTATGGAAGCAATGCCTAGGGGCAAATGAAAGATCAAAACTATAAGACATAACCAATAGAAGTCCAACAAATGATTTCATAAGTAAAGCAAAATATCTGGAACAAATTTGGAAGGAAAATGGAAAGAGATACCAAAAAAATTAAACGTTTTTCTACGATGTGCTAAAAAATTGAAGAAGAACAGAGAAGAAGATGACGAAGATATTTCAAGATCAAGAAATTATCGAAGCATCATCGAAAAAGCCCCTAGAAAAATTGAAAAATCGAAAGATGAAAAACCAAATTTCAGGAAAACATTTCTAGAGATCGATCAGAAGCACAAACTGAATTTTGGAGGTGGCTAAATATTCAAAATCCTCAAAATATTTGACAAAATATCACAAACTGTAAATTAGCAACGCTTAAGAAACAAAGATATCATGGCAAAACTAAGCAATGGCATCAAAATATTCGGATAACAATAAGAGCATAAACATGCAGTCCACTACGTTTAATGTTTCAGAAGGTTTACGACAAGAAGGACTAGTGAGCCCAATTTTATTTTCATGATAGTTATGGTCGACGTCATAAAAACTTTGGAGCAGAAGAAAGAGATTTGTGCAGCAAAAGAAACTGATTTCAGAGATAGCCTTAAACTCTGGAAGCTTAGCAAAAGAAATACGACATTCTTGAAATTCTTTTGAGGTATTAATTCCAGTCTTCAACCTGATTGGTGCTACTTGCTTTTATCTCTTCTAAGTAGGCCCAAAAGCACGTTATAATGTTTAAATCTGGCTTTTAGGGTGACTAAGCCTTCTTTAGGTCCTTGAATGCTTATTTGGGCTTTTTCTAATTCACACTTTGATGCATTTTCCATTACGCCAATTTAAACTTTGAACTCATTCAAGTTCCACGTATTTGTCAGTTGTTGGGCGAAATCTAGGCTCAGCCATTTAACCAAATTATTTCCATCATTACCAATTCCGTGTGCCTGTTTGCCCGCACTATGCTTTCGCTAACGGGCACAAAGGAAGAACAAAGGGATTTTGCTGGCTGGACGGATAATATGAATGGATACCATATATGCGGATGAAATTATTGTTGTACGGTCGGAGACTGTAGGTGGTTCGCTATATTCGTATTCGCGTTGGATTATGTTAGATGTATAAATATATTTCTTTGATACGATTATGTATATGGATAAACTTTACGGGGTGATAAAAATAAACCGTTGTTATAAACGGTTGTTGAAAATTTATCGGATAAAAATGTACGCGGATTACGTCGATGGGATTGTATTGCAGAATTATTTTCGAACAAAAAGAGCATTTTTTAGCTGAAAATATAATTATAAATATAAAACAATGATTTAAAAATAGACGTTTTAATTTAAACAAACACGTCAATCGGTGATAGCGGTATTTAAAACCTTCGCTTATTTGTTGGTTTACACCGGAATAAGGGAGCGATAACAATGTTGGGATACAATTATTATAACATTAGTAAGTTCTGTTTGTTCACTATTAAAATCAGGCATTGCGTTTTTATAATTCGAATTCCTGATGTTTAGCTGCAAATATTACAATTAAATCGTGAGATGTATCAATCAAGAATAATAAGGAACCCTGTATTGTGCCCTGCAGAATGGCTCACTTCACATACGATAGCTCGGATTTAAAACCATCCAGCACAACACGCCGAAATCCATGATTTAGTGATAGTTTAAAAAAAAGTTTCGCATTGAGGCGGTCCAAACGAGGGTAATTCAATATAGACAAATAAATTGTTTTACAAAACTTTCAAAATATGTAATTTTAAAAAATTTGTAAAAAAGGACACTTTTTAAACCGGCTTTGTTTCATAGAAATTTCAAGTTTTGCTAAAAGAAATAAGAAATTATGTCACCACCCGCCCCCCCGTCTTCCTCCTCCGCAAAATGTTTTTATTCGACTGTTTTTTACTATTATTTGGCAAAACTTGCACTCTGTTGCACTTAAACTTGTTTCTGATTTGAAAGTTAGCTTCATTTTCATTTCAAAATAAGTGGCTAGAGGTTGAGAGGGGTAGGGAGAGGGAGGAGGATTTATTTGCGAAATGAAGACAACCCAAAAACAATTTAAAAAAACATTCGAAATTTCAAATTTTTAATATTCTACAAAATTCAACCACTTGGAACCGCCCTAAAAATAGTTTTTTTTTTCATTTAACTTGTTTGCAATTTTTTTAGTAGTTTTGAACAAAAATAGAACATGTAATTTTGAAAAATTTCAAATTTCGAAAAAAATGAAGCCGGTTTAAAAAGTTTTCAGAAAATTATTTTGCGAAAGCCTCAAAATTTTAAATTTCGAAAATGGAGGCTGGCCTAGAAAATGTTTTAATTAAACTAATTTTTTATGTAATATTTTGCAAAACTTTGGAAAAGTGTGGAATTATACTTCTTTCTGATTTGAAAGCCAGCTCCATTTTCATTTCAAAAAAGGGAAGGGGGATTTTTTAGGATTATTTGGAAAACAAAGGCAACAACAAAAAATGACTTAAACAATTTTCAAAACTTCTAATTTTTTATATTATTTTACAAAACTCAGAAACAATGTGAAACAACTTGGAACAGCTTATAAAATGTCAGGAGCTGATCCAAGAAATGCTTTTCGTCTCCTTTGCAATACATATTTGTTTGCAAAAGTCTCGAAAAACGTTTCTTTTCTTCGACCATACAGTAGCATGAAAAAACTTCGAAAGTTTCCAATATCGAAATTAGAGGTTGGGGACGGGGGATGGGGGAGGAGGCGGGGAGTCACATAGTTTCTGCAAAACGTTTTAGCAGTGTGGAACAAACACACAACACAACGTAATTTTGAAAACTTCAAATTTTGAAGAAACAAGAAACACACTTTTTTTCCACAATTTTTTGTCGATTCTTATTTGATATATAAATCTCAAATTCGGTCTTATTAAAAAAAATATAAATCTACACATCTTCAAATATTGCAACTTTTTTCTTCGTGTAGGAAGTCGACTTGGATGTCGTAAGTTGGCCACAAATTATGACGTCTCTTTTGATATGGCTATTAATTTGTCAACCTTTACGATGTTTTTGATAAAATATCAATATCCCATTTCAAAATTTCGTCAATTTGCTATTTGGCAATTGCCTTCTTTATGCTTGGCAGCCAGTGATAGCAATGAGATACAAAAACTAGAATGTGTAGCAGGAAAAAAATTGCTAGTTAATTTAGACGTGTTTTTAACAGAACATCGAGTATTCTCTCCAAGATATTTAACAGCATAGACAGTTAATATTGTGCTTTAATCAATGTTGAAGTTTTCCATGCTGCATGCAAATTAAAAATAATACACCACGGAATAGGTTGAAGACCAGCTAGGAATGAGTCTTATATTGTCGAAATTTTTAAATTAATGAATCACTGTGACAGTGTTAATGGTGCAGTATAGTACCAAAGGAACCTAGTTATACTGATGTGGGTACCAGGTTACTGGGGATGTGAAGGTAATGAGACTGTCGATGGCCTTGCAAAAAACAACGTTGGGTTTGAACTCATTGAGACAAAGCCATTTTTTAGCCTAATTAAAAGCGACGTTAGAGTTCATCTTCAACAGTGGGAGACCTGAACAAGCAAGCATTGGATCAACACTCTAAAGCTAAAATAATCAAAGCAGTTCAAGAAAATTCCTATTGGAGCTTAACCCATTAATGCCCAGAATTAAAAAGTTAAGACAGTAATAAACATGAAAAAAAATTTTTTTTTAAGTTTATTTTCAAAAATAAGGAGTAGGCCATTAACGATCCACTGGGCTTTAGAGATGCTTTATTTGTATAAAAATAAATAAACAAAAAAATTTAAATTTTATTTATAAGTAAACTATTACAAAAAAGCTTATAATAAAAAAGAAATAAAAAAATTATAATATTTCTCTTTATGGTAATCTGTAAAACATTTATCATGTACTGGTACGTTGCAAGTTTTACAAGCTTTAGTTGTTTATTTTTGCAAATTGCACATCTGAGTCTATTTTGTCCTGTGATAATGACATGCATGCCATTAGCAAAAATATTACGTTCAACAAGAGCCCTTTTTCTTCCAGGTTTTTCACTGTTCTTACCAAATTTTGTCAAAAGCGCTCTTGCCATTTCTCTTTTGAATTGGAAGTTGTCTTACGTAGATCGGTGTATACCATTTTTTTCCTCGAAAAGCAATCCGGTAATTGGACACCTGATTGTCTAGTTGGTCGACACCTTTGTGCTACGACCCAAACCTTATACCCAAACCGTACAGGCTTTCTTCTCTTTTGTTTATTCAAGCTATTTATTAGAGGACGAATTTTTCCTAATTTGTCATTTTCGGATAAATTGTAATTGTTGCAAAAATGAAGATGAGTAGAAATTTCTTCAAAGCGGTTTCTTCTCATTGCATTTGCCACTAATGAATTGACGTCTTCAGACTCTTCCCAATGCGGCGTCTTCGCAAAAGCACAAAGCCACTCAGCAAATAATACCGATAAAAGTATATACCTCCTCTTGAGACAAATTAAAATTTTGTCCATTTTTTTGATTAGCATCGATATTCGTGAAATTTGTTATCATTTCAACAATTTCTGAAGTGAGCATTAGAAAAAAAATATTCTAAAGAATGACTTTCCGAACTGAGAGTAATTGGGGGTAAAAACTAATAAGTGTCATTTTGAGGTAGATCCTTCTAGCTAGTCTCCTTTGTGCCACTTACATTTCACATAATGAACCTTTTGACAAAAGTTGAAAGAGGCAAATCGTCTTCTTCATCCCATTCTGTTTCAGCCTCATCTTCACTAAAATAAAACTCTGCTTCGGCTCGTACCTGATTGTGATTCAGATGGTTTAGATTATTAGATTCCTCTCACCAGAATGGCAATCTGTATATTCATTGGACTCATCTGGAGGTGTAAGGACGATGCCATCTGGAATTATTTTTTCTTTATCTAAATTTTCAGCTAATTCTAGCAATTCAGCAGCCGTAATTGCACGTTTCCTAAAAATTAAAAAATTCTCTTAAATGTATCTGTGAGGCCCAGCGCGTCATTAACAACCCTTCAACATTTTAGGCTATATAAGTCAAAACGGTTTAGTTTTTGAGATATTAAAAATAAATAAACATAAAGTTTGAAGTTTAAAGTCAGACTTAAAACTCTTTACTTACCAGTCTCGAATGTTCAACATGTCAATAGTCACTCAAACAGTATCGAACCAGGTGCATTGTTCTTCAGTGGGTCGTTAAGGACCTACTGGGCATTAAAGGGTTAATAAGAGATACCTCGGCACAATCATGGCTTTATTTAGCGACCACCGCCCTCTGAGGTACTACCTCAAGAAAATAGTTTGAATGGGTAATGATAAATGCCGATTTTTTTCGGAACACAAGGAAACGCGAGAACACGTCACGTGCTACTGTTCACCTGGAATCAGCTGATGTTAGAGTCATAGCCCTCCCCCCAAGAGAAAACTTTTTTAGAAGTTTAGACATCAATTTATACTAAATGATTAAGGGTATCTATCAATCTAATCCAATCGATTAGGTTTTTGTGGTGGAGATCAGAAATAGCGTTGTAACTACATACTAGAATGTAAATTAATATTAAGGTCACCTAAGCAAACGGTAGTTGTTCTAAATGTAAAGTCACAATAAACTGTTTTGAACCTTAACGTATTTCTTCCTCGTTTTTGTCGCTCTCGGAGGGCCAGATAAAATTGTACCAAACTGATTAGGAAGGGGTCGCACATTCAAGTGGGCAATATTACAAGTTTTTTGATCTTTATCTAAAAAAAGGAAAAAGGAAGTATGATCAATAATTTGAGGAACAAATATGTACATGGCAACAATGTCAAGTCTACTAAAAAGTTGAAGAAATAGATAGGAAACACAAACTAAGAGCATGAATTTACGATGACGATAAACTGTATCTTACAAGAAATTAATTGAAAATTTAGTGTTAATTTTCTAAACATATCTTTTTCTTTGTTTCAGGTAAGACTTCTCTTTCTGTCTTATGGATATGCCAATCGATTTCTTCACAATGTAAGTGCACTAATACTAAATAATTCGATCGTACTAATGTAAACAGCTACAAATGTTTAAAATCTGTTAATATCCTTGAATATCCCAATTTGGGAAGTATGAGTAATGTCCACATTCTATAGTTGTGAAATAATGATATACGGGTCATCACAAAAACCTTGGTACATTCTATAAATTATTAAATTTGCAAATGTTTCGGTAATCGAAAGCGTAACAAAATCATACATTTCATACTGTAAGCACTAAATATGTAAGTTCATCTCATCTGTTATTGCATACCCCTCGAAATCTAAATAGTTTTAACCTTGACGTAGACGGAGATCAGTTGAGTTTCGCTTGTTTTTAGAAAAGATAAAATCGCGCTTATCTGGCATTCTTTATTCAATATCGCTCGATTCAAAACGTTCACTTTAATAAAAATAAACAAATAAATACTTACTCGGCATAGTATAGATCTAGAACGCTGGAAGATTTGTACAATACAAGGTCAAATCAGCGTAGCAAAACCAGTTGTTTACTATGCTATTATGTTCGCTGTTTAGCCGACGTAAACGTTCTATAAAAGCGTGATAGCCGGTAACCAAACAACAACACGGCTACGTTTAAATTTTACTTCGTTGCTTTGCTGCATGATTTTGTTCTTCGGCGCTGGGTAAGGCTGCGTTTACATAGATCGTTTGATATTAAATTGCACACATCGTAGCTAAGTTTAGCAAAGAAAGCTGTGCATTTAGACTTGAACTAACGTGCACAATGGTAGCAGCCAATATTTTTATCTTCATCGTCCAAATCGTCATGGTACATGATAGATATATAGATAATTACATGGGATGGCTATGTGGCCTCTTGCTACTGCGACCTATAGATCTATTGTAGCTCTTTATTACCTAGACCGCCTGGTCTAGCTTAGTCTTCTTTCTGATGCTTTCACTTCCAAATTAGCCTTCATGTAGCTCGCCGTGTCTGGATATGGTTCGCCAATAGATAGATAATTACATGGGAGCCTTCATGGTAGCTCCTCGTGTCAATGGGCAATACACTCGAGGATGGCACAGGATGTGGTGCGAGGTCTCTTCTTCTGTCTGACAGATTCTGCACATGGCGTCTTCTGCCCGACCAAGTTTGCTCATATGCTTATTGAATCTGTTAGGTCCTGTTAAAAGGCATACAACCAGCCTGACCGGTCTCCTGTCTTTGTTCAGAAGGTCATCAGCGTATTTAGGAGTGTATTCTTTGATGAATTCTTTAGCCTGCCGCTGTCCTGGGGAGCTTTTCTACCATTCTAGGGATTTATTTGCCGACCATTTCTCCGTGGTTTTGGCTATTTCCCTTTTTGTGGTTCCACACGATGGTATAAATGAGTGAGAGACGTTCCTTCTTTGGCCAGGGCATCAGCCTTCTCATTTTTTTTAATATCTTCGTGTCCCGGTACCCAAGTAGGGTGCTGTGCACTCCTACTTCATTTAGTGCGCATGCGCAGTCCCATATCAGCTTTGATGTGATCTTTATAGCGTCAAGCGCTTTTATCATAGCTTGATTATAAGTGAAGAGGACTATGGGCTTTTGTTCTGTCTCTTGCTTTAATATTTCTCTGACACGCAATTGTTTCTGCCTGGAAAACTTCAGTTTTCTTCGATAGATTTAGGCTGACTTTCGTTCTTGGTTCATGTCCGAGTATTCTGGCTCCTACACCTTGTTCCGTTTTCGAGCCCTCTGTATATCAGTGTAGAGAGGCTTTAACGGGAGAACCGCCTTTCCATTGTTCTCGTTCTGGTATTATGGTTTTATATTTTTTGTTGAAGTTGTATTTTGGAACCATTACGCCTGTAGGTAAACAGGTTACCTCCCCGGTTTTTAGTTCTTTCAACTTCTGATAAATTTTCCTATATATGTGTGTGATGGGTGTTTGATTTTGTATCAACCTGTACGTGGCAGACATGCATGCTAGCCTTTGTACACCATTTAGGACCTCCGGTCTGTTGGGTCTTCGGCCACCACACCACTGACCCTAAGGTCATCTTTTGGTTTAATCCCCGGTGTTTTCCACACAATTTTCTGCATCTGCCAATGGCCATAGATGTTTTACTGCATGTCTTTTGTATCCGTGTGTTCCAGGTGAGTTTTTGGTCAAAGGTAACACCCAAGTATGTTGCTTCCTTAGCCACTGCAATTTCTATAACCCTTAGCCTTACCGGTTTGAGCTCCCTAAAGTCTCTCTTTTTTGTGAATGTGACAATTTGTGCCTTCATAGCATTAATTGACAGCCTTTCTCGATAGCACCAATTTAGGGCTATGGGACACAGAACCTTACCTTTTATATTCGCATTCTTATCTTTTTGCTTGTCTTTAACCTCTCCTTAATCTAACTTGCATTGCTTTTTCTTCAGCATACGTAGATAGTTTTGAATTGTCATTAAAATATAGATGTGTCAAGATTGATTCGAATCTGTGACGACGGATACCTTACTAAAACATTTTAGGCACATCCTTATCATGCTACCACTACATATTAAAGAAACTAATTCTTGGTCGAAAAAACAAAGTGAGAAACACAATTGAAGTAACATTAAGGGAGGTCTTTTTTATTGGAGGTGGTTCAGGATGACAAACTATTCATTTGGAAGTTGGTACTGCCAGATTTTTACCAAACGTAGCTTTGTTTTGGAGCCGAAATTTTTTATCCGAGATGAACATTCAGTATCAGCTGGATTCGACAAATTAGGCAAATGTAACTCGTTTTCTGAGTCGGTCTCTATTGAGACCAGCGGTAATAACTGGTTTTAATTGAATACGAACGGAGCACATCTCGTCCGGTCTTATATTGATGAGGATGACATTAATTGATTTAGAAACATGCTCTTAAAATAATAGTTATGAGTCAATTCCATTCTTGTTTCAAGGAAATCTTTGGACGGTAGTAACGTCAACTTCCCGAATTTTATGAAAGATTCTGCATCTTGACAGCTGTATCCGTCTTCCGAAGAAAATTAATGCCGCTGGTGATTAACCAGCCTCTTGTTATTCTGGCATAATGACACAAGGCTAACTCAGTCCAGAATCAAAACCAAAACCAAAACCGTCATTATCTTTGATCTTCGAGTATGATAGATTGTTGAAACCGTTGAAATGTTATTTCTGCGGATCTTTTAAGATTTTCGCTGCAGTTTTAATTAACTGCTATTTTGATAGAGTAGCAAATCTACACTTAGCTAGATTAATCACCCATTTAGTTATTTTGTCTTCTCCTTTTGCAATAAGAAGAGGCTATGGTACCGGTTTTCTAATTATTTTGGTGATTTGCCGAATTACTTCACGGATACCCAAACTATTACATTGCATTTATTACTTCTTTCAAAATGCCGAGAGAACTAGACAACAATCAAAGCTGACACTCAAATAAATAAGTTCAAATTCGTGTTGATTGTATTTTTTTTTATTTCGAATTATAATACCTATTTTCGCCGCTATTAACATTGAATGCGTATCAAGCGAAGGCGGACCTAGTAGATATGCCCAGTCATCCTCGTTGTTCGGTTAATTCAAGCGCGCGTATAGAAGGGTTGTTCGATAATGTTTTCGTAAAGGGCGAACCGTATCAACCAAAATAAAAAAAAACAGTGTTTCGACTGTTACGAGGTATTACGGTTTGCGTGCCGAATTCAGACGACAGCCACGATTATTACATAATAAAATTTCAACGACAGACGCGGATAATGATATACGAGCTGAATTATATCATTAAATAATCACGGCTTGATTATTACGTCAGCGTGTGAAACGTACAAGAATAGCGATTGTTTGACGACGATGAAATTGACGAGATTTCTCGCATGATATGCGCTCGGGATTCGGAGTAGTATATAAGTATGGAAATCTACTAGATTACTTATTGTTTCGAAAGATTCAAGACATGTCTAAGCGTGTTTGCATGTTTTATATAGATGTTTGACCTGTAGGTTGTAAATTGTATCGTTGGCCGGATTTTAAACGGGACACTAACGGTAATTACGTATCCTAACGAAATTGTTTCATCACGAAATAGCAAACGTTGAAAAACCCACGCCTGCGAAAAGTAGAAACATAACCATCGCTTATCCTTTTAGGTCAATTGCCCGAATTTTTGCCGCTACTCGCCAGTTTCTATCTATACAACTTACGCCAGCCAGCATATCCGTATTCAACGGAAGAGACGGGATCTATTTGACCAAATAGCGGAATACATTTAGGCTATACAATTGCAACGCGATTCTGTGGACGATACCCCCGAACCGGCAGCAAAAAAAAAGACACAAAATGCCGAATTTATTCTCAATTTAAATGCAAATAGCTGGGTAGTCTACGCTCCGTTGTTTTTCCCTGTCCCGTTCTACGTTTATCGTATTGCTGCCGTCCAACTATATTTGCATCTGTACAGCCTACAATCTCTGACTGGAAACTGTTATATATTTTATTCTATAGCGAGTATAGCGTGGGGATGTTCTGTGTTAGGCTACGTTCACATTAGTCGTTTCGAGTCACTCGATTAATATTATCTGGTCGAAGTAGAATCGTAATTGAATTGCGACAGTTGTATCATCGTGTATGGTAGAATATTTGTTAAGCACTTTGTTATATCCAAAGCCCTAATTCTCTTCAGATGATGAAGTGTGTTTAATAAAATGTTTCATTGTATTTACAAAAAACTCGGAGTTAATCCTACTAGTGGAAGCAGCTAAAGCTAAAGTACCAGTTAGGGCACCATTTATCATATGAGTATCACACCCTCGGAAAGATTAATATTGGAGGCCAACTTTGGGCGTTCCCGCTTACGATACAGGAGGTTTCCCATCTTTAATTTTACGTAATGTTTGCGTATTAAATACTGTTTATAAAAAAATTATTTCATTATTTCTCTTGTTCTCTTTCTAACTCTTTTATAAAGATCTGACGTCTAGTTGTCCTGAATTTAGCCACGAAATAATTGAGAAAAATAAAATTTTACCACCCCCCGTCCTCCCTCCCTCCCAGATTAAAAAAATTGAATACCTGTAACACTACGTAAACAATGCAAAACAAATCTAGATTTTGGAAAAGGGTGAGTGACCTGAAAATAGATTTTTCCGTTTTTTATTTCGACTAATTTTTAATTCTTCAAAACTATAGAACAATAGAGAACAAACCTAAACAAAATTGAAACAACCGTAAAACTTTCAATTTGAAGTAAGAATCTGAAACAACTCTCACAATTTCAAATTAATGAAAAAAGGTGGTCTTAGAAACAATGTTAAACAAGTTGGAAAGGCTCTGAAACTGACGAATTTAAAAAAAGAGAGACTGATCTAAAAAATACTTTTCCGTCTTTTTCCAAATTTCAAATATCGTAAATGGGATGGGAGGGGCAGAGAGACAATATATTGTTTTACTAATTTCTAACATTTACAGAACTTTAAAACTCTGTTGAACAATTTTGAAATAACCCCCAAAATTTAAAATTTTGAAAAAGGCACTGACCTAAGATATGTTTCTTAATATTATTGTACAAAGTTCAGGATCAATGTTAAACAACTTCGAACAACTTTCAAAATGTCAAATGTAGTCTGTCTTAAAAATATTTTTTTTTGTTTAATTTGTAATATTTGTTTGCAAAACTTAAGCAGGCCTTAACCGGCCTTGTTTCCTGGAAATTTCAAGCTATGAATATTACGTTCTGTTGTAGATATGTTTGTTCAACACTGCTAAAACAAAAATCATAAATTATGTCACCCCCCGTCCTTCCTCCTCCCCAAAATGTTTTAATTCGACTGATTTGTAATATTATTTTGCAATACTTTGAAACAGTGTGGAATTAAACTTGAAGTCTTCTGACTTGAAAGTTAAGCTTAATTTTCACTTCAAAAAGTTGGCGAGAGGTTGGGAGAAGGAGAACAACCTAAAAAAATCGAGATTAGATTTTTACACATTTTTGTTCTAACAAAATTCAAGAACAATGTTCAACCATCTGGAACAACTTTCAAAATGTCAAATTTAGAAAAAGAAGAGGCCGACCTAAAAAGATACATTTTTTGGTTTAGTTTGTAATACTTGTTGGCAAAATTTTTGAGTAGTGTTGAACAAAGATACATAGAACACGTAATTTTGAAAAATTTCAAATTTTG
The DNA here is from genome assembly GCA_023690525.1 of Holotrichia oblita. NCBI lineage: Eukaryota > Metazoa > Arthropoda > Insecta > Coleoptera > Scarabaeidae > Holotrichia > Holotrichia oblita. The sequence goes on from CM043021.1 coordinate 10,182,814, forward strand.
AAAAAAATGATGCCGGTTTAAAAAGTTTTTAGAAAATTATGGGGGCTGGCCTACAAAATGTTTTAATTAAACTGATTTTTTAAATAATATTTTGCAAAATTTCGGAACAGTGTCGAATTATAATTCTTTCTGATTTAAAAGTCAGCTCCATTATCATTTAAAAAAGAGTTGAGGAAGGAGGAGGGAGGATTTTTTAGTAGTATTTGCGAAGTGAAGACAACCCTGAAACAACTTGAAAGAATTTTCAAAATTTCAACTTTTTAATATTATCTTATAAAACTCAGAAACAATGTGAAACAGCTTTTAAAATGTCAAATCTTGAAAAGGACGCGCTCACACAAAAAATGCTTTTCATTTAATTTTTTCGGTCATACAATAGCATGAACAAATTTCGAATATCCAAATTAGGGGAGAGGAGAGGGTGGTGACGTAATTTCTGCAAAACTGTTTAGCAGTGTCGAACAAACACTACACAGCGTATTTTCGAAACTTTAAGTTTCGGAAAAAGTTAGCCCGGTTTAAAAAGATTTTATAAACTTTTAATTGTTTTCCAAAACTTTCAAAATAATTCTAAAAATTTGTGAAAGAGGACACTTTTTAAACCAGTCTTGTTTCCTGGAAATTTCAAGTTTGGAATATTACGTTCTGTTGTCTGTTTGTTCAACACTCACTCAAAAAACTTTCAGAAATTATGTTATTTCCGTTTGTTGAGAAGTTGGGAGGAGAAGAGGGGGAGGGAGATTTTTCGTATTAGTTGCGAAATGTACACAACCCTAAAACAACTTAAAAAAACATTTAAAATTTCTAATTTTTAATATTTTACAAAATTCCCGAACAATGTTCAACCACCTGGAACAACTTTCAAAATGTCAAATTTAGAAAAAGAAGAGGGTGACCTAAAAAGATACTTTTTTCGTTTAATTTGTAATACTTGTTGGCAAAATTTTTGAGTAGTGTTGAACAAAGATAGAACCAATTTTGAAAAATTTCAAGCCAGGTTAAAAAAATTCAAATATCGAAATTAGGGGCGGGAGGGGGGGAGGTAATGGTGGTGACGTATTTTCTGCAAAACTTTTTCGCAGTGTGGAATTAACATGCAACACGACGTATTAATTTTCAAAAATTTCGAATAAACGGAGCTGGTTTAAAGTTTTTTTTATAACTTTTTAAGATTATTTTGCAAAATTTTAAATTTCGAAAATGGTGATTGGCCTACAATATGTTTTAATTCGACTGATTTCTTCTCTCTAATGTGGAAAATCAGTTTCTCCATCGATAATTTTCTAGTCGATGTTGTTTCACTCCAAAATTGTTTGGAGAGACATTTTTTGTCCATAATTTTTCGTTGATTCATATTTGACAATAAAATGTTAAACTTATCCATATTTGATATTCAAATCTCAGATTTGTTCTTATTAAAAAATTATGATTGTGTATGAACCGACGTCAAAATTTCGTCAATTTGCTATTTGGCAATTGCATTCTTTATGTTTGGCAGTGATAGCAATGGGATGCAAAATTTTTGTTGTATTGCTGTTTTTGAAAAGTTTGTAACTTGACATTACGATCGGGCTCTAAAATAAGATGTGACAAGAATCTATAAATCTCATTTTACCTTATTATTCAAATTAACGATAATACAAAGCACAACATTGTAAGAACCTAAAACATCTTTTTTTTCATCATCTCTTCCATTATCTCGCATCGTCTTTATTCGTCGCATTTTATTATCCCCTCATTATTATCATTATTATTATTATGAGTTCCTCGTATACATACACAAAACAATGCTGCTTGCGATTTCATGAGTATAGCTCGTAAATAAGGCCGGAGAATTAGCGGAGAGGTTTCGCCGGGCGAACACACTGCTAGCCTTACAATTTAGAACGTCCACATCAATGCGACGTAAACGAAACGAAGAAATGAAATCAGCGCGAAAGCTCAACACAACAACAACAACAACAGCAGCACCAACGACGACGACGACGACTACGACGGCAACGACGTCAGTTCTCGTTTCGATGAATACAAGAACAAGGGAAAAACGAGATAGAATCCACGTATAAAGTTGAAACTGAAATGGGAAGGCGAATATGCCAGTTACGGCAACAACAATGGAGACATAAATTTGTTCAAGAAACAAACCGACACGAATCTTTAGTTAATGACTTCCCGTACTGTTTTTGTTGTTGTTGTTGTTGTTGTGTTATAGCCGCGCAGCGTTCTGCTTACGATCGAAGGGTAAGACGAGGTATGTAAGTGTGATTGTAGGTTGGTAGGAGGGGCATTACAACAAGCGAAACCGGTAGCTGACAGGTAGCAGTTGAGAATTTACGTCCTTTATATCCTATCTAAAATGCTTCTGCGCTCTGTAATGCTTACTTCTTAAGTCAAATTTCTTCGATTATTTTTCCAATTTTTCTTAGAAATGTAATTCTATTAAAAAGGGAATAATTTTTGGATGCACGAAGTTGTATACAAATCAAAATATTGTGTTATTTTTTTTAAAACAGATGCTATCTATTATTAAAAAGAAAACCGAGATGATAAATCTGCTACTGTTTCAAGAAGATAAATCAAAACTTATTCAGCATTCATCGAGCTTATACATACATAAATTCTTAACGCCAACGACAATACATATTTAACAGCTAGAAATGCTTTTTCTAAACATGCTAGAGTGAGCCAACCGAAATTCGAATTCATCGTGTTTCGTATATGTTTGAATTGCTAACATTTTACCGTTACTCGCACTAAATATTGGAAGTTTATTTGAAATTTCTCTACAGACAGAAAAGCAGTTTTTAGCGACAATTAATGATGGCTAAAATAATAAATTTGAGTTTACTTTGCATTAATTAGACGAAATGAGTATTCTCACATTAAAATCGAACAGAAGCCGAAGAAGGTAACTACCTACGGTTCAACATCGATCTAGGAAATAAATAAGCGAAGATCAAACGGTTTTATATTAATAGCTCATTAATATTTAAAAGATTACTGTCTCCTTTAACTCGCTTTAATAACGGTACTTGAAAGATTGTAGTAAGAATAATATAAAGAGCTGCTTACAGGTATATAAATGGAGTTAGATTATAACCGATGATGTAGATAGTTTTCTAATAAATGTGGTCGCGATCTTTAATTTAAATGAAATCATTATCGTATGTGAAAGTACGGTTACGGACTTTTTCTTATACATATGTCGTTATTTATTTACTATTTATAGTAATTAATAAATAGCCCCAACGGTATTTCTCATGATGTAAGTTTCAAATTTGAAACAAACGCACAATAACTGAATTTTATAAAATCTCTTTCTAAAATCCCCCTAAATAGCATTTGCCGTGGAATTTGGAAAACTACAGAAAACCAAACTCAGAAAGGAAGCAGCAGAAGGATTCGAATCCGGTACCGCCGGATTGTGAAGCAAATGTGCTAGCCACTAGGCTACTAGCCTAATTGATTGAAGGAGTTGAGTTTATATACAGGGTGTGGCATCTTCCTAGGATCGGCCGATTGTGACTTGGCTATTTATTTTATCGAAAAATGCTCTGAGTAAAAAGTTGTCTATAGCAAGAAGAAAATATTTTCTTATATACAGGGTGTTCAGTTTGGTCTGTACGATAGATTACTTTGATCTTTTAAATGGAACACCCTATATATTATTGCATTTTTGGATTCCTTGATGTAATATAAGGTCACTAAAACACTTTAACCCACTGAACACCAAACAAGTTTTAACTAAAACACCGACGCGTTTCAACAGCAATGCTGTCATTATCAAGGCGATAATAAAACTAAATTAAAATAAAATCTACAAAAACAGGTAACCTAAATGTTATGCACGGTCAATCCGATACGCATCATTAATTTCCGATTAACGAAAACAATGACGAATACGGTATAGGACCATTGTCTGATTCATTACACATGACTTATTTTTATATATTTCTAAACTTTCGAAAACATTTAGAAACTTACAATTGTTTATTTGTCTAATTAATTTAACATTGTATGATCGATGTTGTGATCTGTTTCAAAAATGTGTTGGGCAGCGATCGATTTTTTCAATTCTATTAAATCTAAGATGAGCCATATGCTCTTTGAATCTAGTTGAGACTGCTCTCCTGGTTTGCCCAATATATTTTTGATTACAATCTTTACAATTGATTTCGTAAATACCTGACTTTTCTAGAGGTTGTATTTATCTTTAGGGTTACCGATGAGACTTCGTAAACTAGTCCCAGAACTGTAAACTATTCTGAGATCTAGCTCTTTGAAATTTTACTCAAACCTTTAGTGATAAAGAAAGGCGTAGGGAGGGTCACAACGGGTGAAGCTTTAACATCTCTCCCGAAAGAATTTAATAATTTGCCAATACAGCAACCTAGTTTTGCAGTAAAAAATTCGTTAGAATTTATTAAAAATTCAAAATATTCAGTTGCTGAAGGGTGAAATTTTGATTTCATTTGATGTTAGTTCTCTCTTTCCTAGTGTACCGATTCCAGACACCTTGAGCATACCTCGAGAGACTTGTTGCTTCAAAATAGTTTGAGTCAACAGTGTGTCAGGCATATATTCGCTTAACTGACATCTGTATGAAACAGAACATTTTTCAATTCAACGGGAGTTTTTATGAACAGCTGGAAGGAACGGCAATGGGTAACTCCTTGTCGCCCTTTTTGGCTAACCTTTTCATGAGCTGTTTGAAAAGGTTAGAATCTGAGCGAATACTTTCCTAGGGTTTGGTTGAGGTATGTGGATGATATTTTCGCTATATTTTACACTAAAATGTAATATTGACGATTTTCTCAAGAGATTAAAAATAATCGGTTCGAAACCATAAAGTTCACTTGTGAAAGAAGAAGAAAACGGTCAGCTACCCTTTCTAGATACTCTAGTAACTAGAAATAACAATAGATTAGAGTTTGACGTGTATGAAAGGAAACCAAGTACACTTCGCTACATTCCTTCAGATTCCCATCATTGTGTTCAACACAAAATGGCAAGCCTGAATTTTTGGTCCACAGACTTCTCCACTTTTCCTTGAACAAGGCGAGGGGTATGAAAGAGCTTAAAATTATAAAAGATGCGGCCAAATGTAATGGTTTCCAGCCTCATATCCATAAGTTAATTAGGAAGTTTAATTATAAGAAAACTGTGAAAGAATCTACGACTTTTCGAGAGGATGTTAAAGCTTCACCCGTTGTGACCCTCCCTTACGCTCCCTTTATCACTCTTCTAAGTCTTTAGTTTACAGTTCTGGGACTAGTTTACGAAGTCTCATCGGTAACCCTAAAGATAAAAT
>CM043021.1:10927287-11045551 GCA_023690525.1 Holotrichia oblita
TAAAAGGAATTATTTATAATAAAATAATTCTAATTTCTGATTAAGTTCATCTTACCAAAAGAATTTCTTTAAATCCTCTGCACAATTCGTAGACGACCTTCTCATATGCGGCACTAAAGTGAAAATTCGTAAAGGTCTTAAACACCTTAGAATCATTAGTAATTGTGCACTGGAATTCGGAGGTACTCTTTTGGGCATCCAACAGAGGAATATTAAACTTACCTAAAAATAATTCAATTTTTCCACCGATTTATTTCGGGATAAACATACCAAATAGATAAAAACATCTAAAACAGCAGCGACATCCTTGATATAAGCTTTGGGTGTGAAAAATAATCCATCAGCCAAAATCTTTAAAGCTAATTCAATACTCATAAATATGACGAAACAATATTCGGCTATTTGCAGCGTCACATGTTCCATCACTCTATAATATGGTGTTTCAAACATCATAGATAAACATGAGAGAGTGGTCATGGTTATCATTACCCAATCGAGATACGTGACTAATCCCAAGAAATTGCTGTAAAAAATGTAAGATTGGGTTTCTACTATTATTATCATCTTCATTATTTTGACTTACTGCAAACTTTTATATTGGACTTTCCTCTCTTTACCGGTTATGGGATCTTTGAGTCTTGCGTCATATCTAGCGTAAACGATTAGTTGGCAAATTTTGCGGAATTTGCTTTCTCTTGGGACCGCAAATAAGGGTGTGTCAAAAAATGGATGATTCTCTCTCAGATCCTCTTCTCTTTGGTTTCTATTAAAAAAACGTTTAAACATTTTCTAGATTACCTAAAAAATTAGATAAAAAAACCTTCTCATCTCAGCTTGTTGCCTCTTAGCTTGTAACAGCTTTATATCCAAATCATGCGGTCTTGCTCTAGCTGAACTAACTCTATTAACACCAATATCACCATTCTCCATTAAATGCTCGTAAGTTTGCTTCAATTTAATCGAACCGCTTCTGACACTTCTCCTGATGGATCTTGATCCAAATCTAAGATGATAAACGAGAAATATAATCTTAAGTAATCTTATTTTTGAGAATTAGTTTCCAATCAATGTTTAAACTCACTTCTTGGTATCGATACGTAACTGTTTCATACTGTTGATTGTTCCTTGAGGTTTTAAAGGACCTTTACTACCTGGAACTGGTATCATGGAGGAGTCCCCTAACATCAATCTTTGATTATTGGAGTCACTGGAAGGAATTGCTATTTAAGAAAGTTATAGAGTGTAGGTTACGAGGTTCAGTTTTGAGATCTATTTGTGCAGCAGTGGTGTAATTTAGGTTACTCACTAATACTCATATTGAACCACCAATAAATAATGAGCAATCGAACGAAGACTCTTGGTAAAGTGGACAGTAGCAGATGTTTGGTTAGCTTGACTAGAAGCTATTTATAGCTTCAAGTAGGTGTTTGTTAGGTGGAATCTCATAGATTGAAATCAGAATTAATGAAACTTAGTTCTTTTTCTTTGGGACCAGTGTTTTCTAACTTGTGGTCTATGGCCAGTTCACTAAAGTTTAACGGTTCAATTTTGGAGTCATAAGGAAGTGTGATTCCATGTGTAGCATGGGATCACATATTACTCTAGAAGACTTGCTTTTAAATTGATTTTTCAACATGAAAACAATTGACTGGACAAAATGTGTAGGAGTTAGCACAGACAAAGCCAAAAACATATCTGGAACTGCAAAGGCTTTAACCATCTTTGGGGTACTTAGTATATAAATTTGACTGACTTGATTTTGGGACCTACTAAAGATGAAGATGGAGTAAGAGACTGTCTCCAAAAATTGTTTCTAGAAAATTAGAACAATTTTGGGTTCCTGACAAAATAAACATAACTATTGAACAACTGTCATTATATTAATGATCTGAATACTAAACTGCAAGCAAGATTATATAAATTGTTTCGATGTAGAAGACAAATTGAAGCAACTATTTTAAAATTGGAATTGTATGAGTCACACTACTAGTCACAAATAGGAAAGTGGAATCTTTCCAAAATTTGTCAAAGTTTTTTGAAATGCTGCAGAAGACTCTACCATAAGATCAAGTTAACATATTTTTATTTAACTTACTTGATAATATGAGCTATCGAAGCTCTCTTTAATTTGGAATTCACAACTCTAACTTTTGGCAAATTATTTAAAATCTTAAGAGGCTTCTGCTTCCGGTAGATGATCTTGGAATCGAAGACCTCTTCAGAAATCTTTTTCACGCTATTTTCAGAATTCTCATCGTCTTCTGTTTCATAAACGAATTGCCGCATAAAACTTTCTCTAACCTAGAATTAAATAGTCTTCTAATATGAAGGGAGTATTGAGATATGATATTTACCTTTGGTAAGTTGAAATCTGATGGGACTTTATGTAAAGTTACCATTAGAGGACTGTCAGGGAATTTCTCAAAAATTCTCAATCTGAATGGGAGAGTTTCCTTAATTTCTGCGCTTTGTTCCCTATATTTTAACTGCTTTAATTTCTTGATATCTTCATCTAATTCCAAATTATCTAAAATAACAGCTACGAATAAACTTAACACAATCTACAACAAAATTATTTCTAAATTAATTTGACGATATTTTTTTTAGGTTTTAACTTGATATTACCAACGTTACGAAAAGATGGTATAATATGAAGTATAAAGCTACTAATGGAGCTAATGTTGGCTGTGTTCTCCACATGGTTTCGTCCATAACCTCCACCCAAGCTTCTTGCGTCAAAATTTGGAACATGGACATGAACGCCTCAGTAAAACTTTCAAATTTAGTGAAATCGCAAAGGAAGCAAAATAATTGCATTGAAATGCTTGAAGAGATAATCAACAAGCACATAGTGAATATGATCAAGCTCCCTAATTTCTTTCCAGGACCGAAAATTTTATAAACGAAATCTTCTAGTAAAGGCGAAGCTTTGATCAAGCGTACCACTCTGAGTACCTAAAATGCATAATCATTTAAAAAATTCATCGAGAAGATTATTGGAGAATACTTGAAAATATGTAAAACCTGTCATATAAAATTGGGGAATTATATGTATCGAAGTTCCAATTGCTAATAATAATTCGAATTTATGAATGGAGTGCTTCCAGTATCCTCTCCAGCCTAAACACCACATCTTAAAGATGGTTTCTAAGTTTAAAAGAATGGTGAATCCCACCTCGATGTAATAATATTTTTCATAGAAGACGCTTCGAGGTCTCTCATCATGTTTAAAATGCATTGTAGCGGTTACGATACCATTAGCTAGGATGATACACATAACAAGCAATCGGAAATGTGGTGATCTCAAGATGGTGTAGAATATTTCCGGTGCTAAACCCCATGTTTATTTTCATCTAAAGTTACCAGTTTCCAACCCCTATCATCACCAGTCAAAATCTGCAATAAAATCATCGTCAAGAGTCTGGTTAATATATGCTTCAATTATTTGGGCTTACTTGAGATGCTGTGCTGTTCTGTATATGTCCTCTAGCCCCCCACATCTGTTGAAATTGCACTCTAATCTCGTTAAAAGTTTCAGTTATTACAGCTATGAATACGTTCTTGACTAGCCAGGCTAAGAAGAATATCATTGTGCTGAAATATAGTACAGCTCTCCAACCAGGTAAGGAGTCAATAGCTCTGTACATGATAAAAACCCAGCCTTCTTGTGATGCTGCTTGATAAACGGTGAAGAAGCTAGTAACTGTTTTAAAAATATGTTAATTTTAGAGAGGGTGCAGACGAGTTAGATGGAAACTGTACCAAATTCGTCGAATCCGTTAAAGCCCATGGTGTATCTTGATAACTCTAGTTTCATGCATTTCATTCCAGGTGGGCATTGGTACCCGGAATTTGGATCTAATGAGCAAAATGTGTCCGGAATCGCTAAATTATTGATGGTAATATATCTGAAATACCAACTTTAAAGGTTAAATTTTTAGCTCATAATGAAAATATCACACGATGGATCCGTCGTATTGAGTACGCAATGATTCTTCAACTCTCCAAAGAATTGGACACCGAGTAATCCGTATAAAGACATGAAGAATAAGAAGAATAAGGTTACGTTGTAGATCTGCTGACTTGATCTCCTGTAATGTTAGGTTTTAATTTAAAGTATTTTTATTCGGTGGGAGTATTTTAAAAGCTTACTTGAAGATTTGATTTATTCTTGATTTTGGCATTGAAAATTTTAAAAACACCCTTAGGAAACGTATCATGATCAGCGGTCTGGGGACCCTTAATATGGATAAATAGCTGAATCTCGGCACAATGCTCAACATTTCGAAAACTTGTAGTATTACCGAAATCCAAAGGAAGAATACCATGCTAGCGTCGAATTGGCACCAATGGTCTCTGAGGTAAGCTTTCTCAGTCTAAGTGCATTGAAACCATGATGTAATAAGAGGTTAATTAAAATTTTAATAAATGTCGGATAAAAATAAGCAGTACAGGTTGAACAAAATAATAATGCCCGTAATCCTATTGAAGATGTTGCCCTCCCTCGTTTGTTGAAGAGCTGTATAATTTGCTAGAAGGATTTTAACAATTGTGGAGTGTCAAAACTGGAAAACAACTTGAGGCGTTCTTTGACAGGTGTCGCAAATATTTTAATAGTTTAATTATCATGTTGTGGTGGTAATTGTGAAAATTTGAAGGTTTGGAGGAAGACCAATGTCAAAGTTTGTGTTCAATAATTTATGATTTTACCACTTACTTTTAAGATACCCCTTATATGCATTTTAGCTATCATTTCGGCCGTGAACAGAACAGTTACTAAAATATCACATCCAAAAGTAATATATTGCATCGGAGGAATTTTTTCAAAAGTTTTAGGCGTATTACAACTAACAGAAGCAAGACTTATAAGGGCGCACATTCTCATCATCCTTCGCACCCATCTCTAAAAATTTTACGCAGGTTATTTAATTTTTTAGGTTTTTCTAAAGTGTTGGATTTTCTACATTTCCTTTTACCTTATTCACCCATTCAATATCGGCACTCTCGTTGAAGGCCTCATCCGGCCCATAATCCGCCAAAGCGGGCTCACCTTTCAAGCTCTGTTTACGACCCAACATCATCTTGATTGCGTTACAATTAAATCGTATTTGGCAGATACATTTGTGTAAAATTGACGATCTAGAATATATAAGAATAAGAGTTAGAAATTTAGATGTTTAAGACAATTTTTTCGTTATACTTATTGATTACATCTTTGCAGTACTGAATTTTGCTTTATTAAAGGTACTTGGGGTGTGTAGAGCGGTTGAGAGTAGCTGCCGTACTAAAGGGTGCGAATGATGCGAAAGAGAGCAGAGAAAATCAATACTGTGACTGTAGAGATTTTGCCAACCTAGAATGAATGATGATGAATGTTCAAATTTTAGTTAGCTTTAATAGTAAAGACCAATGTTTAAATGAAACTCGTATTTCATTTAAAAGTTGTTGGTATTAAACCTACCAAGCATTAATTTAATTTTAGAGTTACACCTTTTTACATTAAAATCTAAGCTTGATTTATTCTAAACAAAAATAGTAGTATCAATAAGAACAGTAATGTGCGTCTTTAGTTTTTGACATAATCCAGCTTAAATATGTTGTAATTTTGGTATACACTCCTGGAGCACCTGCACCGCATTTGATTCCAGAAGAAACTAATCCTAAAACAGAATTTACATTAATAGAAACACTGGAAATTAATAATAATATAGGAAGCTTGATATATCTGAACAATTTATTAATTTAAACATATTTTCAAGGTCATGCTACTTCTGGAAATACAAGAAATCGATAGCAACTTTGGTATATCTTTTTGGTATTTATAAATAGTGGTGCAGTGGCTGAGTAGATCGCAAAAGCACATCAGGTACACTGGAATAACGTTGAAGGGCAGATAAAGAGCAAACGGATGATGGAACAGCCATCAAGGCAATTACTAGCAACCAAATACAGCTTACAACAGTGATGAGTCTGTTAATAGGACACGGCTGCCTAAGGAAATACCTACACAGAATTGGCACCTTCAAGGATGGGCCTGTTTCTAGATTATGCAATGAGGAGGAGGAGGCAGCGTACCACATTGTATTTAAATGCGTTGCATTGCAACAGCGGAGACTCTCACTGCTAGAAGGAAAAGGTACTTGGGTATGGGCTTTCATTTTTAGCCGTATATCTGAGCGGAGAAGAGGGGGTGAGTTTGGTTACAATATTATGATTCCTTCTACTACTTGTGTGTGACCAGATCAATCCGTCAGTAAGAAAATCCTTTATTTCATAATCAGTTAAATATGTCCGAGCGGGTTTAGCAAGTGCATCACTTCAACATCTCATCCGATACTAACACGAAAGACATTCTTTAATTGAAAGCATCATTACCGGAGACGAAACCTGGGTTTAGGAGTTCACCCCAGAGTCGAAACAACAATCTATGATGTGGAAACATCCAGATTCCTCAGTTTACAACAAAATTAAAACTCCATCTGCCTACAAAACCATGGTCGCAGTGTTCTTAACAGCGACAGATACTGTGAAATTCCAAAGAAATTGTGTTGACACCAGTTACGTATGGAAGCAGCGGTAAAACAAACATCAGTTCAAATTAAGTCAGGGGATCAAGAAAGGAGCCTCTCAAAGATCAACAGGAAAAGAAAACCATAAACGAGGAATCCAAAGTAAAAGCTGAAAAATGGAAATTTGTATTCAAGAAGAAAACCCAATCCTTCTATTTCTCCTCCTGATGCTACTTTATGCCTTCTCTCTCGTTTTAGTTACAGTTTCGTCATGTCTTCTTTTTTAACTGTTATTGAATTTTCCGTTCGGAAAATTCAAGTGAAGATTATGAGTAGTTGAAAATGTCCTGTGTTGTTGAACAAAACCCTATCCTTCATTTAAATGGATTTTATTTTCCAATGCAATTCACTGTAGAATTTTTTGAATAGTTTTTGCCCTTGCTATGTTAAGCCAAAGACTGTAGGAGCTTATATTTTTGTATTAAAGTTAATTTGGAGCTGTCTGTTAGCTATGAAAGAAAAGCAGTTTGCTTTTGCAAAGTATTGGACTTGAACCTTTCCGTTGTCTTTTCTTATAAGAGTTTATTATTGAACAATGGGATGCTGGCATAATAGTGGACATTTCAAAACTATGACAATCACAATAGGTCATTACTTTTTCGGCTTTGCTGGAGCACAATAAAAGAAATTGCACTAGATCACAATAGATCGTACAAAAGAAGGGAAGCAGTCATTGTATTTGCAGTCGTAACTGTTAATCTGTTGTAATTGCCAGCCACACAAAGAACAGGCAAGGAGAACATAGGGACATAGAACCTAAGAGAGAAGGATAGTAGTGAAGGATAGAAGAGAATGTGGGGGAGGTTTCAGTGGCTAGGAGTTCCACACTCCCGGACAAGAGCGGAATTATGAGTCCGGGGTGTAGTTAATAATACTACATACAGCCCCCAGAATTCCATGGCCAACTGTTAACGAGTCTTCTTTCAAATTAAAGATTATCTGGGAAGAAACGGTGACACGGTAGTGTACAGTTGGCAATACATGCTAAGTAATGTTTACAAAGTATTGATTCATCGTATTGATATAATTGAACGTTCTTGATTTGCTAAATAGGACTAATGCTTAAAAGGGGTTTAGTAATTAGATAAAAGGTTGGACAGAAAATTTGGACTAAGTGACATGATGTTCATAAGATACGAGTAAGTTTGTTTTATCACTGGGCACAAGTAAGATTTTTTTCCATCATCCCCTTCACACTACGGCCAATATCCTATTGTATAATGCTGTCTTAACTAGGTTGAATAGCCTGTGTGGTAAATCTCTTTCAGGCATTCCTGTAAATAGGTTTCTTTCTCCTAACAGTGGCTCAGTCTCCGCTGTTCTAATCCAACTTATTCAAAATGTGGTAGGCTATCTCCTCTTCTTCATTACATAGTCTACAAATAGGCTCATCTTTAAAGATACCAATTCTGTGTAGGTATTTTCAGTACAATAAATGAATTTGCACTAGATCACAATAGATCGTACAAGAGAAGTGAAACAGTCATTGTATTTGCAGTCGTAACTGTTAATCTAATCTATGCATGGCTTAAAACTAAACTGCTTTGATATACAGGGTGTAAAAAAATTAGACAACTTTGAAGGAAAATAGATGATGTTAAAACAAACAGTTTTTATTAATATTATTTTTCTCTACGACCGACGTTTTGTTTAAATACTAGGCGATAAAATAAGGGTGTGTAAAGTTACACCGACAACTTGAATAGAAAGAGAGGACTTGCGAATAAATAGATTAATGTTATTGTGTGATATTTCTCTCTGCGACGATTCGTTTGATCTTACATCGTATTCAACTTCTTAACAGAGCAGAAGTTATTTTTGAAGACTATCCACGACGTTTAGACGTTGCTCGATGGTACATACGAGGGAGCGTTTTTATATTCGCGGAATGAGCGGGTTGTAGGGGGGTGATTAGGCGCATTGGGGGCGTGGCCTGTGCAGCGACTCATAATTAGTATAAATACGAAGTTTCATTGTTATTAGACAGTTAGTCTTTGAGCTATCGTCAACCAAGTAACATAATCAGGAGTGAAAAGTGAAATATGGAAAAAATCGAATATCGTGCCGTTATAAAGTTCCTTACCAGGCAAGGAAAATCAGTCGCGACCATAATGAATCAGATGTCATTGGTTTACGGCGACTCTTGTCCAGGAAAGACCATGGTGTACAAGTGGCATAGTTTATTTAAACAAGGAAGGGAATCCCTTCAAGACGACGCGAGGCCGGGCAGGAGCATTGAGGTGACCACGCCAGCACTTATCCAAGTTCCAGTTGAAAAAATTTTACTCGAAGATGCTCGACTAAAGAAGAAACAACTCGCAGAAATGGTTGGAGTATCCGATACAACAATTTTTAAAATCCTACACGATCATCTCGGCATGTCTAAGGTCAGCGCAAGATGGGTGCCGAGAATGCTCACGCTGCCGCAAAAACAACAGCGCGTAGAGTGTTCGCGTGCATTTTTGGACCTCTGTAATGAAGACAAGGATGGTGTATTGAGTCGAATTGTTACTGGAGACGAAACTTGGGTTCATCATTATGAACCTGAGTCCAAACAAGACTCCATGCAGTGGCATAAAAAGGGCACAGCACCTCCCAAGAAATTTGAAGTGTCACAATCAGCTGGGAAACTCATGGCAACGGTATTTTGGGACTCGGAAGGAATATTGTTGATTGATTATAAAGATAAAGGTGTTTCTATAACCGGAGAAAATTACGCTTCAATATTAGAGCGACGAAAAGAAGCCATTAAAGATAAAAGACGGGGAAAATTGACGAAAGGTGTGCTGCTTTTGCACGACAACGCGCCCGTCCACAAGAGCCGCGTTGCGTTAGCTGCCCTGCATAAGGTGGGCTTCGAAATTGTGAATCACCCACCCTACAGCCCAGACCTGGCCACGAGTGATTATTACCTGTTTCCGAAAATGAAAAAAGATCTGCGGGGTAAAAATTTTCCTGCCGATGATGAAGTCAAGGAGGCAGTTTCGGCGTATTTTGCAGATAAAGAGAAATCATTTTTTTTATGAGGGTATAAATAAATTAATTGGAAGATGTGAAAAATGTATCCGTCTTGCAGGTGAATATATTGAAAAAGAAAAATAATTTGGTTTTTTTATTTCCATCCCTTATCCCCCATTCCGCAAATATAAAAACGCTCCCTCGTACATACATCAATCTGAAACAAACTAAAGTTTGTTCCTTGATATTGTTCACTGACGAAGCATTCTTCACAAGAGAAGATATTTTTAACTCTCACAACTCCCATATTTGGAGCGTGGACAATCTCCATGCTACATCCATTAGACTAATACTAATAATTTCATTTTTCCACCCTTGTACATTGTTTGTTTTTCGTTTTGAAGTCACCAATTTCTACCATGTAGTATTAAAGTAAAACGTCGTAGAGAAAAATAATGTTAATAAAAACTGTTTGTTTTAACGTCATCTATTTTTCTTCAAAGTTCGTCGATCGAATTTTTTTACCCCTGTATTTAATTATATCACCAGACTCAAAGTTAACATAAGTCTAGCTTACCAATGAGCTCATATTTTGGAGGCGAATTAATATGCGGATTATAAAACAATGGTCCTCCACTATCACCCTGAAAAGAGATCCAATATGAAGGACTATAGTGAAGCTTGTATAATAACTTTGATTCTGTAGATGCTTACCTTGCATGCATCTGTTCCTTTAGCATACGCACACAACATAAATTCAGAATTATAATACTTCCCTATACCAGAGCTTTTGCAGTATTTGTCACTCATTATTGTTAGCGTAGCTAGTTGTAATGAATCAGAAGCAGCGTTAATTGCGGATAAACCCCAACCTAAGATGCTAGCATTTAAATTGGTATATTTAGATTCTAAAAAGGAACAGTAGTTAATTGCTTTGATTATGCTATAAAAATTGTTTGTTAAATTGTATTAAAAGTATCTTAATTAATCCTATTATTACACTGAATATACCCGGATTAGGTAGACATATTGGAATTGTATTCGCGTCAAATTTGATCCGTCTATTCAATTTTATAAGAACCATGTCTTTTCGTTGAGATGGCGGTAATAACAAGTTTTGAAATTGCACTATTTCAACAGGTTGATATTTGTCGCCCTTTTTTTCAGAACGACTGATTGTATGGAGATAAATATCGAAATTAAGTCCATTTGCTCTGGAGCAAGATAACAGTTATTGTTTATCGGAACATACCTAATAAATAATACTCACCTTGATGAACAATGATCGGCTGTTAAAATATATAAATCATTTATAACTACTCCTCCGCAGAATAATACTTTGGTGATTTGTATATAAGCTATCCATGGATATTTCAGCGATGATACCGGTTTACCCCCGATAATTCTATCTTCTAAATCTGGTAGTTCACCGCATTCTACATGTGAAAAAAAAAAAACACTGATATATGTAAGTTTATTTTGATGCAAAAATACATACTGCATTCGCTAATAATAGGTTTAATAAGATTGCTTAAACAAACAAACGCAAAAAAACTGTTTCTTTGAATTAACATGATGCCAATGTGTTATTTTATTGCATTCATACGAAAAGAAATATTAATTTTATGGTTTGTAATTGTATGCGACACTTATAAGATTCAATTTTATGAGTGGTTTAATGTATTTAATTAACCAACGAAGTAATAGATTAAAATCAAGGTAAATAATAACTTCGATTTGAATTTATGAAACGCTACAAATTACTTAATGAATATTTTGATTTGGATAAGCAAACTCTAACTTACAGTTCTTGCTGTGCATTCAGGTGTATGTATGTAAATTGCTCCATGGGTTTGTTGCACACACCGTTTCTAAAATTTCTACAACATTGTGTGAAAGCCTTACGATAGCTGTGTTTCTGATCTTATCTGGATCAAAGCCTAACTGCAACTTATAGGTTATTAACCAGATCGTTTATCTGGTCATTAACCGGGCTGGTGGCTTAGTGGCTTGCACACTTGCCTCGCAGTCCGGCAGTACCGGGTTCGAACCCCGGTGCTTCCTTTCTGAGTTTGGTTTTCTTAGTTTTCCAAATTCCACGGCAAATGCGGAAAGGTAACATCTTAAGTTTATCTGGTAATTCTGTTGGGGGATGCTAATGCATGGATTATTATTATTATTATTATTATTATTATTAATCTCAATCGTATGCAAACTCATTTGGACTGTGAAGAGAAATGGGCTTTGACATCCTCCAAAGAGAACCATTACTTGCTAATAGTGCTCATCATTAAATTGTTTGAGCGCTATCTTGAGTCTATTATAGAAGATGTTCGTTCTCTCAGCTCTCTCAGGTTTCCAGTTCTCTGCGCCCTCTTTCTCTCCTTCTTCTCTAGCATTATCTCTAGCATTCTCTAATCATTG
The DNA here is from genome assembly GCA_023690525.1 of Holotrichia oblita. Lineage (NCBI taxonomy): Eukaryota > Metazoa > Arthropoda > Insecta > Coleoptera > Scarabaeidae > Holotrichia > Holotrichia oblita. Next base: position 10,939,239 of record CM043021.1, read on the forward strand.
ATCAGAATCAACTATGATTAAAAGAGTAGCAAGTAACGATAAAAATAAAATCACGTTGCATGACTATTTTCGCCCTACAGTACGTAAAACGACTCAAGGATATCACTTATAAAAACATAATTGAAAGCAATGAACTCATGACAATGCTTGCTTTATGCGAGACAATGTACTATTGTTTCTTTTTTTACCTGATACTATGGCTAATAAGACATTGTTTATTTACGTGATATTGATATATCAGGTATTGTATAAAATATTTGATTTACAGAATCTTACAATGAACTTTGTCTACATATTTATTCACGAGTACTGTCTCTATTAATTAGGAGCCTATTGTTTATAGAACTGTTGAATATGTTTATATGTAATTGACAGGTAAATTACAGTAAACCATAAGAAACAAAAATCGAGAATTTTAACAGGGGACTCCAGGAAAGAACATTTGCTTACTTGGCACACAACTATATCTAAGAAAAAACCCAAGGAGGAACCAACCCTAAACCCCTTCTCATTTATAACTTTAACTTCGCTATACAACACTGCCAATCTGGGATCATAAAAAGAAACTCCCTATGCAGTGATACAAAACCGAAATAGAAGCTTAAACCCTGGCTACAAATTGGATTCCTCAATTGGATTATTGGAAGGATCTGCTCACACAAGCATTCCATTATCAAAAGGTGCAGTTATTACTCCGCCTAATAGTGTTACTCCTTCCAGGGAGATTATCTTGAAAGGTTGTTTTCCAATCCACTTGCTGTAAGTTGCATGAGATTGCAGCCAACGACGTAAAGAGCATTGTTCAAAAGGACACCTTCAGTCAGCGGTAGAATGGCAGAATCATACAGAAACAGCACAATGGACCTGCATTTATTATGGGGAGGAGAATGATGCTGAACACACGATTTTTAAATGCTAAAGATGGGATGCACAAAGAAACCGGTGCAGTCCAGAACTAGGACAAGCCATCACACCTGACAACATAACCGAAGTCATGGTAATGAGACAAGCTAACTGGGAAACTGTTATGAATCTATGTCGAAAAATAATGAGAGGAAAGGAAGAAGAAGAGCGAGCCACACAAAGAACAGGCAAGGATAACATAGGGGCATAGAACCTAAGAGAGAAGGATAGTAGTGGAGGATAGAAGAAGAGAATGTGGGGGAGGTTTCAGTGGCTAGGAGTCCCACACTCCCGGACAAGAGCGGAATTATGAGTCCGGGGTGTAGTTAATAATACTACATACAGCCTCCAGAATTCTATGCCCAACTGTTAGTGAATCTTCTTTCAAATTAAAGATTATTTGGGAGGAAACGCTGACACGTTGGTGTACAGTTGGCAAAATAATGTTCACAAAGTATTGATTAATCATATTGATATAATTGAACGTTCTTGATTACCTAAATAAGACTAATGCTTAAATAAAATTTGGTGATTAGATAAAAGGTTGGCAGAAAATTTGGACTAAGTGACATGGTGTTCATAAGATACGAGTAAGTTTGTTTTATCACTGGGCACAAGTCAGATTTTTTTCATCATCATACCCTTAACACTACGGCCAATGTCCTATTGCATAATGCTGTCTTAACTAGGTTTAATATCCTGTGTGGTAAATCTCTTTCAGGCATTCCTGTCAATAGGTTTCTTTCTCCTAACAATGGCTCAGTCTCCGCTGTTCTAATCCAACTTATTCAAGGTGGTAGGCTATCTCCTCTTCCTCATTACATAGTCTACAAATAGGCTCATCTCTCTCATCAGTCCCGACGTGTTAAGAGACTCATACAGCCCCCACAATTCCATGTCCAACTGTTAGTGAGTTTTCTTTCAAATTATAGATTATTTGGGAAGAAAATAAATTTGGTAAAATTTCTTGTAGTAGTGTTTGATGTTGTAACTTTGCAAATATTTAAAAGCTTTGATCAGGGTCAAGCTGTCAACTGAGACGAAGAAGGGTCACAGTTGTAGTAGGAAAACCACGAACAAAAAAGCCATCCAGCCTACACCAGATTGCTTCAAGAGGCTAAGGTTTGAATAGACAGAACAACCAAGAAAGCAGGTAATCCGAAAAAAAGACAAAAGATAGTATAGCGAATTAAAAATTCTCAAGAAAAAGGAAGCAACAGGGAAATAAGTAAAAAATTGAAAACTTTGAAGGAGAAGTAATACCTTCAATGTATGAAGGAAATAAATAATAAATAAAAACATCATCATATTTTTAAAAGGATAGCATCGAAAATGCTGATTAAAGTACTGTCAATATGATAATAAATATAAATGATCGTTAGGGGATGATACTCAATATCTACTAAGTAAATTAAACGAGTAATATAATTTTCTTTATTATTATCGATTGAACAAATAAAAGTTAAGCCAGAATAAACATATATCTAGTGCTGCCACTACATTGAACGCGAAACTTTACTAGATGTCATATACACATACATACCTACATAGATCCAAATAATTATGGCTCAAACTGATATATTCAACGTCTTACAACCTTTTCTGATTTTAAGGAAATATTGTGGGTTTTTATCTGTCAAATTTGACGAACTCAATTACCCAAGAAGACTGGAAAATAGTAAAATTCATTTGTTGTTTTCATCAATAGTGCAAGTATTCGTTTTAATTCTACTTCTACAAATGTATTGGAGTTCAATCCAACTTTATTCAGATATGTCGTCAATCCTTGAATGGTTGATCTATGTCGTATATTATTGTTTAGATATGATCCTATTGAGTATTAGTATAATCCTCAGTAAGATTTATAATGAAAGACTGATTCAAATTTTCAATAAAATTAATATTGTTGATGAGAATTTAAAAGATATTGGAATTAAATTAGATTATCCTCAAATAAAAAGTTCATCCTTCTGGGTTTTATTCGTCATGAGCTTGGTCGATATAATCCATAAACTAACATATATTTATGCCGATTACGTATCTGTTAGAGATATATCTGCTAGCATTTATAGGGGCTGCTTAACTGTATATATTGATTACGCTCAAATTAGTCATATTACACTGTTCTATTGCATAGTCCTTACAGCTAAGAATATGCTGAATAAATTGACACTTCGTTTGGAGACATTACTGACAAATCAGGTTAAGAGTAGCCGTTTCTACAATGAGAGAGCATTGAAGTTATATGCTGATATCTTCGCTTTTGTTAGAGACTTTATTGGAATGTCCTCTCTACAATTATTGCTTACGTTCGGCATCATCGTTTGCTTAATCGTATTCCATACGTTCGATTTAGTAGTTTTTGCATTGGATATGGATAAGTTCGATTTGAAGATATATATGATGACCATCGTGTTTTCAATGTGTATCTTGTTGAGTGGTGTTGCTATTATAGGAGCGTACATTGTTGGTTCAATAATATATCATAAACAGGTGAGTTAAATTAATTTCACGATCGCTCTGTATATAAAAAGCATCACAATACTGAAATTAATGAAATATCAGACACGGTTGTTGCCCAAATATAATTTGTAATGCTTTCCATTCATTTCTAATACCTAAATTGAATTTAGTTTCGAAACAGCACAGATCAAATTGTAGAAACGCGATTAGAAAATGACGAGAACTGATGTTTCTGAATTGTTAAAGCCATCGTTGCTTTTTAGAAAACAATTTGGTTTCCTTCATGTTAAATTCACTAAAGACCCCGGTACCTACACCAAAATGATTTTGTTACGTATGGCCAGATTTTTTAGGTTTTCAGAGCAGTTATAAGCTAGTATCGAGGTTATCTGAAATTTAGGTTTAATGAACATATTGATCGTCACATTAAGCAGATTAATGTATAGTTTTTTCGCCATTCAGTACGCAGGAAAGAAAAACCTTGCACGAACCACCAGTCCCTATATAAATCATGTCATGATATACAGAGGGACATGACAAAAATGAGCATATTTCTTATTATGTTGTTATTTCCTTTAATTTCTTGGAAAATAAACTTTGAATACAACATTTTATTAAAGAAGTTAACACATTATTCATCCACAGCGTCAACTCTGGCTTCCTTAATATAAATTTCATAATACGAGCTTTCTGCATCATTTTTTCTTATGCTTTGTCAAATTTCAAGTTGTAGTTTTTCTTTCATGTTCGGTGTACCGATGAAAGCAATGGATTTTTTGATGGGCAATCGATTCATTCGAACTCTATAAATCGCCGAGACCAGACGGCATCCAATCATGCTGCAGAAGGGAACTACTGTACGCGATACTGTGCAACATCTTCAGATGTTGTCTGACTTTTGGATACATACCAGAAACCGTGGAGGAGTACTAAGGTAGCATTCATACCGAAGCCTGGGAAAGCAGGATAGGCTACGGCAAAGTCCCTAAGACCAATTAGCCTAATGTTCTTCACTACAAAACAAGGAAATGATGCTGGGGGTTTTCATCGACATCGAGGAAGAATTCAGCTCAATTACCAGGGCTGTCACAAGCAGAGTTGTGTCACTTGGATAGACTCTATGCTTAGTGGTGGAAGCCACAGTCGCAGGCGAGACTCTGACGACCCGGGTGGCTAGGGGTTGTCGGCAAGGTGTGGTCCCCTCTCCTATGGTGCCTAGTTGTAGACGGGCTTCAGGAGATGTTTGACGATCATGGGCATAGGGTACTGGCCCACGCGTCATTACAGCGCGAGGCATAACACCGCGGTCAGAGATCGACTGCAAGAGGTTCTGAACGTAGTTAGCAGATGGACAGAGTTGGCAGCATCCACATTCTCAACTCTGGCTTCCTCGATATAAATTTCATAATACGAGCTTTTTGCGTCCTTTTTCTCTTGTGCTTTGTCAAATTTTAAGTTCTGGTCTTCCTTGCATGTTAGGTGTATCGATCAAAACAATGGATTTTTTTTTCATTTTTGTCTTTTGTGGTTTAGTCTGTTTTTGTGCCTTTAAGTGTAGTCTTACCTCTTTTGGAAAAACCGAATGATTTTGTAATATTTTTGGATGCTTCATGCTTCAAAACATCTTTTTTAGTTAATTTAAACTGTGTAGTGTAAAAGTGGACAACTTGGTGGTGTCCCATCAAGTTTTGTACCGCAATGTGCAATGCACACATTCGTATTTAAAGTTGTTGATTCTGAGGTTGTTTCAGTCAGTAATGAAGCAAATTGCGGTTTAATTATGTTATATTGCGATTTATGAACAAGAATGAAAACCAAATCTGCTCTTAAATCGATAGCACATAGACCAGATGTCCAAATATGTACCACCAACCTCTCCTATTCCAATTTTGTGAGACAGATTCCTAATTTGTATCCAATATGCTGTATAAAGCAAAACACTACAGAGTGTGAGTAAAAATAATTCTGGACCTTCGGAGTAGCAAATGATGTTGGTACAAAATGGACTGAAATTTGTGTTAATATTGGCTTCACATTTGTTATCTTAATTAGGCTATATTACAACGTGTATACGGAGGTCATCTTTTCAAACTTAAGCAATATTGACATCAAAGTAAGATCCATGTTGTGCTAAGTTTTGCCACGATCCTATGTTGGATGAGGGCTGCTACAGTGACGTGATAGAACTAAAGGTAAAATTAAAGTATTTAGGTAGGGTGTCCCAACTTTTGGGAATGCATTATGTAAGTTTCATAATTTATAGAAAGTTAATATTTTCCAAAGACAAGTTAACGTGAGGTCTGTGGCACAGATGAAACAAAGAACAACTATTAATTATGTAGTAATCACAGAGTTATTTAATTTAAATTGTTTTTGAAACAAGACTATAAGATAGTGCGTTTTAATGTATTGAACACTACTTTTGCTCTCTTTATTTAAATTGTGTGATCGTTAAATTTATAAAATGAAAACACATTAAAAATAAATATGTATACTTATGAGATATGGATTGACCCAATCCATTACTGCAGTTGCTAAGTTAAAAACACTGCATTCAATCCATTTCAAATACGTTAGAAAAACAATACAATTTTCATAGGTGCAGTGAATATTGAGGGGACACAATACTTTACATTTAACGTTATTAGTTTCACAAGTAGTGTTGTATTGATTTTAATATGGCAGACACAGATATATTCGATATATTACAGCCATCTATATCTCTCCAAAAGTGTTTTGGCTTCTTATCTGCTAAATTCAACACCGATAAACATCCAAAGTTACTGGAAAAAAGCAAAGTGCATTTCGTACTGTGGACTGTGGCTCAGTTATGCGTATTGATTATGCTGATACACATTCATTTGACTTCAACTAAATCCAGTTACATGTTAGAATCAGTTATAGAGTGGATGAATTATTTGGTATTTTGTATTTTAGACATAGGACTCGTTGCAGTGCTTATAATGTCCAACAAATTTTATCATGGAACGTTGATAACTATCTTGAATAAAATTAGGATAATCGAGTATAAATTGCAACTTATTGGGAGCAAATTAGATTATAATCAATTGAAAAGTAAATGTTATTGGATTGTATTCTTACAACTACCATTAAATGCAATTTATTTGGTGACTCTCACATATGTATATTACGCATATTCCGAAGATATATTTGGTTGTATCTACAGAACATCTATAAGTGTGTATAATAATTGCGCCCAATTTTGTCAGCTTATAAATTTCTGCAGTGTAGTTTTTATTACTGAGAACATGCTGAAGAAATTGAAACTTCATTTGGAAGCTATTATTTCTAGTAGAATCAACGCTAATCAAAATGATCGAAGATATCTGGGACACCTAAAAGGAAGAGAACTTGTGCGAACAATACTGATCCTCTATGGAAATATTTTTGATTATTTCAGGAAGTTTATTCGCATCGTTTCCATACAATTACTCTTCCAATTCGGGATGATTTTCAGCATAGTTATTTTCCACTTATTTAACTTAATCGTTCTGATTCTCGTGAATAAATTTGACTCGAAACATTGGTTTTCTTTTTCTCTATTATTTGATGGAAGTTTTACGATAATGCTGTACATTATTACATCAGAACGATTTTATAAAGAGGTAAGCTCCCTCGGAAGTCTAGCCTAATATTTACGTTAACATAATTTGTTTAATCGGTTTGGCCCTTTTACTTGATTGTATACTAGTACTTACAAACAGCAATTACTAGAAAAATGTAATTCTTTAGCCCACTATTTAAGTAATAGGTACAGAAGGTGTCAGATATTCATTCAGTTATGACTGAAATCGATGTGTTTGAAATATTACAACCTCCATTGCTACTTAAAAGATGTTTCGGCCTTTTGTCTGTTAAATTCGATCGAACAAAGCATCCCATAATCCTTGAAAAATGCAACGTACACTTTGTAATTTGGATAATTGCACAAATCTTCATTTTAATTATGTTTATCAGGATGTATTGGGTGTCATTAGAATTTTATACCAGCATGTCGTCGATTTTAGAATGGTTGGCTTACACTTCTTATTCTTTACTAGATGTTACACTCCTGTTTATCTGCATGGTATCCAGTAAATATTACAATGCAACATTGATAAATGTGGTAAATAAAATTATCACTATAGAACAGAAATTAAAACGAATCGGAGTTGAATTAGATTACGCGCAATTAAAAGTTAATTCTCTATTTATTATGTTCGTTTACATACTAATTAACATTATTCATGTGGCAACGTTCAGTTATGCAGATTATACAGCTGCTGGAGATATATTAACTACATTTTCCAGGACTTTTACTCTTATTTTGGTTGATTATAGTGGAGTCGGAGGCTCAATATTGTTTTGCTGTATGGTTTTGGTAACTACAAATATATTAAAGAAATTAAACCAACGATTGGAGACTGTTCCGGCTGATCCAACTCACTTCAACTCTATAATTAAAACAATATCTATAATCTACGAAGATATCTTCGATTACTTTAGAGATTTTATGCGGACATTTTCTCTTCAATTACTTTTCGATTTTGGAATAACTTTTAATGTACTTTTGATCCAGCTCTTTAATTTAATCATGTTGATTCTCAAGAATGGATTAGATCGAAAACACATGACAACAGTTTTTTATGCAATCGGTCATTTATTGAATGAGATTTGTTTCATGACGTTCTACGTTGCCATTTCTGAGATGTATTACAGAGAGGTAAGTATCCTATCTTTTTTTTTTTTTTTGAATTTAGTTGTATATCTTCCGGCTCATTAACATTTGTTAGGTAACAAATTGTGTGACAACATTTAGTATTATCATGTTTACGAATTTAATAAGATGTCTATGTTGGGACTAGCAAGTACACCTAAGAAAGAAAAGGCTGGTAGTGATTGAGACGGGAACTGTCCAAAACAGTTCGTCTGAATAATTGGCGAAAAAAAAAAAGAAAGTTGTCGGAGTGACCTACTTGCTAATAACAGAATAAATATTACCAATTGGTTGCCTCCAATGTTTTTCTTCCGTATTTTCTGAAGAAGATATTCACCAGCACGGTGACGTCTTGAATTATTGCATAAAAAGAACAATTGGATTAACCGCTTTCTAATGAAATAAAGCCAATTGTGAGGTCAACAGAACTAAGACCAATTTGTGATAAGTCCCATCGTATCAGGCAGCTCACGTAAAACTTTAAGCTGTAGAAGTCGGGGGTGGGAGGGTGAAGCACATGAAAGGAAGGATGAGATAGGAAGATGATGGTTAATATTGTCCTTATTTAGTCTGCATGGGACCTTACAATCATTCCAAACGTGGGATAGTTTGAGTTAAAGGTATAGAATGAAGAAGTATCAAAAATGATGTTTTTAGAGTGCATCAAGAGTAATTTGGTAGTAAAAATTGGCAATAAATTAAATAGTTAACTACAGTGAAACAATTATTAAAACTATTAAAAATATTTCGGCTAGCAGAATAATAATGAGAGGAGATATAAACATTTTATTTTTGTAAGTGCTGCTGAGGTAATAGCCTTTTTAAAATCGCAGGAGTCAAGCTGTAGAAACAGGATTTTGATCATACAAAAACGAGCTATAAGAACTATAGCCAATGTAGGTCGTATGGAGTCTTGCAGACCTTTATTTAAGAGATTTGCCATTTTGACCTGTATAAATCAATACATTTACGAAGCTATCACGTATGCTTATGATAATATAAGTGACCTTCCTAAACAGGAAGCTTATGAGACCCGCTTTCGGCCTGTGGCCGCACCACAATACAGATTATCGCGAAGTTTGAAGTCTTTCAAGTTCACATCTATAAAGTATTACAATCAACTTCCAAATAATTGGAAAATAAAATTAAGAACTTCTTGCGGGAGAATGTGTTCTACGACCTGGGTGAATTTCTAGACTATAAATTTTAATGTGTATTTTGTGTATGTAAAATGTAAGACATGTGAAAGAAGAATTGTAAACTTTTAAAATGTTTGTCAATATTATGACGTATGTACAGAGCTCTAAGCTGTCTGACATAAATAAAGATCTATGTATCTATTTATAAGTTCTTAACATTTTTTGGTGGTTCACATATCTTCTTTGATGATTTTCAGCATATAGTTATTTTCCACGTATTTAACTTACTCGTTCTGATTCTCGTGAATAAATTTGACTCGAAACATTGGAAGATTATCTGGTTTTCTTTTTCTCTATTATGGGATGGAATTTTCACTATAATGTTATTATACATCAGTTACATCAGAACAATTTCATCCAATAATGACTTTCAGAATAATTTTCTACTCACTTAATAGATGTGACCCTTTTAGTTGATTGTTTACTAGTACTTGCAGACAGCAATTACCACAAACCGTTTAACTTTGTAGCTTACTATTTAATTAATAGCTGCAGAAGGTGTAATAAATTCTTCCAGTTATGACTGGAATTGGTGTGTTTGAAATATTACAACCTCCATTGCTACTAAAAAGATGTTTCGGCCTTCTGTCTGTTAAATTCGATCGAACAAAGCGTCCCATAATCCTTGAAAAATGCAAAGTACACTTTGTAATTTGGACAATTGCACAAGTCTTCATTTTAATTATGTTCATCAGGATGTATTGGGTTTCATTAGAATTTTATACCAGCATGCCGTCGATTTTAGAATGGTTGGCTAACATTTCCTATTCTTTACTAGATATTACACACCTGTTTATCTCCATGGTATCCAGTAAATATTACAATGCAACATTGATAAATGTGGTAAATAAAATTATCACTACAGAACAGAAAATAAAACGAATCGGATTTGAGTTAGATTATGCCGAATTAAAAGTTAAATCTCTATGCATTATGTTCATCTATATATTAATTAATATTATCCATCTGATAACGTTTAGTTATGCAGATTATACAGCTGCTGGAGATATATTAATGACCTCTTTCAGGACTTTGACTCTTATTTTCGTTGATTATACAGACATCGGGCGGGCAATATTGTTTTGCTGCATGGTTTTGGTAACTACAAATATGTTGAAGAAATTAAACCAAGGATTAGAGACAGCTTCGTCTGATCAAACTCACTTGAATTCTAAAATCAAAACAATATCTATAATCTACGAAGATATCTTTGATTACTTCAGAGATTTCATTCAAACGGTTTCTCTTCAATTACTTTTCGATTTTGAAATAACTTTTAATATAGTTTTGATCCAGCTTTTTAATTTAATCGTTTTGATTCTTAAGAATGAATTAGATGAGAAACACATAATAACAGTTTTTTTTGCAATCGGTCATTTATTGAATGAGTTTTCTTTCACGGCATTCTATGTTGCCTTTTCTATGAAGTATTACAGGGTGGTAAGTATTCTATTGTTTTTTTAATTTTAATTTTATATTACATCTTCAGGCTTATTAACATTTAGTAGATAACAAATTGTGTGGCAACATTTAATATTATCATGTTTACAAATTTACCAAGATAAATAAATACTATGACATTTTCTATCCTCGATAAGTTTGACCCTTTTAACTAATTGTGTACTAGTATTTCAAAAGCAATTATTGTAATAGGATAAGTGCATAGTTCATTATTTATATATCACACAGTCTTAATGCAGAATGTGTAATAAACTCGTATAGTTATGACCAACATAGACGCGTTTGAAATACTAAAACCCCCTTTGCTGATTAAGATATATTTTGGCTTGCTGTCTGTTAAATTTGATCCAACGAATCGTCCAATAATCTTTGAAAAAAGCAATTTGCGCTTAATACTTGGGACAGTCGCTCAAGCATACATACTAATTATGTTTATAAGGATGTATTTAGTATCACTAGAATTTTATTCTAGCATGTCATCGATATTAGAATGGTTGATTTACACTTCCTATTTTATATTAGATGTTGTTCTGCTGTTAATTTGCATAGTATTTAGTAAATTCTATAATGGAACCTTAATAAATGTATTGAATAAGATCGGAACTATCGAGCAGAATTTAAAACAAGTTGGAGTTGAATTAGATTACGCACAATTAAAATTGAATACTGTGTGTATCATGTTTATCTACATAAGCATTAATATCATCCATTTAACAACATTTATCTATGCAGATTATACATCCGTCGGAGATGTATTAGTAAGCCTTTACAGGACCTTTATCCTTATCTTTGTTGATTATGTTCATATCAGTCGGGCAATACTGTTTTGCTCCATGATATTGGTAATTAGAAATATATTAAGGAAATTAAAACAGCGATTGGAAGTATGTATTGGAATGTCCTGTAAGCAAGAATTTGTACGATCAATATCTGTAATTTATGAAGATGTCTTCGATTCCTTCAAAGACTTTAACCGGACGGTTTCTGTAGAGATACTTTTTGATTTTGGAATATCCTTTAGTGTGATTTTATTTCAAGTTTTCAATTTAATCATGTTGATTCTTAAGAACGAGCTTCAAGCGAAATATATAACAACGATTTTGTTTGCAATCGGTCACGTATTGACTGAGTTTTGTTTTATATTTTTTTATGTTATAGTTTCAGAGAAATATTACCGTGAGGTGAGTAACTCACCTCACGGTGATTTTTTTTTTTTACTTACATAATTCACTTACATAATTAATAAGAGATGCTTAATAATTTAGTGGTTTTTGCTAGAAATTCCATTTAATTCTAATTAATAAATTAATAAAAATATGGAATTCGAATATTGCAATGAAGTAGTTTCATAGTCATAGAAGCTAAATAGATTCACTCTCCAGTCTTTACATCGCTTTCTATTAGAGTTATCATCTCAAATCTAGGTTCAATCGAAAGACAATAATCAAAATAAAAACAAAAACAACAAATTAGGAAATGAAATTGTAAATTCTGCTAAATTCCATGTCCATAAAATGGAATTATTTGTTCATCTGTGTTTACAAATAAAGGAGCTGCAGATATGACAAATCTTATCCAATAATGGTACCTAGTACACCTTGTTAGAGATCATACTGTAGTTCACTACTACTGCCCCTGCCTATAGAATAACAGAGTTATTGATAACAGTAAAGGAAAAATTATTATCATTTGGCATTAGCCTCAGCCTTGGACATTGTTTTCCGATAACTATGACCCAACACTACAGCTGATGTGTCCAATAATACGTGAACTGATTTTTCTTGCCTTAGCAAATTCATTTGATAAATCGTTTCGTAAAAATCTCTTTGCGCAACCAGCTATGTATGTGACATTCAGCCTAGATAGAAGGCCAATAAGTATTAAGAAGCTAAACTTCATTCTTAATCGTAAATGTGTCAACAAATGAAGCATCAAACCTTTTTAGCAGTACCCACAAAAAACTCAACAGTTTTATCTCCAGCAGAAAATGACAAATATCTGAATTGTTTTTTCTTGCGTTTAGTTATCAATATCCATCACAGTTTGGTCTTATGTAAATTTGAGAATCTGGATACATTTTCTTTGTTAAACTCCTTTGAGCTAGTTACAGGGGTTGGTTCAGATTTTTTAAACCACAAATATAAATCTCGTTTCTTTTTGTTTTCCACTTTAATGGATACCCAACTGGTTTACATCATTAGTTCTTAGGCTAGACAGCTAACCTTTCATAATCTTAAAATATTTCACAAATTATACTTCCAGAGAGGTGGAAGGGGGTGGAGGGTGCTTAATGTAAAAGCAGGGACATTTTATGGCATACAAGGCGTCCTTGGAAGATTACGGTAATCGTTCCTAATAGACTGCAGAAGTTTTGTTTGTACCAAGCGAGAAACTGAATCTATTAGTAAATATTTCTTCTTCTAACGATGTGGCTATGTGGATTATGGTGAATCGCTCATCGATAGAATCTCACTGTTGATGTAGTTCAGGGTATGGTGCTATGGTGTTGTGTCTGGTACCTCATATAGTCTTTATGCTCCCTTTAAAAAAAGACAAAAAATGCCGAAGTACTCTTCAAATAATTTCTCTCGTTTGGTATGAGGAGAGTGCTATCGACAATTGGATGGAGAAGTGTCTTCTGTATTAGATAATTGTGTAGTCGTATTAATCTCGAATCCATTAGAATATTTTACTTCGGTATCGTTGAGTCTGGACCGGTGGAGGTTGATCTCTTTATCCTTCAAAAGAAGTTATCCAAGATCTAAAATATTTTCTGAAGCATTGTGTTTCAAATGAATGTCGGCTGCCTTTAGATTAAGAGATAATTTCTCCATTATCACTGAAAGAAGACGAGCAAGAAATATTCCAAGACCTGGGCGACACAAAGAATTCCTGAACAAACTTCACCAGAAGCAACGTCATATTACTTTATATTTATTTTGTACTATTTGCAGCAAAATTAATTAAATATCTTGTGAAAATATGTTTGCAACGTGATCATCAATGCTAAAAACAACAGCAATTAATTCGATTAAAGTCAATACAACTGTCACTTATTGATTTCCAACACGAGTCTTTCATTAAACTTTATTACTGCGTAATAGTATCATTCTCAAAAATCCTATAAAATAAAAAAAAAACTATGGTAGAAACTGACATTTTCGATATTATTCATCCATCTTTACTTCTGAAGAAATATTTTGGCTTCCTATCAGCGAAATTTAACAAAAATATATATCCGAGAAGCTTGAGAACTTGCTGCATTCACTTTACACTTTGGTCGATTATACAAGTGTGCATTCTAGCAATGTTGATTGACTTATATTGGACATCGATTCAGTCTTATTCGGATTTGCAATCTATCTTAGAATGGATGAATTACGTTCTATACTACATCTTAGATATTGCACTTTTGTTAACCAGCATAATTTCCAGTAAATATTTTAATAACGAACTGATAAATGCTTTAAATAAAGTTGCTAAAGTTGAACAGAATTTGAAATTCATTGGAATTCGTTTGGATTACGACCAATTAAAATCTAGATCTTACTACATTATAATAACTCACATTTTAGTTAATATAATCCACTTGCTCACTTTAACTTACGCAGATTACATGTCAGTTGGGGATATGTTCGTAAGCATCTACAGATCTATCATCACAATCTATGTTGATTACGCTCAGATCAGCCAAGTCACACATTTTTGCAGTGTACTCCTTATTACGAAGAATATGCTGGAAAAACTGAATATTCATATTGAAGAAATTATTACCACGCATCTCAAAAATGTTGCTCTAACTAAAAATGAATTTATACAAAGCGTATCAGTTATGTACGAGGATATATTCGAGTTTTTAAGGGAATTTGTCGTGACACTTTCGTTCCAATTTCTCTTCGAATTTGGAATGATTTTTAGCGTAATTACATTCCATACTTTCAATTTAGTAGCACTAATTTTCAAGCACAAATTTGACATGAAATATGTAACAACCGTTTGGTTTTCGATTTGTCTTCTATTAGATGGCATTTATTCTATAACCCTTTATATTATTGTTTCACAAATGTATCGTGTAGAGGTAAGTTTAAAAAAGGGATGATATTTTTTCAACAGGAAAGAGATTATTATTATAGCGAGCTATTTCAACAATTTATTTTCATTTTGTATTATTAATAATTAAATATTTTTGTTTCAGGTGCTTAATTTGAAAGAAACTATCTTCAAGATGATGACCCAAACCACGGATGAAATGTTAAGGAAGGAGGTAATTATAGAACAGTTTAGAATGTTTAATTATGTTAATATATCTTTAACTTTAGATTAACGCTTTATCTTTGCAAATATCGCATGAAAATTATGAGATAACAGCTGCAGGTTTCTTCGTTATCGATATGAAGCTAGTATTTTCGGTAAGCCTTAAGTTTTATAGTTTGCCATCCATTTCCAATTATCTAATTTTTAATTTCAGATTATAGCAGCAATAGCCATGTACGCCATAGTTCTCATGCAGTTTGATCCTAATGCTGGAGTTTTTCAGCAGTACATGCAACATCACGTATTGTAAATATAATATAATAATTAACTGGAGTTTGACACAATAAATATTACTTTACTAACTTATTTATTAAGTACTAATTATGTAAAAAATAGAACAAATAATTAAAGATTTGAATGAGTAAATAAAAAAAGTTTTATTACATAAATATATAGTTTTATTTTTAAATAAATGATAGCATTTTAAATATAGGAAACTGCAGATGTAGCCGTGTCTAACTCTGGTTTTTTAGACTCTTTCTTTCTTTGCTTGATTAATTATTTACATAGATCGCACACATTTCTGTCTGGATAATCGTTGGACTTAAACTTAATCCAATTTTTTGAACCAAAGCGTACACTTATTTTTTATTTTTGACTTTAGCACTGCAAATTTAAAAGACCACCTTAGCCCCCAGATTTTTGCCAAAGAGATGAGTACATATCAATCGTGCTCCTATGACCTATTTTCGACGTTTTTTGGGGATAAGTATTGCAGATAAGATCATTATTTAAGAGAATATGGAGATACTTCACTCTACTAGACAGAACAAGCTACGTTTCTCCCAGTATAAACAATTTTCTTCTTTTTATGAGTGACACCAAACTATTTTGTGTGGCTTGATGTTCAGAGTCTCCAGCAAATATTAGGTCTGGTTCAAGGGCACTCTCCATGCAAGCTGATATTTATGTTTTTTTTTTTTGTAATAACACCATTACAGAAAATTGTCAGGTAGGTACTGTTTAACATGCTTCAAAATGCAATAGTCAAATATATGTACATACATGTAAAATGTGAAATAAAACATGACATGACAAACAACAACAGCAAAAAATAAAATATTAATATAAATAAGTATCGGATGATTCATTGGCGGCCGACTAGAAATTCTTCAATTGTGTAGTACTCCCCTTCGACTAATATTTTTTTGACCTTTTTCTTGAAAGTATCAGCAGGTAAGTTTTTCAGTTCATCTGGTAACTTGTTATATAATTTGGAGTCCCAATAGTCGATTGATTTGTGGGAGCAGTTTAGCCTGTGATACGGTACTCGCATATCGTTTCGTCCACGTGTTGAATATAGGTGGTGAGTTCCATTTTGAGGAAATATATTCTTGTTTTGGTGGACATAGTCCACTACTGCTAGGATAGCGAAATACCGAAGCAAGTGTCGGTATTCTTTTGGATCTAAAATATGTTCTGCAGCTTTCATTATTTCTTAGGTTGCAAAGAAATCGAATCGCTCTCTTTTGCAAAACGAAAATTCGCTGAGCTTCCGCAGACGCTCCCCAGAAAAGAACACCGTACGATAGTAGGGAGTGAAAGTTAGAAAAGTATGCTGCGCGATGAATGTAGGTCGTTTTATTGCAAATAATACGGATAACAGTTTGCTTGCTAGGCCGTCAACGTGTTGGTGCCATTTTAACTTCGAGTCAATTGTTACACCCAGAAACCTTACTGCAGAAGTTGGAACATTGGTTTTTGTTGTGAATACTATGTTTTGAGTCTTACTTACATTCACTTTTAATTTATTGGCCGCAAACCATTTGTTAGCTTCCATTAAGGACGCCTCCGATTTTTGGTGAAGTACTTCCGGATCCATGGCGTTCATTAATAAAGAGGTATCATCTGCACAAAGACATATATCGGCATTGTGAACACTGGATGGTAGATCATTTACATATATTACAAAAAGGAGGGGACCAAGAATTGATCCCTGGGAAACTCCGTATTTTACCTGTCTCAATTGCGATCGTGAATTCTTCCATTCTGCCAGCTGTAACCTGTTTGTTAGATATGACTGAAATAGTTTTAGTGGTTCCCCTCTAACTCCACAATAATAATAATAAATGTTTTATGATTACACGTGTAATTTTAACCTGTTCATTTCGTCTAAACAACTTTTTATAAATTTTACGATCTTAGATTGAGTTTTAATATATAATTACGTTTATCAATACTATTCATAAACTAAATAAAAGTACCTATTTTTATATTTATTTTAGACGTTATAATTTCGATGCCTAAAGAAGGTGATATTCACCGAAACCGGTCGCTTTTATAGAACACAATATACAAATTAATTAGGAAGTACACTTAAATTTAGGTTTCAAAATGGATCTTAATTATTATAGTAATCAGCCATTGCAGGCGATTAAACTTTTACGAGAAAATGAAGATCTCTCGATAAAATATATTCTCAACTGTACATTTTATTAGCCTTCCATACCTTCTGCTTTCAGAATTAAAATGTTCCACGAAACCATTGGCTGCAAAGCGACAATTCCTATTCTTCGTCATAGTAAATTTGAAAAAATATTTTGTGAACGAAAGGTGTCATTCGAAAAATATAATATAATTATTAAATTAAACTAAAATATGCTGTAGTACCCTTTTATTGCAAACGACAATCTTCAGAGATAACACGTGTGTACCTATGCATGCATACTTTTTTTAGATCACATGTTCGTTCATATATTCCTTAAAAACTCCAGCATTAGGATTGAATTGTGTTAAGATAATGGTGTACATACTTATAGCCGCTATTATCTAGAAAATAAAAATTGTTCAAGTTCAAAGTTTTTATTTTAATTGTCCACTTACAGTGAAAAGCAATTTCAAATCTATTACGAACAATCCTGCAGTTGTAATCTCATAATTCTCATGTAACATTTGCAAAGATAGCATATTAATCTGAAAAAAAGGGAAAAAAAGGTAGTGAGGTAGTAAGTAGTTGATTCCTGAAATAAATTTACCTCTTTCTTCAAGTGATCATCGTCCAATTGATTAATGATATTAAATAAAGTAGACTTTAAAGCTTCTACCTATGAATACAAAAACGAATAAAATTAGTAATGTTCCAGATCAATTAATGAAATAATTAAAACTAATCCTGTTTTCATTTAACATCGACATCACTTTTATAACGGTGCTCACCTCTTTGTAATACATATCTGCAGGTAATGCAAACCCTGTAATGTATATCAAACAATAAAGCATAGCTCCAATTGAATATATTGTAACCCCAAGATACTCCCTCGAAAATCCTGACACCACTACCATTACAGCAAAATTGAATGCCTGAACAGTGCACCAAAAGAACAACATACAGAAAAGCAGCAACATCCTCCAGGACACAATCTGATTAAAATCTTTTATTAACTTGTGAGTATCCTGTAGGATTCTTGAAATTATTTTAACATCTTTCACAATTTTCGCAAAATCTATCGAAGCGTTTCCATACACGAGTATTTTATTGTAACTGGTTTTGAAGTGTGTATTAGTTGCTCTTAAAATAATTTTTGCGATCAAAACAATATTAATAAAGTTAGAAACTAAAATAACATGAGCTATACCCATCCAAAAAAACATTAAACTTCTATATAAACTATTTATAATATCACCGCTCCCACTGTAATCCATACACACTATCGTCCCCAAATGGAGTATTAGAAACAATCCATAGGAACAAGGAGCCAACAAAGACGGATATTTCCATAAATACTTAAGTTTGATTCCAATTTCCATCAATTTTCTCTCAATTGCTGCAAATCCGTTTATAATACGAAGCATTTTATTATTGTACAATTTATTTAAGATATTTTCCACGATATAGTAGGTCAAATCAAATACAGTAAAAAGCATCCATGATAATTGCTCCAGTATAGATGAAACTTCCATATTCCCATTCCAAGACGCCAAATATATTTCCGAAATCCGTTCAGTTATTATAATGTAAACGAACAACATTATCGTGAAATGTATTTTAGCTCGATTCGAAAATATCATCTCACATTCATCGCGCAGTTCGTAAAATATAAAGCCAAAACAATTTTGAAATAATAGGAATGGCTTCAGTTGCTTAAATAAGCTTCCATTTCTGGTAGTTTGAATCATTTTTCTATCGCATTAAATGTAGTCGATACAATATGTAGAATAATTCTACTGGTATCGATTGCTTGCTACTAATACGAGTAAAATAAAAAGAACATATTGGAAAATTAATGATTGAGATTAATACACCTAATGTGATGTAACGATATAACATAATAATACAACAAACAATTAAGCTTTGAAATACTATTAATGTGAGTGTTACATATATATATATGTATGTATGTATGTATCACAATTTTAGCTATAGATTCCTTATTAATGATTTTAATTATTATCTTGTCCATGCAATTCTGAGTAACTTTAAGCTGAACAGGCAGTTTTGTTTGCTAAATACTGAAAGAGATATACTAACCTCTGCATACCTAATATACTTCTCCGGATAAAGGATAACCTCCAAGATGTATCAAGCAGTAAACAACATACCAAATGAGTAGAGTGAAATACTGATGTACTTATTAAATTGAAAATTTCGACGGTACCACTATCATCATGAAATTGAACATATTTACGATCAGCCAGCAAATCATCATAGCAAATAGCAGTAAGATTCTTCCAGAAATAACTTGATTAAATTCCCTAACCAAATCAAAAGTATGTTGCAGGATGTTCAAGAGTAGTTTTTGATGTCCTCGACAGCTATTGTGTGTGATGTGGAACTGCTGGAGATGTCCTTTTGCATTCTATTGGGACGACGGCAAAGATTGAGGGTTCGTCGAGTGAGCAGGACTCAACTGATGCAGTGGATTTTATGGACAGACGTTTAACTGTGAGCAAAATATGAAGAAAAAAAAACACTCTAGTACTTTTCTGTTAAATTTTAATTTACAATCTATGAGAAATAAGCACTTGATTTTGGACAATGTTGTAAATTCTATTAGTTGTTTACATATATTATGTTTTACAGAGCATTGGTTGCGTCCTGACGAAATAACTACATTCAATATCTCAAATTTTAAACTTCTGTCATCATTTTGCAGGAGCATCTATGCGCATGGTGGGGTGAGTGTGTATGTGCATCACTCTTTGACGGCTATTGAACTTACTAATATAAAAAATGTCACAAGAAAAACACTGCGAAATCACAGCAGTTTATATTAAAAAAAAGAACCTGGTGGTGGTGGTTGTGTATAGGTCTCCGTGTCGGGACTCTAGTTTCGACATATTTTTTGAGATAATTAACCATGCCCTAATCTATATCACTGATAGATTTCCCCGAGCAGCGTTGGCGTTCTGTGGTGATTTTAATCTTAGTTTCTCAGATCAACAACAGAACGAAACAAGTGCTGGACTTATGTTTACAGTATAACCAGGAAAGTACAGTCCATGGTTTTACAAGACAGGTTGGAGACTCAAAGTCTCGTCCCGATAATATTTCTGTAACTTACCGTGCAATAATGAGTCAGAAATAGTTGACCTCGGTATATCGGATCACGACGCGCAAATACTGGATTGCTCTATGGGCAACGTGGACAATGGTCTAACCAAAACAACGTTTCGTAAATTCTCTAATGACAACATGAGTACACTTAATCACTTTTTGAATAAAGAGACTTGGTCTGAGGTTTTCACTGCAGATGAAGCCGCTAATAAAGCGGAGGCATTTCATACTTATCCGTACTTATTTATGGAATACTAGCGTGGGGGAATGCCTCTTTTACCCAGTTACAAAGAGTTTTTCGCATACAGAAAGCAGCTGTACGTAGTATTGTAGCTGTAAGCTTTGACGAGCACTGTGTGCCAATTTTTCGCCGGTTGGGCATAATGTCATTGTTTTCAACCGTCGTTTATGAAAATTTGTTGTATATAAAGAACCGTGTTGGCGGGATGCCCTGCCACCGGGACCTGCATAATCACGACACTAGAACAAAAAATAACATCATACCAGAACGCCACCGAATAAATAGATCACGATCTATGGGAATCGACTTCTTTAATGCTCTGCCTCGGGACCTGGTTGCTCTGCCAATGTTGAAGTTTAAAAAATCTATTAAAACAATATTAATAAACATGTGCCTCTATAATATAAATGATTTTTACACTGAAATCAGGCATTGGAAATCGTCAGCTTGCAAACTCTAATGTGTTTTAAATCTCCTCTCTTTGCTTCCCTATTATGTATTTTGTTTTGTTGTATTTCTGTATATACTACGGGAAACCGCTTGGCACCGATGCGTGGGTTCGATATGCATCGATAGTGTCGGGCGCTTCTCCGACTAAAACCCCTCTTTCGACCTTCTCTGACACTCTGGAAACGTTGTATAACATACCTTCAGAGTGCCAGTGGATTCTATGATGTTCCCAATTATTATATACGTTACACCCTTCCTTGTCTTTGCCACTCTTCGCGCTCCTTGTTTGTCATAATATTGGTGACCATATTCTGAATGCATTCCCAGTTTTCCTTACTCTCTATCATTTTTTTAATCATGTTGTTTGGTAATACTGGTCCCAGTGTGTCATGAATTGGTTTTCTTAGATTATCCCATCTTCCACATTCAAAGATAGTGTGCTCCACTGTATCCTGCCTCGAACAATATATACATGCGTCCGTCACATCGTTACCGAACCGTTTAGCATACTCTCTAAAAATACCGTGCCCAGTCAGAACCTGTGTCAGATGATAGTCTGTTTTACGATGTTGACAGTTGGTCCAGGTCTTGATGTCCTTTATCAGTTTTTTAGTCCATTGTCTCGTTCTCCCATCTGTGTTGCCATGTCTCCCACATGATCTCGTTTGCACGTGTACAAGCTATTTGGCCACCATTTTCATGTACATATTGTCTTTTCTTGACTTGTAGGTCTAAGGGTGGTATACCTGTGATGACTTGCAGTGCTATTGTGGATGCTGTTCGATATGCCGAAGATATTCTTCAGAGAACCTTTCTATGTGGTTTTTCTAACGTGTTCCGGTGTACCATCTTATCCACTGCTGTATGCCATATGGGCGCCCCGTAAAGCAGAATGGAGTGTACAACTCCGCTCAGTACCATTCTTTTATAATAGTTTGGACCTCCTATGTTTGGCATTATACGAGCCAACATTGTCGCCCTTTTTTCAGCTTTCTGAGAGACCCGTTTTATGTGTTCGCCGAATGTGAGCCGCTGATCAAGAGTTATCCCCAGATACTTTATGCTTTTAGTCGGTGCAATTTTTGTAATTCCCACAGTAAATCGTATATATTCTCTTTTACGTCTACCCTTCATGATGATGACCTCGGTTTTTTGCGGTGCTAGACATAGTTTATTCTCCGTCATCCAATCTGTTATACGCCTCAGGTTTTCGTTCACGTTTGTGACGAGAGCATGCTCATCATTCGCAGTTATCACCATTGCGAGATCATCAGCGTATCCTATTGTGTAGACCTTTCCAGTTAATTTTAATTTCAACACGTCATCATAAAGAATATTCCATAATGCAGGGCCGAGAACCGATCCCTGCGGAACCCCCGCTCTGTTTTGCAATTCGACCTTCCTTGTTATTTGGAGATGCCGTTCATCCAAGTAGCTAGATATTATCTTAATTAGGTATCCAGAGATGCCTCTTCTATTCAGTTTCTTGATTATAAGATTCCAGTCCGCAGAATTGAAGGCATTTTGTACGTCAAGTGCTATCATAGCACACCATGTATCTTTACAGTTCTTCACTATATTTGTAACTGTTTCTACCGCATGTATCGTAGATCTTCCTTTTATGAAACCAAACTGGTGTATGTACTACTATTAGATACATCTGTACTAATACCTTTGACGGGTTCATAAATGTGTATTTAACGGACAAATAAACTATCTATCTATAAACTATCTATTCTAATATCGATCATGTTGCTATTAAATTTTATATAAAATGTAGTAATTAAATGATATTTAAGTGATTTTAAAATACTTCTCGCTATCAAAGCAATATTTATAAAGTTGCATATTAAAATAGTTTGGCCCACAATCATCCAAAAGAATATAGATAATCTATATAAGTTGATTGGTAGATTTTTCATCGATGAATAATCCATGTAGAATATATCAACGTTAACACATGAATAATTGAAATAAATTCTTTCTTTCCAATTCGTTTTCAATTCCTGAAAAATCATTTAGTATCATTTTGTTCAAAATATGTTCCAGGAAGAAATAAGTGAAATGAAAATCTATGTATAACATTCTTCAATAATGATATTTCTAAAGAATGCTCCATATAGACAGAATCTAGCCCTAACAGTTGTGCAGTTACTGCGATGTTAACGATCATCATAATTGCGGCATGAATTTTGGCTTTTTTCGAGAAATGCAGCTCTTTATGGTTCTTTACTTCGTAGGAGTTCAAAGCGAAACATCTTTAAAACGAGAACAATATGGCTTAAATCGCTGAATTAAATTTTGTTGAATTGTAGGCGGCTCCATTTTAGTTTAATTGATCTGAACAACAATTTTATTAAAATGTGGTTGTGAGGAAGAATAAAATGTTATTTCCAGCTATAAGATTCTTAATACAGGTAACGATGAATGTCAAGAGAATCATTAAAATATCAACTTGACACATTAGACGTTCAAACTATTTTATGAATATTAATTATATATTATGATTATGAGCCACTGCACGTAACTAAACTTGTATGGAATTTATGGATTATTGAAGATCGTTTTAATATCTAGCTGATATTTGCAAAGGCTTTCAAAACTTCTTAAATATACCAAGGTCTTCTGTGAGTCTTGTCTATTTTAATAGCCTTCCACCACCTACTGCTTTCACAAGTAAAATGTTCTACGATAACCATGACCGTATGACTGCTGCAAAACCACTCTTGGCTTGCGTTAGGATTTCTTATTTTCTAGCCGTAAACGAACTCACACCGCTGGTTTTTGTTTCTTGCAATTGAGTGGGCTTCATTCCATGTTCTTCCTTCATTATTTACTGGGCTCAATCTCCCTTCCTGTCTCAGTTTTTCGTAAGTTTTGTGCAGGAGTGGAAGTTCATATTTCTGAATGTTATCAAGCTTTCCGGGGTATCATCAGACGGATATTCCAGCAAATACAGCAAATAATCTATTTTTTTACTCAAATATTTCGCACAGCATACAGGACAAGGTAAATGTTCTGTATGCATGGAGAGTGCCCTTGAACGCGACCTTTTCGTGGTGTTTGCTGGAGACTTTGAACATCAAACCACACAAAATAGCTTAGTGTCACTCATAAAAAGAAGAAAACTGTTTACACTGAGAGAAACGAAGCTTGATCTGTCTAGTAGAGCGAGGTATCTCCGTCTTCTCATAAATCATGAACTTATTTGGAACACTTGTCTCCAAAAAACGTCGAAAAAAATAGGGGCAGTATTGATATGTATTCAACTCTTTGGCAGAACGTAGGGGAGCTAAGACCGTATAAATGGTCTTTTGGATTTGCTTCGCTAAAGTCAAAATTAAACATGAGGGTAAACTCCGGTTCCAAACAATTGAGTTGTGTTTAGAGTCAACGATTTTGCAGACAGAAAGGTGTGCGACCTAAATAATTAAGGGTATTCACAATAGCTCTTATAGGTTGCAGGTTGCAAGAAAGCAAATAAGAAAGTGTCTAAAGAGCCAGATTTAGCAGAGGCTCTATCTGCAGTTCCCTATATTTAAAATGCTTAATTTAATTGTTAGTTCTATCCTTTTTTGCGTAATTAGTAATACATAAGTACAATATCGATGTGACACTGCAAGGTTTAAAACAATTAATCGGCATCAGACATCCAAACAAAATCGATCTTGATAGTGAGTCCATAATTAGGTGAATAGTATGAAAACTAAATTCAAGTGTAGTTCCTAATTAATTTGTATATTGTGTTCTATAAAAGCGACCGGTTTTGAATATGATCTTCTTCAGGCAAAATTATAACGTCTAAAATCTGCATGGACAAGATAATAATTAAAATCATTAATAAGGAATCTATAGCTAAAACTCTTTCAACGATTTCATGTACATATATATGTAACACTCACTTTAATAGTATTTCAAAGCTTAATTGTTTGTTGTATTATTATGTTATATCGTTACATCACATTAGGTGTATTAATCTCAATCATTAATTTTCCAATATGTTCTTTTTATTTTACTCGTATTAGTAGCAAGCAATCGATACCAGTAGAATTATACTACATATTGTATCGACTACATTTAATGCGATAGAAAAATGATTCAAACTACGAGAAATGGAAGCTTATTTATGCAACTGAAGCCGCTCCTATTATTTCAAAATTGTTTTGGTTTTATATTTTACGAACTTCGCGATGAATGTGAGATGATATTTTCGACACGAGCTAAAATACATTTCACGATAATGTTGTTCGTTCACATTACAATAACTGAGAGGATTGTGGAAATATATTCGACGTCTTGGAATGAGAGTATGGAACTTTCATCTATACTGGAGCAATTATCATGGATGCTTTATATTGTATTTGATTTGACGTACTATATTGTGGAAAACATCTTAAATAAATTGTACAATAATAAAACGCTTCGTACCTATATTAAACGGATTTGCTAAAATTGAGAAGGAATTGTTGGAAATTGGAATCAAACTTGAATATTTATGGAAATATCCGTCTTTTCTGGCCCCTTGCTGCTATGGATTGTTTCTAATACTCCATTTAGGGACGATAGTATGTATGGATTACAGTGGGAGCGGTGATATTATAAATAGTTTATATAGAAGTTTAATGTTTTTTTGGATGGGTATAGCCCATGTTATTTTAGTCTCTAACTTTATTAATATTGTTTTCATTGCAAAAATTATTTTAAGAGCAACTAATACACACGTCAAAACCAATTACAATAAAATACTCGTGTATGGAAACATTTCGAGAAATTTTGCGAAAATTGTGAAAGATGTCAAAATAATTTCAAGAATCTTACAGGATACTCACAAGTTAATAAAAGATTTTAATCAGATTGTGTCCTGGAGAATGTTGCTGCTTTTCTGTATGTTGTTCTTTTGGTGCACTGTTCAGGCATTCAATTTTGCTGTAATGGTAGTCGTGTCAGGATTTTCGAGGGAGTATCTTGGGGTTACATTTTGTTCAATTGGAGTTATGCTTTACTGTTTGATATACATTACAGGGTTTGCATTATCCGCGGATATGTATTATAAAGAGGTGAGCACAGTTATAAAAGTTGTGTCAATGCTAAATTAAAACAGGATTAGTTTTAATTATTTCATTAATTGATCTAGAACATTACTAATTTTATTCGTTTTTGTATTCACAGGTTGGAGCTTTAAAGTTTACTTTATTTAATATCATTAATCAATTGGACGATGATCAATTGAAGAAAGAGGTAAATTTATTTCAGGAATCAATTACTCACCACCTCAATCAAAAAGATTTTTGTTTTTTTTCAGATTAATATGCTATCTTTGCAAATCTTACATGAGAATTATGAGATTACAACTGCAGGATTGTTCGTAATAGATTTAAAATTGCTTGTCACTGTAAGTGGACATTTAAAATTAAAACTTTTAATTTAAACAATTTTTATTTTCTAGATAATAGCGGCTATAAGTATGTACACCATTATCTTAACACAATTCAATCCTAATGCTGGAGTTTTTAAGGAATATATGAACAAACATGTGATCTAAAAAAAGTATGCATGTAGGCACACATGTGTTATCTGTGAAAATTTGTAGAGAAACCGGACTTATTTTGTGCTAATATGTGTTTATAATCTTGGGCGCCACGGTAAGTTAACAAATCCCCCTGTGAACCCACAACGACGGACGTTACTGATACCGAAAGAATAAACTAATTCCCCTGACTAGCAAAATGTCGGTAGCAATCGCTCTAACGTAATCAAGAAAACAGATACTTACTTTACAAACTTTCTTATAATCTTTTCCTAATACGTTCTCAGGTGCGTGCGGTAAATGGAGGATTTACAGTATTTAAACAATAATTAATAACACAAAACATGCAATCTGATTTACCACTGAATAAATGAAAATGCAACAAATGAACGAATAACAAATATATTAAATAAAATAACTGAATAAATATGTAAATACAAAAGTTAGAAAATATTAAACAGAATCTTAACATTAACGATGCACCTATCTTACTTTTACTATAACTACTTACGCGTTTAATTTCTAAATAATTACAACGGAAAAATATCGGTATGTGATAATGAACTTAACAACGAACGCGGAATCAATTTAGCTTTAATACAAATTATTCGATTTATTACGAGCTCGTATTCGTAGCATATAATAGTTTATTGGCCAAATACCTGTACGTACGTATTCTTCGCTTATCTGCGTATACTTGCTGGCGTTGATTCGATCCACCAAAATGTCCGCTTCCTTCTTCGCCTAGTCTATGGGCTTCGGGCGTGTCCTTTCTTGTTTGCTGCTTATCAGTACTTTTATTTGTGACTTCGTGCGGGGTATCCCCGTGAACACGGCCTTTTTGTACTGATTGATTGAACAAACGTAATAAAACTGGTACACTAACTAGCCCTGAACTGGCAAATATGTATAGGTAACCGCGAAGCGAACTACACACCGTGGTGGCCTAGCGAAGAGTGTTCTTTTTTAGCGGAGGAAACGATGCGAATCCCTACGCAGGTACAGCTTACACCATAAGTCACATATTTTACAGTTGACGGTTAAAACTATTACAATTTCAAACTATTATAATTATATGAATGTTTTAACATAGGGAACTTATATATGATTACGGAATATATTTGAATAGGTGCATTTTATTTCTTAAATTATAAATAATATCCTTTACTACATTTAATAAATACCTGTTTTCCTTGTCAGGTTAATGCGACTGAAAGATAAAATAATATAAAATATCGCGTCCCGTTACAAATTGTCGTTTGCAATAAAAGGGTACTACAGCATATTTTAGTTTAATTTAATAATTATTAAATATTTTTCGAATGACACCTTTCGTTCACAAAATATTTTTTCAAATTTACTATGACGAAGAATAGGAATTGTCGCTTTGCATCCAAGGGTTTTGTGGAACATTTTAATTCTGAAAGCAGAAGGTATGGAAGGCTAATAAAAGGTACAGTTGAGAATATATTTTATCGAGAGCTCTTCATTTTCTCGTAAAAGTTTACTTGCCTGCAATGGCTGATTACTATAATAATTAAGATCCATTTTGAAACCTAAATTCAAGTGTACTTCCTAATTAATTTGTATATTGTGTTCTATGAAAGCGACCGGTTTTGGTGAATATCATCTTCTTCAGATATCGAAATTATAACGACTAAAATTGGAATACTTGGTTAAATTTTAGACGTTATAGTTTCGCAATGTACAAATTAATTAGGAAGTAAACTTGAATTTAGTTTTCATACCATTCACCTAATTCTGGACATCCATGCATTGTTTAAGCAAATTATAGGATTTCAGATATAGCCGCGCCTAAATCAGGCTTTTTAGACTCCTTCTTATTTGCTTTCTTACAACCTGCAACTTATAGGATCTATTATGAATACCCTTAATTATTTAGGTTGCACACATTTCTGTCTGAAAAATCGTTGGACTTGAACTTAGTACAATTTTTTTAAACCAAAGCTTACAAGTGTAAGCTTTTTAGTTTCGACTTAAGCGAAGCAAATCTAAAAGACCATCTAGGGTCTTAGCCCCCAGGTTTTGCCAAAGAGATGAATAATTGTAGATTGTTATTTACTGCTTGATACATGCTTTATCCGCAGAAGTATATTATGGAGAGGTTAGTATATCTTTTTCAGTATTTAATAACTTTTAAAGAATGCTCTATGAAGTCGAATTTAGTAAATAGAAACTGCCTGTCCAGAGTAAAAATTACTCAGAATTGCATGTACAAAATATTAATTAAAATCATATCATATCGCTAAAGCTCTTTCAACGATTTCAAATGTGATCAAAAAATTGTAATACATATTTGAAACACTCAAGGTAATCATACTTCAAAAGCTGGTTTGTTTGTATTATTATGCTATTTCGCTGTACCACATTAGGCATATTAAACTTAATCATTAATTTCCTCAATAGACATATGTAGGTATATATTTTTTATTTTACTGATATTAGTACAAATCAGTCAATACCAACAGAATTATTCCATATAAGGCACAGACTACATTTAATGCGACAAAAAATGATTCAAATCCCTAGAAGAGGAAGACTATTTAAACAACTGAAATCATTTCTATTATTTCAAAATTATCTTGGCTTTATATTTTACGAATTGCACAACGAAAGTGAGATGATATTTTCGAAAGGAGCTAAAATACATTTCACCATAATGTTATTTGTTCACATTGCAATAGCTAAGCAGATTGCGGAAATATATTTGACGACTTGGCGTGAGAGTATGGAAGTTTCATCTCTACTTGAGCAATTAACATGGCTCCTTTATACTATACTTGATTCAACCTATTATATTGTGGAATACGTCTTAAATAAATTATACAATAATAAAATGCTTCGCGTTTTAAACGGATTTGCGAAAATTGAGAGGGAATTGTTGGAAATTGGAATCAAACTTGAATATTTATGGAAATATTTCTCTTTTCTGGTTCCTCTCTGCTATGGATTGTTTTTAATATTCCATTTAGGGACAATAGTGTGGATGGATTATAACTTAAGCGGTGATATTCTATACAGTTTATATAGAAGTTTTATATTTTTTTGGATGGGTATAGCCCATACTGTTTTGGTTTCTAACTTTATTAATATTATTCTGATTGCAAGAACAATTTTAAGAACAACTGGTGCATACTTAACAGCTAATTACACTTCCCGAGATTTCGTGAAAATTGTCAGAAATGTTAGAATACTTTCAAGAATCTTACAGGATACTCAAAACTTGATTAGAGATTTCAATCATACCGTCTCGTGGAGAATGCTGATGCTTTTCTCTATGTTTTTCTTTTGGTGTACTGTGCGGGTCTTTAATTTTGCTGTGATGGTAATGGTCTCAGGATTTTCAAAGAAATATTTTGGAGTTACATTATATTCAATTGGGAGTATAATTTATTGTTTGATACACATTACAGGGTTTGCTTTATCTGCGGATATGTATTATAAAGAGGTAAAAGCTTTAAGAACCACTTTATTTAATACCATTAATAAATTGAATAACGACCGATTGAAGAAAGAGGTAAATTTATTTCTGTCACCAATAACTCACCGCGTAAATCAAAGAATTGTTTCTTTTCTTTTCAGATTAATATGCTATCTTTGCAAATGTTACACGAAAATTATGAAATTACAACTGCAAGATTAGTTGTAATAGATTTAAAATTGCTTTTCACTGTAAGTGGACGTTCAAAATAAATATTGTTTAATTGAAAAATTTTCATTTTATAGATAACAGCGGCTATAAGTATGTACACCATTATCTTAACACAATTCAACCCTAATGCTGGAGTTTTTAAGGAATATATGAACGAACATGTGATTTAAAAAAATTGTGCATGTACTTATATATACACGTGTTATCTGTGAAGATTGGCGATTGCAATAAAAGGGTATTAAAGCATGTTTTAGTTTAATTTAATGTCTATCTATTCCTTTATATTTTTTGAACGACAGCTCTAATTTATAAGTTCTTGCAAATTTTTCTAATCAGTTCCGGAATAACATATTTTTAATAACTATGTCACATAATCAATTTTAATCCAGTCCTTATATGTCCCCATGGTGGTTATCTACATAAATTTATTCCGTATGGTGAAAAAGTACAAGAAAAAGCTGAAAAACACCTTTCACTGGGAATGAGAGTTATATTGGATTTACTATTGGTAGTAGAAAATCCAGAACTACAGAATTTTTTTCGACAACTTTTTCTTTTTATTCCCTTTTCAGTATCTTGAAGGAAAAGAGGTTCTTTTTGCTACAGGAACCGTACGAGATAATCGTTTGGCAAATTGTCCAATTGAAACAAAACATGTCATGAATAAGAAACAACGAGGTTCATATGTTAACCTTTGGTACTAATTTGGAAGTATTAATTGCAGAGGAACGACAATTATGTCGTCACTGTAATGATCAATGTTTGCAAAGTACTCCCTCTTAGAGTAGAGTGGAAGTACTGGCTGTACAACGTTAAGGTCAAAAGGAAGGACTATTGGGATAGGCAACCAAAAATCAAACGATGATTTAACAAATCTCCATTTAATATTCTAAGCTTAGTGTTTAGCATCGTTCTTCTCCACAACGTTCTCTGAAGAAGGTAAAAACTAAATACCGAAAGCTTAGAATATTAACAACCCCCACCCCCTATATTTTTTTAAACTATTGTCGCTATCTTTTAGTACTTATAAAACAGTTATATATTTGTCTTAACTTTTTTTTATATGTCTTATAGTTTTGGTGATATTAAAGCAAATAGCGAAGGGTAGCTCTACAAACCCACCAAATTTCATTTAAATCGGTCACCACCACTTGCCTGTGTTTCCTTATGAGTGATTGTTTCGAGTATAACATTTCTTTTACGGCATGGACAATTGTCTTGTAGAAATTTGATTTTACAACGCTTCCTAGCCGGAATCTTGGCATTGACCACATTAAGAGGGTTCATGTAATACGATTTGTTGATAGATATTTACCTGATTTGAGATAATCAATATGCACGATCGCATCTTTGTTCCAGATCACAGCATTCATGATCTTTTTGAATGTCATTTTGGTACGCTCGACCTCTAACAGTGGCCATTCAGAAGCTGAGTTTCGGGTATGTGGTGGTTCATCTCATCGACACTTAGCAGATTGTTCAATACATCATCCCGATTCGGCACCATACTCGTCTAAAATCGATTGAGCATCATCAACTCTTTCCTTCTTTTGCTCATTAGACAGCAACTTGGGCAAGGACGGTAAGATTTTTCTGAACAGAAGACGTAATTTGGTAATGTGTTGTAGGCATTGTTCACCAGACTAGTCGGTGATGGCTTTTAACAATCTTGGATTAACCGAATTTGGAGGTCGTCCTCCTTTCATCTGCATGGCGGTTTTTGTACCACCTTGTTTAAAATAACGATGGCCTCTGCAGATAGTGCTGCGATGTGAGCATTCACTACATCCAGCAGTCATTTGTTAGGTTATCACCAGTTTTTCAGAATTGAATATTAATACGAACTGTCTTATTTGGATAAATTTTACAATTCGAAACAGTTTCTCTAAGGGTCATATTTAAAGTGATCAAAATTTTACAAATCTTGTCAAAATGTTTTCAAGCATTGAAGCACGGATTATAAATATGACCTTAGTTTGGGGACTTTCAAATTGGCGCCATATACTACTTTGCACACCCTCTTATCTTGTAAATCAACAATTAATTACTAATTTCTTGTTTGACAATTTCTTAAGTTTCCATGATTTTCGGTTAGGTAATATTACATTTTCGTTTTTGAAATATTGATCAAAATTTTCAGTTTTGGAAGAAATGTATTTTGACATTTATTATGTGTTAAAAAAAGTGGAAGAAATTGATATTTAATATAAATACTATAATTTTTAACGAAAACATAATATTATATGTTCTGGAATAAATTGGTATTTAATTAATTGTTGTTTTTATTGACCTATAAGTGGAAATATTTATAAACTTGTGGGAGCATGTGGAAGTATTCTGTACTCTTCGGAAATTGTCAATAAATGACTGTTGATGGCGCCAATTTGAGAGTCTCCAACCCCTCTATGACCCTAACTTCAGCAACAATTGTTCAAAAGAACTATCACTTAGTTCAAATTTTTTCCGCAAGGGGGAGGGCGTGTGCTCTGGGTGAAAGCAAATTTGAGAAATCGTTTTCTTCTGATCATATGGAACTCTATCGCCAATTTCACTTGCAGAGGCTTTATTTTTGATATGGCATGGACATAGGAACATAGGAGGACCACTATTCACAGTTCAATACTACAAACAAGTATTAATATTAATTTATAAATTTAATATTATTAATAAGAATTATTGTCAAAATAAGAAAAATGTTTTGAAACATGTTAAAATGATGATAAAAATTGAAATAATATTCATGTCATAGATGGAGAATATTATTCATTATGTAATGGATTCGTACGTTTATTTGTATACCAATGCATACATTAGAACTATTAAAAACCATTTGCTCCACATTACCTTCATGTGTCTTAATGAAACTGAACTTACAAAGTTGGTGCGCATATTGTGTATACAAGATATAGCTTGTTTCAATTAATACAATGTTAACAGAAAACAGGCAAATAACCTTATTAAAGCGATTAAAATCAGTTTTGATGTTTCAACGGAGCTTTGGATTTATATTTTTCGAATTCAACAACGAAGATGAGATATATTTTTCTAAAAAATCCAAAATACACATGTGCTTAACTTCAGTATTTCATATTTTGTTAGGTGTGCAATTATTAGGATTATTTATAACACCGCTTCAAACTTTTAACAAAATACCTTCATTACTGGAAAAAATGGTTTATCTGCTATACGTACTCTTCGATTTCATCTTTTATTTCGTTGAGTATATCTTGAATAAGGTATACAACGACAGAATGATCAACATTTTAAATGAATTCGCACGAATTGAAAGAGAATTGGTACCATCAAACCGATTTAAATACTCATCCTCAACTTTATTGTTCTTTACACTTTTATTTTACATCTCAGCCTTTTCCGCTCATGTAATAACAACAATATATATGGAGTACTGCGCAACCGGTTACCTCTTATTAAGCATGTGCAGATCTTTCGCTTTTTCTGGATGTGTGCGGCTCATGCTAATTTAATTTTTAATTTTATAACTGTAGTTTTTATCGTAAAAGACTTATTAATATCTCTCAATATTAATATTAATCGAGAATTTTGTGAATCTCCTACAAATTTTCATATAAATGATGCTATTTGGATTAAAAAGAGTGTTAAAGAGGCTAAGAAAATTTCAAATTTATTGCTCGATATTTTCGATCAGGTTCGAGAATTTAATCGAACAGTTTCTTTAAGAATTTTATTACTATTTGGAATGTTATATTATTGGTTTATAATACATGTTTTTAATTTTGTTATGCTAATCGTTGCTTCTGGATTTTTAACTGAATACACGGTCATTGCTTATTATTCAGTAATAGTTATGCTTTATTGTTTGATGACTTTCGTTGGTTTCATTCTGTCGGCCGAAATGTATTATAAGGAGGTAAGTGTATTAAAATTTTCTTTAATGTTTATCAAAAGTTGTTCCATAACTATTACCATATATGTGTATAATGTTTTTTTTTATTACGAAGTGGCTCAAGATTGTTTTCGAAAGATTCCTTTCAAAAGGTTTCTTTCAAACGATTCCTTTCAAAAGATTCCTCTCAAACGATTCCTTTCAAACGATTCCTTTCAAAGATTCCTTTTAGAAGATTCTTTTCAATTCAAAAATTTTTTACGTTGGCGGTGTAGCAAGTAGCGCCGTCGTGTTGAAACCAAACGTAGTTCATATCATCCTCCTTTTTATATTTGTTGGGAATGGGGGATAATGGTCGCCATTGCCTAAAAAAACAAATTATTTTTCTTTTTCAAAATATTCACCTGCAATACGGATACATTTTTCACAATCTTTCAATTAATTTGTTTTACGCATCGGCTAAAAAAATGATTTCTTTTTATCTGCAAAATGCCGAAATTTTCTTATTGATGACTTCATCATCTAAAATAATGATTTTTCGGTAAAAACACTCAGCTCTCTTTTCATTTTCGGAAACAGGTACTCGGGGCTTCAATTCTGGGCTGATTACAATTTCGAACCCCACCTTATGCAGGGCAGCTAACGCAAGTGCTCTTGCGGACGGGCGCGTTGTCGTGCAGTTTCAGCACACTCTTTCGTCAATTTTCCCCAATGTTTTTCTCTTTAAAATTGTTGATCGGATACTTTTTCCAACCATTTCTGCTAATTGAGTTGTTTCTTCTTTAGTCGAGCATCTTCGCGTACAATTTTTTCAACTTTTTGGATAAGTGCTGGCATGGTCACCTCAATGCTCCTGCTCGGCCTCGGGTCGTCTTCAAGGGATTCCCTTCCTTGTTTAAATAAACTATGCCACTTGTACACCATGGTTTCTCTGGACAGGAGTCGCCGTAAACCAATGACATCTCATTCATTATGGTCGCGACTGATTTTCATAGGCCCTGGTAAGGAACTTTATAACGGCACGATATTCGATTTTTTCCATATTTCACTTTTCATTCCTTATTATATTACTTGGTTGACGATAGCTCAAAGACTAACTGTCTAATAACAATGAAACTTCGGATTTATACTAATTATGAGTCGCTGCACAGCCCACGCCCCCAATGCGCCTAATCACCCCCCTACAACCCGCTCATTCCGCGAATATAAAAACGCTCCCTCGTATCATTCTCCTCAATTTGTGGAAACAAAAACTCGTTGGGCATGGTACGGTAATGGTCGCCATTGCCTGTAAGGGCGGCTCCTTTTTATTTTTTCAAGAAAAATACCCCAATAATGCCTGGGATGCCACAATCCACAACATCACTTGTTTTGGACGCATCGGCTTCTCAATGATGACGTTCGAATTTTCTGATCCCCAAATGCGACAATTTTGCTTATCGATGTAGCTTCCGATGTGGAACTGGGGCTTTATCTGAAAGAATGATTTTTCGGTAAAATCACTCATCTCCAACCCATTGATCGAATCGAAAAAGCATTGTATGGTCATGAGGCTTCAATTCTTGGAGTAAATAAACTTTGAAACCCTTCGTACCGAGGTCTTTAGGCAAAATTTTCTTCAGAGAAGTGCGTGAACGATAGCGAGTTGATGAGTGAGGATTTTCGTGCACACTCTAAGCAATAGCAGCAATGTTTTTGGCTGAGCGCACTAGACGAGAACGTGAACGAGTTGGTTTTTTCAATAACAATTCTACTAATTGAGTTGAAGTCCTATCATTTGTACCAGAGGTGTACAATTGTAACCGCCTATAGCTTCTGACTAAATCACTAACTGCAGCTATGGAAACTTGAGAACGGTCTCTATTACTACAGTCGGGGTGTTGAGGTTCATTATCCCTATAATGCCTTAGTAGGCCGTCCTCTGGATCTTAGTGAGCATTTCTGCAACATAATGCACGTTTTGCCACCTATCACTCTCCAAAATCATAGGCTGTTACTTTAAAGCCAAAACTGGAACTTAGATATTTTATCCCCGTTTATACAAGTATTCCTTTTGCAAATTCAATTCTCTGGAGGGACGGTGACATTTTTTCAGAGAGTTTAATCCCGGATCGACTTGCCATTCGCTGTTGGGAGCAAAGTGATTAACAGCGCGGCATCATAAAAGGCGATATGATGCTGTCAGCAAAGCCATTTAAAACACAATTCACACACTAAACTACACCGCAAGAGTTGCAGTGATAGCCAGACAAATAATACAGCTTACGGAGTCACGGCAACTAAGCACCCACCACACATAAAAAAAAAAATTACGTAGCATATTAATGTAATAAGAAACTCATAATTTATAGGAGAACACATAAAAATATAATTTATCATTACATCAAGTAGTTTTCCTATAGAGGTCTATCCAGTCTATTTATTTATAGCGCTTTAATTATACCTACTAATTGCATTAATAATTTCTCGATATTATACATACATACCTATTAGCTTCTATTTAAATAAAAAAGTGAGCTTGCACAGTCGATTTCCAATTACTGGTGAAAAATGAACGGCATATTTGAAACATCGAATCCTCTATTTAAAACCTGGAAAATATTCGGATTTTTTTCTTATTCTAAAATATATTACAAAAATCAAATCTATCTGGAATCGTGGAACCTACATTTCATGATATCAACGATAATTCAATGCCTAATCGGTTTATTCGGAGTACATATTTACTACAAATTGTTCAGTGAACTTTCATTAACAATGAAGTTAATGGAATACATCGCTTTCGTCGTGTTTAATCTCGTAGAATGTCTCCATTTGACAATAAATATTATTGTGTCCAGAATCCATAATCAAACGAAGATTGAGTTATTAAACAATATGACTGACATCATCGTTGAAATGGATATGATGAAAATGGGTATAGAATTTCAGGATATGAAAAAAATGTTTATGAAAATTTTTGCTTTTACCGCAATTAATACAACTTTCTTTGGAGTAATTGTAGTGCTTAGCAATTTTGATACCAACAACGAGATCAAACTATTCGACAATTTTGTCCTTCTCTACACGTTGATTATTGAAAACCTAGTTGTTGGGCAATATATTACATTAATATTAATCGTTAGACATGTTTTAAATAAGTTGAACACTCATCTGTTGAAATTAACAAAGAAGTCAACATTTTCTCATGTAATTAAAAGAGAAGAGAGGATAAAAGCTATAAGGATGTTAATTATAATATACGAAAGAGCTTTTTATTGCGTGGATGTCATTAATGTTATCTTTGCTTTTCCAATTTTGATCAGATTTTGTTCCATATTTATGTTTGCAGTGCTTCAAGTATTCAACATTTTGACTGTAATACGTGCTATATTGTATGAAAAAGTAGATTTTGTGGAAAGTGCTATTGCTGCTATCATTCTAGCAATCGGTACGACGTTTTGTTTTATAGTATTAGGATTGTACACGTTAACAACTGAAGCTTACATGAAAGAGGTGAGTAAATATGATTTAGATTAGTTACACTCAGTTGAATCTTCATGCAACTAGAATCATATTAAAACTAAAAAGATAGTTTTGAAATTATTAGACAAAGAGGTTAAATTATTTTGTGTTATTAGTTCCTTATAATCACAACCTTGTGGTGGATAGATCCAGGATTTTTTGAACGTTCGATACTTAAAAACTCTTCTCTGCACTCTTTCTAGTTGTTGCTAAATTTGAGAATGTGTGGCAAGATTTTATTACAAACCTAAGCGAACACAATGCATAAGTACATATTGAAATAATGTGATTAGAAAGCTGCAGCCTTTGGTCAAATAAAACACGTAGATCTCGTATTATCTCGTATATTTTTATATTTTACGGTATAGAGAGTTAATGAACGGAATAGTAAATAATAAAGTGTGAAACGGCTAAAACTGGTTCAGTGGCTATAACCGGTACCACCACCCTATTCATAGATTTCTTCAGTCAAGGCATAGTTTCCTACCCTGCAACAGAATTTTTAGTATCATGCAGTGGACTAAACCACCAGCGTTTTTATATTCGCGGAATGGGGGATAAGGAGTGGAAATAAAAAAAAAACAAATTATTTTTCTTTTTCAATATATTCACCTGCAAGACGGATACATTTTTCACATCCTTCAATTAATTTATTTATACCCTCATAAAAAAATAATTTCTCTTTATCTGCAAAATACGCCGAAACTGCCTCCTTGACTGCATCATCGGCAGTAAATTTTTTACCCCGCAGCTCTTTTTTCATTTTTGGAAACAGGTAATAATCACTCGGAGCCAGGTCTGGGCTGTAGGGTGGGTGATTCACAATTTAGAAGCCCACCTTATACAGGGCAGCTAACGCAACGCTGCTCTTGTGGACGGGCGCGTTGTCGTGCAAAAGCAGCACACCTTTCGTCAATTTTTCCCGTCTTTTCTCTGCAATGGCTTCGTTTAGTCGCTCTAATATTGAAGCGTAATATTCTCCGGTTATAGAAACACCTTTATCTTTATAATCAATCAACAATATTCCTTCCGAGTCCTAAAATACCGTTGCCATGAGTTTCCCAGCTGATTGTGACACTTTAAATTTCTTGGGAGGTGCTGTGCCCTGTTTATGCCACTGCATGGAGTCTCGTTTGGACTCAGGTTCATAATGATGAACCCAAGTTTCGTCTCCAGTAACAATTCGACTCAATACACCATCCTTGTCTTCATTACAGAGGTCCAAAAATGCACGCGAACACTCTACGCGCTGTTGTTTTTGCGGCGGCGTGAGCATTCTCGGCACCCATCTTGCGCTGACCTTAGACATGCCGAGATGATCGTGTAGGATTTTAAAAATTGTTGTATCGGATACTCCAACCATTTCTGCGAGTTGTTTCTTCTTTAGTCGAGCATCTTCGAGAACAATTTTTTCAACTTTTTGGATAAGTGGTCACCTCAATGCTCCTGCCCGGCCTCGGGTCGTCTTCAAGGGATTCCCTTCCTTGTTTAAATCAACTATGCCACTTGTACACTATGGTTTTTCCTGGACAAGAGTCGCCGTAAACCAATGACATCTCATTCATTATGGTGGCGACTGATTTTCCTTGCCTGGTACGGAACTTTATAACGGCACGATATTCGATTTTTTCCATATTTCACTTTTCACTCCTGATTATGTTACTTGGTTGACGATAGCTCAAAGATTAACTGTCTAATAACAATGAAACTTCGTATTTATACTAATTATGTGTCGATGCACAGGCCACGCCCCCAATGCGCCTAATCACCCCCCTACAACTCGCTCATTCCGCGAATATAAAAACGCTCCCTCGTACTACAATCAGCGGCAACAAATAAGCTAACCTATTAGCAAGGAAGGCAGCCACAATTTTGTTTGTGGGACCGGAACCGTTTTGCGGTATAGTAATGAACACCTACAATATACATAGAACTCAAATATAAAGAGTATGCCTCTGTAACAATCTCGCTGGTTTGAATACTCCAAAATATTTATTGGAAACTACAACAAGCACAGAGCAAAAAGTTTCCTATAACTACAGGGGTATTGTCACCTTAGGGACGACATGACAAGGATATGTCTGAAACAGAATAGCGAAATACCTGACCCAATTATGAACCTCTCAAGTGCAATAATGCAAAAATTTAATTTAAATTTTAAATCAAGCAATACTTTTCCTATAGACATCAGTCTACTTATATACATCGTTTTAATTATACTTGTTAGCTACTCTAATTATTTATCGATGTATAATAGCTTCTAATAAATTAAACAGTGAACTAGGCACAGTCGATTTTCCGTTACGAGTGTAAAATGAACAGCATATTTGAAACATCTAATCCTTTATTTAAAAGCTGGCACATATTCGGCTTTTTTTCTTATTCTAAAATATATTACAAAAATAAAATCTATCTGGAACCATGGAACCTTCATTTTATTATATCA
The DNA here is from genome assembly GCA_023690525.1 of Holotrichia oblita. NCBI lineage: Eukaryota > Metazoa > Arthropoda > Insecta > Coleoptera > Scarabaeidae > Holotrichia > Holotrichia oblita. The sequence goes on from CM043021.1 coordinate 10,979,496, forward strand.
GCGATAATTCAATGCCTAATCGGTTTATTCGGAGTACATGTTTACTGCAAATTGTTCGGTGAATTTTCATTAAAAATGACATTAATGGAATATATCGCTTTCGTCGTGTTTAATCTCGTAAAATGTCTCCATCTGATGATAAATATTATTGTGTCAAAAATTCACAATCTAACGAAGATTGAGTTATTGAACAATATGACTGACATCTTGGTTGAAATGCATATGATAAAAATTGGTATAGAATTTCAGGATATGAAAAAAATGTTTGTGAAAATGTTTGCTTTTACCGCAATTAATGCAGCTTTCTTTGGAGTAATTATAGCGCTTGGCAACTTTGCTATCAATAACGATATCAAACTATTCAACAATTTTGTCCTTCTCTACACGTTGATTATCGAAAACCTAGTTGTTGGGCAATATATTACATTCATATCAATTGTTAGACGCGTATTAAATAAGTTGAACACTCATCTGTTGAAATTAACAAAGAAGTCAACATTTTCTAATGTAATTAAAAGAGAAGAGAGGATAAAAGCTATAAGGATGTTAATTATAATATACGAAAAAGCTTTTGATTGTGTTGATGTCATTAATGTCATCTTTGCTTTTCCGATTTTGATCGGATTTTGTTCCATATTTATGTTTGCAGTGCTTCAAGTATTCAACATTTTGACTGCAATACGTGCTATATTGTATGAAAAAGTAGATTTTTTGGAAAGTGCTACTGCTGCTATCATTTTAGCAATTAGTACGATGTTTTGTTTCATAGTATTAGGATTGTACACGTTAACAACTGAAACCTACATGAAAGAGGTGAGTGTATATTAGATAAAATAACAGCAAATTTCCTTAGTGGTGGATATGTACATATTTTATGATTACTTTAATGTCGTTTTACATTACTCTTTTTCAATTCCATTTTCAATCGTATTTATTACAGTCTCGTTGTAATTGTTCATGTTAGCTACGCTTAGCAACTCACTCACTGTGAGTGACTGTTTAAATTATTATAAGCATACATGTTAGGTGTATTCTAAAATGGTGAATCTGTTTACGGCATACGAAATCCATTTCAAATGCTGGAAATATTTGGGTTACCTTTCCTACTACGTCCAAATTTCAAATGGGGAAATTGAACTAAATCATTGTAATACACATTTTTTCACAACAATTATATTACAAAGTTTGATCATTTTATCAACGGCGTTCATTGCTTACAACGGTATCAGTAACTTTCCGGGTATAAGTTCTATACTAGAATACTCAGCGTTCACTTTATTGAATGTCTTGGAATTCCTTTATGTGGCATTAAGCATTATAATATATAAAATTCATAATCGAAAGAATTTGGCAATGTTGAATAAAATTAATGAAATTATGGTTGAAATAGAAAATTTTGAGTATTATAATTCGAGAATTGTATATAGAAGTGTTATTATCTTTTATGTTATCGATATAGGCTGTTTTATCATAATTATTATCCAAGGAAAAAATAATGCTCTTGATATATTCTGTAATTTAGTAATGCTGCATAGTTTATTTCTAAAATTTCTTGCAATTCTTCAATTTGTCCTTCTATTATCAAATATGAAATATATTTTGAGCAAATTAAACATGCGAATTTATATATTAAACTCAAAAGATTACCATAACCAATCTAAGATGAAACATCTAAAAATATTATGTACAAAATTAGGCGATCTATTCGATTGTATTGACATATTCAACGAAATCATTTCTATACCAATTTTAATTAGAACAGGAACCTTATTTACAAATACAGTGATTCAAGTGTTTAACATGATTTCTGCAATAACTGCAGCATTAACTGGAGATTTCGACCGCGCAGAATTCGCTTTTATTATGTCCATGTTCCTAGATATCTCATTGTTTGGTTTGATTGAGTTAGGCATTTATATATCTGTATCTCAACTTTACATGAAGGAGGTGAGATATTGATAAAACTTTTAACTTTAACTTATGTTTTCTTGTACTGAATTATATTAAAATACTGCTCAAAATTTTTATGCTTGTTACAGGTAGCTTACCTTAAGAAGATCCTCTTTAAAGTAATGAATGAAGTAGACGATTACCAATTTAGAAAAGAGGTTTTTATATATTATGTATAATAAGTAAAACTAACAAAAAGATAGTTCGAACACAATTCCCAAAATTAGAATGAAAAATGATGTTTTGGGGATGGGGGCAACCACAAAGCGATTCAGCCTCGACTACCATTTTTAAATTAGCTTAGCTGGTTTCGCAATACCCCGCACGTTAACAGGGTTAGCGGCTCAAAAGGCATTGCTCCCATACAATTACTTGGTCATGAGTGGAGCTTTTCTGAAGCAGTGGAAGAGAGCTAATATTGTGCTCATCAGAAACTAGTCCTCCTCCTTCAAACCAATCTGCCTTCTAGATGTAGAAGGCAAGCTCTATGAACATATTATATTGGCGAGGCTCAAGTGGAAATTGTAGAAAATTGGGGGCCTGGTGCAACACCAGGGGCGACAGACAATAGATGCTATCCAGAAATCCAGAATATTATGTGCGATGATAATGCTTGAGGTCGGCAAAACCTTCGATCGTGGCATTTCCTACCTCTCCCATAGAGAAGTGACTTTTAAGGCAGAAAATATAACCAGAACAGTCAAACGATATGTACGACGATTTGCTGAAAATGCCATAGCCCACAGGAGCAGAACTTCATCGTAGAACCTACCAGCGAGAAATCTCTGATTAGCATTTGTAATCTGGCTTTGCTCAAAATGTTCAATGGGATGGAAGACCGAACCGCTACTTCTAACTACTGCAGAACACGACCTTTTGGGAACAATATTCGAACCGATCAAAACGTTCAAGTATCTGAGGGGAGGGAGCTGATTTTAGTACGCATGTACTCGAGACTATCACGAAGGCAGAGAAATCCATAGCTTCTCTGTTCGGCTTAATGCTCAACATTGGAAAAGCTTGTTGATCCAAAAGAAAGCTCTTGGCCAACGCGGTATATTTGCAGGTACTCTACGCAGCGTCGATATGGTGGGAGGCGACAGCTAACGCGCAGCTTCTAACCAAATTAACCCAACTGTATAGGACCCTTTGCATCAGAGGATCTTGTGTATATGGGAGAGACACAAAGTAGCCAAGATGGCGGAAGATGTGGACAACGAGGTGAAAAGTGTCCTAGAAGATTTAGTTGGTGTGATAGAAAAAAGTGGAAACCTACGTAGTGATTTGAGACAAAGCATCCTTCTATCAGTGAAAAAATTTAAGGAACATATTATATATGTAACATATCTAGTACAAAAAACCCATGGGGAGAAGTTTATAAAATTTTGAGAGGTAAAATCAAAAAAGAACTTACAGTAACAACTATTAAAGACAGATATAGCCACTTTACGACAGATACAGAGGGCACAGTACATCGAATGATGGCAGAATCCGCCCCTATTGACGACGAAGAAGAAGACAAGATATATCATAAAGAAATAAGGAGCGAAATTTTGAAATCCTTGGATATGGAAGACGACAATTTACTAGAGAAGAAATTGAGGAAGTAATAAGGAAGATGGACAGCGGTAGAGCCCCTGGGAAGGATGGCATTACAAGTGAAATACTTCTAAGTACTGAAGTATACAATCAATGTTTCATTAAAGCATATTTTCCAAAAGAATGGAAAGAAAGTATAATCATTCTGATAATTAAACCCGGCAAAGAAAACTCAGAAGACGTCTTGAAGTATCGTCCGATTAGCCTGATAAATATAGGAGGAAAAGTACTTGAAAAACTTCTACCTACAGACATTGGACGCACCAGATTAATCCTAACATGGAAGCCTGGATAAATAAAGTTGTTGGAGTCGGTGAGGTGGATTACTACCTACATCAAGCACTGTCGAGAGAGAAATAATGGGATAGGACAGATACCGATATTGTGAGATGATTGATGATCCTTACCACACGATCTTCGTTTGTGAAAGAACTCGTACAAGCAAGAAAAAAACAGTCGAAAGAACAATAGATAGAGAGAATCAGGCCTTGTTTTGAAGTAATGCTAACGCGGTTCCAGGATAAGGTTCACAAATGATAAAGAGGAGTTTAGTTAGTAAAAATCCGACACTAACGCAGAAATGTCCAATCACATTTTGTGATGTCTGTTGGGGGACTTTAAAACGATGTCAAAACTAGTTTGATACCAGCCTACAACTAGCTAAGCTTATTTTAAAACGATGGTGGGGTTGTAAGTGCTTTCTGATTACCCCTATCATAAAAACTCGATTTATCGTCCCAGTGTTACTTCTTACTCAGTTCCTCTTATCTAATTTTCAGGTGTATGCGTTAACATTACAATTAACACATGAAAAATGTGAAATTACAGCTGCTGGATTTTTTGTTGTTGATCTGAAATTAGTGTTTTCAGTAAGTACTTATTTTATTATTGCTTTTTAATTTGGATGTTATTGTGAAAACTGTGCTTAAATAGAAATATTTATTCTTTGATCATAAATGTTAGTAATGGTATCAAATTAACCATCAAATATAATTCGTTTTATTTGTTCCAGATAATGGCCGCAATTACTACATATACAGTGATTTTAGTGCAGTATGATCCAAAAGCGAAAATGTTTCAACATTTTATCGATGAGCGCGAAACCTAACAAAAAAATAATAATCGAATTACTAATTTGTTAATTTTATGGAATTAGTGAAACTAATGTTCACTCTCTGGTTTTATAATATATCTTAGGCTACCTATCTATTACATGGTACCTAATGATAAGCTTCTAAAAATATCTGCAGTTTTATCTAGATTACTTCAACTATTGTCTTCTTCTGTATTTTTGTCTTTTATACATGGACATCTTTCCTCTTCATCTTCATCAATTTATTGAGGAATTAGTATGGTGTTGTAGTAATTCTAAAATGAAATTAAATTAATGCTTTAGATTAATAAATAAAAAAACAATATTAAATAGTCATAGGTAATAATGTATTTATTAATTTTTTTTTGTAAGTTCATATTAGTTACAACGTAGAAATACATCGATTCCATTATCAAAATTGTCTCATTTAGTTTGTTCGTAATATGTAAAGAAATTGCTTTTATTTCTTATTAGACACTTAAGTAACCTATCCGTTATCGAAACTAGTTCACTGAAAGAGAACCCTTTGAAATAACTACAGATGAGTGCCTTATTTAAAGCAATTCAACTACCTTTTAAGTTTTGGAAATATTTGGGGTTTTTTTCGTACACCATAGCAAATTCTGATGGTGATATCTACTTGAGCTCCTGCAAATTTCATTCTGTTATATCAGGAATATTGCGAACTATAATCCTTTTACATGCACTATATGTTCATTATTCGATTTTATGCGGTTTGAAATCTTTGATGACTCTAATGGAACGTTGGGCGTTTATTGTATTTACTTTGATAGAAATGATATATTTATTAACAAACGTTGTTTTATCTGAACTTTTAAATCGTAGGAAGATAAAATTACTAAACTCCCTAAGCGATATTATAAGAGAATTGGTTAAAATTAATATAAAGTTTGAGTTTAATACATTGCAAAGAATTTGCAACAAAATCTTCGTATTAAACATGATCAGCATATCTTACTTCATTGTAGTCATGGTGAGTGCAGTTTATCTTCTTAATAACCCATTGGCAATAATTAGTGGATTATCAGGATTATATGTCATGCTTATATACCATTCTTTAGCCGGGCAATATGTCATACTTCTATCAATAATTAAACAGATACTGCATAAATTAAACGATCATATTTTGACAATGGGATTGAAATCGTCACTGGAAAAAAACAATATTGAAACTTTAAAGAATATATCTACAATATACAGCAGAATTTTTCAGGGTATTAATGTAATAAACGCAATATATGCGCTGCCGATTCTTTTCAGATTTGCCAATATATTTGCATTCGCTGTACTTCAAATCTTTAATACAACTACTGCAATCAATTTAACGGTACCTGATCAAATAAATCGGGTGGGTTGGTTATTTATTGTAGGTAGTTTATTGTCGAATATAATTATTTGCGCAATTGAAGTAGGGGGTTACATTTTGACGACGGAAATCTACATAAAAGAGGTAAGATTACTAATATCATCTTTAAATTTTTGTAGGTATTTTTGAAACTTCAGTAAGCGTTGTTAAAGACTAAGTAAATTTAATGAGGGTTCGAAAAAAACATTTTTATCTGAAATCATGCATACGTCTAATAAATAAAGAGATATCTCCATAAGATTGTCTCAAAGAGTTTATTATTGAAATTTTAACAAATCACAAATTTATTTTCTAAATACTTCTTGAAGATGCCAATAAAAATACATGTATAATAGCATGGATGAGAGTGGTTATTATCGACGTCGTCAAAAAGAAAATATTGTTAAATTAAGATAGCCTTCTCCAACACTGTTCTCATCAGGTTCAGGTTCTTGAACAAAACTTTCGTGGATATTCACCACCCTATTATCTAACAGAGACAACAGATGTTGAGTAAGATATTACATCAGCATCATGTAGGAAAAGAAGAAATTTAACATAATTTAAAGTATTCGATAGAAGCCCAAAGATATTCTTTTAGCTCTTCGGGCCTTCCAGATCCGTGGCTTTTATTTTCTTGATAATTTCTGACGCAGAATTTTTCTTGACAATTTCTTACTTTTATATTTTCTACGTCTTCTTTTATTTCCCTGCAACCATCTCTATCGTCGTTATTTTGGGTTGCCATTATGCTCTTTGTTGTTAAAATTTGTTTAAAATGTTTCGAAGATATTTTTATGCTCTTGTGATTAAGGCAAAGATCAGCAACATATGTGATATATTATTCTTTGTTGTGATAAATTATATCTGTTGTTTGTAGTTTCTTCTCCTGTATTGACATTTCAAGAAATTAGTTGAAAACACAACAGATTCCCTTCTCTCAATCCTTGTTTGGCTGTGAATTGTTGTGGGAGTCTTTCCACCACCAGGATTCTATTATTTGTGACAGCTATTGCCATCATTTCCAAATTCCACAGATTCTGTGGTGCTTTTAATGCTATCATAACTGCCTGAAGTGAGAAGTGGTCAGGTTAGTCAAGGTCAAGGAGAGGAAGCCGGGAAAAAAACAAATTCTTACAGACCGCTATGTCTCTTAAATACTTTCAGCAAACTGTACGAGGCCTTAATACGAAAGAGACTGGAAGCCGAGATAGAGGAAAAGGGAGGACTAGCGAAGCATCAGTACCGCTTCAGGAAAGGGAGATCGACGCTGTGGGCAATGCAACAAATAAAAACCCTCCATGAAAAACGAGGCAAGATGTGGAAAGCCCTAACCACATTAGACGTCAGGAATGCATTTAATACTGTGAATTGGAGTCTCATCCTACAAAGGTTAGAAGATAGGAAGGTGTCAAAATACCTCATGAATATTATATCTTAGAGGAAGATATGTACAAATCACGAAGAGGGACAGACTGGCTCCGTACTTGGGCCAACACTATGGAATATCCTTTATGATGAGGTACTCAAAATAAAATTGATGGGGAAAGCCAAAGCCAGAGGGTGTGCAGACGACCTGGTACTGATAGTAACGGCTGAAAATAAAACTAATCTTACTTCGTCCTTGTTTTTACTAGCGTAGCTGCATGTCTTGTGATGATAGTCAAAACTTTCAAGCTGTCTCTCCATGTTTGTCTCAGCACATTATAGTCTCCTGTGAAAATGGTCTCTCCCCTTTGTAGCTTAGTTGTCCTAGCAATATAAGGAGTACGTTTATTGTAATAGTTCCCCATGTATGTACATATATAGAATGTGTGTGATTTGATAGATAAGATGCAGTACCATGATCCTTTTCACCATAAACTATCTCCCCAACGTAGACACCTCAACTGATATTACTCTTGAATGAAGCTTAATTACTACTTTGAGCTGTTTTGAACTTACAACTGAGCACAAAATCGGTTCCATTACTTTTCTGATCTACCCTGATTATCGTCTTCCTCTTGTCATTCGACAGCAGGTGTTTTATCAAGAAAAGTGCACGCATAATTGAATTTTGGAGTTGGAATATTGGTCTTATAACGATCGACGACTTTTGGATTTATAATAATTGATAATGGAATGGTATACATACAAATAACCGAGGACAGCATTATAATTGTGGCAATCAATTTATAGTTTCAATAACTAGAACTTAGAAAACATCAATTTTATTACCGCAATACAATTCATTTTCAATATCGAGTCACATTCCCTACAATCTAATTGTGTTGTGCTATCTCAACAATTAACTAAATTATTTTATGAAAGCCACGTCTTATCGATATTAATGTATTTCCAGTTTCTTACACGTAGAGTAGTTACTTTCAGAGCGAATTAAAATGATTCCGATACTGGCAGATACTCAGATATTTTATGAGTGGTGGAAATACTTCGGTTTTTTCTCCTATCCCATTAGAAGACCTAATGGCAAGCTTCATATACAAGCATGGAATTTAAGATCTGTTATATTAGGAATATTACAGAGTTTAAATTTTTTCTACACGATTTTCCTTTACGATCATTTAATGAATGACTTAAGACATGCAGCATCTTTAATGGAATACTGGATGTATGTTGCAGTTTGCCTAGTGCAAATCACATCACTTCTAATAAATGTTGTTCTACGAAGTCTGTACAACGACGAGAAGGTAACCTTCCTCAATACACTTGTGGATATAAGTGAAATACAGGAACTCAATATAAAGTTTGAATATCATGATCTTAGGAAACTATGCAGAAAGATGCTCATCATTGGTACTATTTATTTGTGTTACTATTTTGTACTTACAACAATTGCGGCGCTTGTCACGACTAATGTATTGGGTATACTTGGTGAATTATCATTGATCTACGCGATGTTTATACAGTTATTTATTTGTGTACAATATGTGATATTCCTATCGATCTTCAAACATATATTGCACGGATTAAATCTTTATATGTTGGTATTATCTACCCACAAAAACATGGTTAAAAGTATCAAGATATTATCTAGAGTATATGGAGAAATATTCAAGTGTGTTAATATCATAAACACGATAATTGCTTCTTCATTTCTGGTTAGATTTGGTGTCGTATTTTCATTGATGGTGCTTCAGATATTTAATATGCCCACTATGCTACATATTACTACGCTTGATGATGTAGATTATTTGAGATATATTCTTATATTGACTAGTTTTCTGAATACTATAATACTTTGTTTAATTGAAATGGGAGCTTATACGTTGACATCTGAAGCTTATATGAAAGAGGTAAGGAACTATTTAATGACACATTTCCTCATTCCATTTTCTCAATGTCCTACCTGTGATTATGGAATATTTAAAAAAAGAATATATGTATAAGCAAACTCAACTAACTCAGGAGATTTGGAGGGGTTTGGACATAATTAAACACACATGTTTATTTTTATTGCATAAACTCACTTAGAGCTTACACAACACCTACGCTTTTATTGAAGGCTTGTAATTATGGAGATCAGAACGAAATCCTAGTCAAAAGTGTTCAATAATAACAATACTTAATTAAAACAGATGAAGGTGTTATAAATGTTCCAATTAGGCAACACTAAAACCAGAAACCAATCAAAATAATGTGTTTAGAATGCTGTGCCAATAACCAAGTCCAATTTCACGGAATGTCCAGAACTTGGTCACTTCAGCTACAGCGGCTTCTTAAACTATATTGCTTGTCAACACTATCAACTGGAGCTCTTGCTCTCTAAATTGTGTGTGTAGATGTCTTGCTATACCTTTGCGACTATCGAGTAGCTTGTTGCATGTATGGGCTGAATAGTTATCCACGCATCTAACCCTGTAATTTAGCATAATGTGGCTTCATAACTGGCATTTAATATATTGGATACAGGTGTATTTCAGTTCTTCAGGTCTTTGAGGCTCATGACTTTAATTTCCTTGTTCTCGAGAAAATATCGATGAAAATTTAGCCTTAAAAGGCGTTAATGTGCCCTGCTGGCCTTTGGCCACTCGTTTAGATCAACAAGGTGAACCTATTTGCCGAGGAGGAAGCAGATCTATCAAACGGTTATCGGGCTAGGTAATATTTATATGATGAAAAAGTTGTCCAGAAAATTTATGAAAGTTTGAACGGTCGCAGCGCTCAAACGCGTTAATGTGCCTTCCTGGGGGTTTGTCCTCTCGTTTAGATTAACAAGATGAACCAACTTGCCCAGAGCGAGGCAGATTCATCAAACGGTTCTCGAGAATATTTAACTCTATAACGCGTTAATGTGCCCTGCTGGGAGTTTGGCCTCTGGTTTAGATTAACAAGGTGAACCTACTTGTCGAGGGGGAAGTAGATCCATTAAACGGTTATCGAGCTAGGTAATATTTATATGATGAAAAAGTTGTCCAGAAAATTTATAAAAATTTGAACGGTCACAGCGCTCAAACGCGTTAATGTGCCTTCCTGGGGGTTTGTCCTCTCGTTTATATTAACAAGATGAACCATCTGGCCGAGAGCGAAGTAGATTCATCAAACAGTTCTCGAGAAAATATCGATGAAATTTTAGCCCTATAAGGCGTTTATGTGCCCTGCTGGGAGTTTGGCCTCTGGTTTAGATTAACAAGGCGAATCTACTTGTCGAGGGGGAAGTAGATTCATCAAACGGTTATCGAGCTAGGTAATATTAGGTAATGTATATGATGAAAAAATTGTCCAGAAAATTTATCAATTTGGAGCGGTCACAGCGCTCAAACGCGTTAATGTGCCTTCCTGGTAGTTTGTCCTCTCGTTTAGATTATCAAGATGAACCAACTTGCCCAGAGCGAAGCAGATTCATCAAACGGTTCTCGAGAAAATTTATCTCTCTCTCTCTTTTGATTGCTTATTTTCATTTCTTCTACGACTTTTTTTACCTTTTCCAACTATTTCTTTGTTAGTTTGGGTTTCTCATACATCTCCATCACTTTTTTGTTTGTGCCTTGTCTTCCATCTTCGCTCCTCACCCTCCCCAACATATTCCTCAAGGCATTTCTCTTCCATGTTTCTATTCCGATCATAGTCATTTTATTCATAGTCGATGTTTTATTAGCATACCTTAATATTGGTTCTATCATGGTGTGGCATATTTCGTATTTCACCTTTTCTACTTATCTTCTTTGTTGTTAAAATTTTAATTAGTTTAGTATATCTTCAGCTTCTTCTGCCATAATTGTTAAAATTACTTCAAGACACTACATTTGATTCGCATTTTCCAAATTATATTCCTCCTTGTTTTCTTTCGATGGTTTGGACTTCTGTTCTATACATTTTGTGTTCCTTTTATTTATAATCAAGTCCTAAGTCAAATCTTCGTAAGATCTGTGCTAATTGCTTGTATGTTCTTGTAATTAAGACAAAGGTCATGTGTATATGCAGTGTATTGTTCTTTATTCTAGAAAGCTAAGCCTATTGTTCGTATTTTCTTTTCCCACCACCAAGATTCTGTTATTTATTGCTTCTTCATTATTGTCATCATTACCAATTTCCGCAGCTTCTTCGGTATCTTCAATGTTATTATAACTTTCTGAAGTCTTTTTTGAGAATTGAAGCCGTAAGCCTGTGTAAAGCGAATGAAATGTATGTGCAAGCTAAGGTTTTGTTCGAAGCTGTTGTTTTGTAGGAGTATCATTTCTAAGGTAACAAGAATAAAGGGATGACATAGTTAGTTAGGGTATTTGTCTTTAAAATCACCTAGAAGTGTTGAGCATAATCTAGATATCTTCTCATCTTTTCTTGTTCTGGTTTCATTAACTATGGCGATGTCGGATGTTCTTTCGGATTTAATTGCAGTTCCAGTGCATGATTTGAGTGAGTCATTTGTTACGAATTTGTTTATCTTTAGTGAATTGGCTTTATTATAGAAATTAAGGGTGGTGTTGTAGTGTAATTAAAGGAGGAAGACTTTAATATTACTTTAACATAATAGATTAAAAAGTAGAAAAATACGTTAGAAAATGAAATTATTAGTTAAACATCAACTATAACTCTCTTCCATTAGTATGATTAAACTATTCAATTTGTTTATATAATTTCATATTCTCCATTAATAGATGGCTTGATATCAGAGCGATCAAACCGACTGTTTTGTAAAAGTCGCCTTCTTCATATACTCAATTCCACTTTTTAGAAATAGACTATCAGCGAATCAATTGAAGAAAATGAGTTCTGTATTCGAAGCTGTCCAGCTTATTTTCAAGTTTTGGAAACATTTGGGATTTTTTTCATACACCATTACAAATTCTAATGAGAAAATATATATAAACTTGTGGAATCTCCATGCTATTATATCAAGAATATTCCAAAGCTTAGTTGCTTCCTATACGATGATTGTTTATTACTATATGATAGACGATATCAGACCTTTAATGTCTCTATTGGAATACTGCAGTTTTGTCATATATTGTGGTCTACAAACTATATGCCTGTTAACCTATATTGTGTTGTATAAATTGCATAACCAAAGGAAAATAACCATGCTAAATACACTAACCTACATCGTAAGTTATATGGAAGAATACAACATAAAGTTTGAGTATTATCGTCTGCAAAGAATATCCTATATGATTGTTGTGTTAGTTATGATAGGTGTATGCTATTATGTTACGTTTATGCTACTTGCACCTTTAGTCATGAATAATGCAATTGGAACATTTGGCCAGTTAACCGCGCTGTACTCAATGCTTCAGCAACATTATTTTGCCGGACAATACGCTATATTCATTTTGATTATTAAACGGATATTACATAAAATAAATGGTAGTGTATCGAAACTAGGACAACCTGAAGATTCTAGATTGTCTCTACGACAAAATAAAACTGAAAAAATAAGGATCCTCTCTAAAATTATCCTAGACGTTAATGAATGCATCCATACAATAAATTCAACATTCGCGTTAACAACATTATTCAGATTTGGAGGTATATTCGCGCTAGTGGTACTTCATATATTCAATATCCCTACAGCAATATTGTTGATACAGACCAATGAAAAGGAGTTTTGGAATTGTGTGTTTGTTCTGACTAGTTTATCGGCAACTACAATTTTCTGTACGATCGAAATAGGAACGTATACTTTTACTACTGAAAATTATTTGAATGAGGTAAGGTAATATTTGAATAAGTCTTTTTTCAAAATAGTTTGAAATTTCTAACATAAAGGGTATGAAAATTATAGAATAGGTGTAAGTATTTACATAGCTCACTAATACACTGGATGGTTTTAAAAAATGCAAATAGCTGAAGAAGTTTTTCGTCAATAACCTTATTATTCACTTCTATTTCGCCTTAATATGCCTGTGTGTATATATTTTTAATGAATTTTTATTGCGATTAAAGTTATACCAGTGGAAGATGGTGAAACTAAAATAAAAAGAACAATAGAATGATGGGAAACATAGATAGAAAACCAGAAGGAAACAAAGACGAATGGTATGATAATACAGATAATAACCGGTAACACCAGACACCTCAATGTTTAATAACCTTCGTCCAGGTGTTTCAACGATTTATTGGTCATCATTATCAACCGAATATAATAATGGTGATGCATGAGTCGTCGAAACCTGTGTCTCGAATTAATTAAGCGTTGTGGTGTCTTGCAAGGAAACAATTTTTGGTTCTGTCAATATTTTTAGTCTGTCGAGTGTCACTGTAGTGGTAAAATTCTAGCCTGGGATTCTAATCTTGTGCAGGCAAAACTGAATTTGAATTTAATAACAAAATTGGTATTATGACTGGATGATGACTGTAGATCGCATATTATTAGTTGAATAGGTGGCCAAAAAGCTTGTCCTCTTTATCAATAACTTCCACAAACCTGAACAACAAACAAGTGTTGCAAGATGAAAAAAGGACAGGATTGTTGAGGATATACCGTCTCTGTCAACATTAATTGATTACAACAAAATTATAGGGTTTATTATCGACAAGGAGGGCCTGCTGAAGTCGACATAAAATCCAAAAACTTCTACCACAAGCTAGTTTGATATTTAAAGAATGAGCAGTATCGAAGAGTTTGATCTTCAATACGAAAAAATTTAACCCTTAGTTGGCTCAATCCTAAACCGCTGCATCAATATAACACTATGACGCAATCTCTTGCAAAAAAATCACTCCTCTTTATTTGATGGTAATGATGGGTTGGGTGCTGTACTACTGGTACAAATGTCAACTGGTTTAGTGTGCTGGTGTTGAGCTTCCTGTTGACGTTTTTTTGTGCTCGTTTCCGGAAGAATTGCTTGACTGGATTCGATTCCATACCAACTTATATGCTGCGTAGATAAATACAAAAAAGGAAGCATATTTTCCAGCCAACTACATGCGAGGAAATTTTTTTTTTTTAAGTGAATTTGCTGATGGATGGTGCGTGGGTTACTGGTGGTCTCAAGAAGAAGTTCATCTCTAAGGGTCATATTTATAGTCCGTGTTTGAGCACGCGATTTTGACAGGTTTGTAATGACATTTACGTCAAAATCGCCTGGCATTTTTCGACACGACTTTAGTGGTTTGTCCCTCAGTCTGAAGCAATTCAGGATTAATGTTGCCGCAGGGTTGATCGGTTCTAGTTATGGGTGCAAGAAAAGAGGGGCTAAGTCTTAGATTAAATGAGAATAGTCCTAAGATTAAATTAAATATATAAAAAATCAGTTAATTCCGGACGCAAAAGGTTACAGAGGTCAGAAACCCAGAAGTGAACTTTATAATTCTTTAAAGTAATAGGTACGTATTAGTGGAGAGGAGATACGACCAGGCAAGTCAGAAGTGGTGATCTATAATGTACCAGTGACAGTTTCCATAGAACAAGATAGAAATACAGCTTCTACGATGTGGGGCTTTGTTTAAAGGATAAAAAGCAAACTATTTTTGTAAATATCATAAGAAATCTTCTGATTAAGCAATATAATATGATCAGAGATTCAGCGGTTTTCGTACTATGACCACATTTTTCCCCCTTTTGATTTCAGGAAAACCAGCCTCCCTATGTTAGTTTGTCAGGTTTTAAATAAACCTTTCAGGACAAATGATCCAGTGTTTCTATGATTATGATCTTCTTTAGAATGGTTTTTGGTCAAATTTTCGATTATCTTTCTTATTTAAATAAGTTTAGACAAATACTGGTTAGACAAATTTTGTTTTACTCGTAATTTACATGAGAGTACTTGATTAATATACGTTACGTTAAGTTACGTTAGATGGCCGGATAAAGAATAAAAAATTCTCTTCAATAATATAAAAATCCAATATCGCGATTATTCCATATCAATTTTGAAATAATTTTATCGGAAATATTAATTTGTCTGTTTACTACCAATACCACCTATCTACAGAAATCAATATTTTACAGGAGGGACAAAAAACGTCTCATAAAATTAATAATTAGTGTTTCGCCTCTACGAGAACTACCAGCTGTGGTTTGACGTGCTGCTGTAACCCTGCTAACGTGACTAACAACGATCTTTTTTTGGTCCCAATTAAGTTGTGTCCAAAATGATTCAAACAACTGTTTCCTTTGTTGCTCAGAAAACTGTTTACACATTCTTTTTCTGGATTTTCTACAAACTGAAGAAGTACAGGTTGGTTTTATTAATCTGGCCGGTCTAACTTTGTTTTGTTTCAGTTTTAGTCCTGGCAGTTTTGTATACCCTAGGTATTCTTGTCCTTCCATTCTGAGTTTTCTGTTATAATTTTTCTTCCGTTTATTCTTATCTGCTGTGTATTTTCTTTTTCTTTTTCTCCCTTCATTCATCTTTCCATATTCCATGATATTGTTAACGTTGTTATTTTGACGGTCCTCTTCAGAGTGTAGAAGCTCACGATGAGGTTCAGTATAAGGTTTACCATCTGTTTAAAATTCTCATCTGTTATTGAACTAGGCAGGTAATTGAGGTCACTTAGGGTCATATTTGTACTCCGTGATTGACGTTGTGTCGATGCTTGAGTACGCGATTTTGACATAAATGTCATTACAAATCTGTCAAAATCGCGTGCTCAAGCATCAACACAACCTCAAGCACGGACTATAAATATGACCCTTAATAATTCATTATAATTGTCGCTTAGAGTAGTTTCCATCTCGTCGGCATTACCAAAATTGTTGTCTCCATTTGAGTTGATGTCATCAGTTTGTAGATCATTGTTGTATTCTTGAGTATTTGACTGTTCGGTAGTACATGTTAGAGAGAACTTATCATTATGAACACAAAGACTGCTACTGCCCTGCGTGATAATTTGTTCTGCAAAACTATTATTAATATCCGTTGTTGACATACTATCGGCATTGTCATTATTAGTAATGACGAAATAGTTTCGTTCGTAAGGTAGATATCATCAGGATCATAGTTTGGAGCACTTTGATCGTTGCAATTATTGCAATCCTCTGCCTTTTCTCTGTTATCGTTTAAGGGTAAGTGCATCAATTGAAACGAAAGCGAGGCTGACGATAAAAGGGATGTATGTTGTTGGTCGCTTACATCAGTAGATGTGCTTTTTGTTAATTTTGCACATGGACATAATTTTATCTGTTCTACTAGTCATTTTCTTCTGAAATGAAACAATCTAATTAAGATTATGTTAACTCAGAAATCATGGAGATACT
Source organism: Holotrichia oblita (assembly GCA_023690525.1). Lineage (NCBI taxonomy): Eukaryota > Metazoa > Arthropoda > Insecta > Coleoptera > Scarabaeidae > Holotrichia > Holotrichia oblita. The sequence continues at coordinate 10,996,146 of CM043021.1, forward strand.
GCTTAGAATTTTAACTAAAAAAATTTCCTTCACAGTCTTTTCTTGTCGTAGATTTGTGATATTGGCTCTTGCATGTTAGCGCCAAAATTCAAATATATGTAATTCAAAGACGCATATTTCTTATTATATTTGGTAAAGATTTAAAAAAATTCTGCATCCGATAGTGTCCACAAATTGCTGAAATTATTATTTTGAAAAGTTCCTTCGCTGTTTGGTAGATAGGAGGTATTGGTAGTAAACAGACGAATTTTTTGCTTATTTAACCAAATCCATACCTTTTACAATAAGGAAGGTGATCTTGCAATTCCACCCTACAATTGCTGAAATTATTAACTTTTAAATGGAGTTCCTTCGCTGTTTGTAAGACTTTAAGACTGACTATAAGATTTGATGATCTCCACGCGATTTTTTTAAATATTTTACAATATAAAGAATATGGTGGTAATGTGTATTGATTATTTGCAAATTACAGAATAAAGTTCTATTTCTGGCGTTATTTATATAAGCTTAAAATGCTATTACTATAATTCCATTAGTATAATTGGTTTCTTCAATTTGTTGTGTGTTTATAGATCAATTACTTTATATTGTCACAAAAAGTAAAATGAAAGCTATGCTTCCCCATGGAGAAAGCACATTTACATCAGTTTAAAATGAGTGCCATCTTAGAAGCGACACAACTACCATTCCAATGTTGGAATTATTTTGGGTTTTTCTCTTATAACATTGAAGATTACAATCACAAAATTAATGCAAACAAATGCAATTTACATTCAATTATATCAGGAATATTGCAATGCATGAGTCTTTTATACGCGATCTTTATGTATTATTGCACGATTTGTGAAACAAGATATTCGATGTCTTTGATGGAATATTGTATGTTTATGCTCTTTAGCACGCTAGAATTATTAGCTGTATCCGCTAATATAACTCTACGTAAATTATATAACGGAAAAAAGATACTTTTACTTAATACCCTAACAAAGATCATAAACAAAATTCAGAAATTGAATATAACGTTTGAATTGCAACATCTACGAAATATCTGCAAATGGATCTTCATTTATCTTATTATTGTTGTATGCTTCTACATCACACTTATTATAGTTACATTGCTACTCGTATTTGATTCACTAGATGTATTAGGGGAAGTATTTGGTTCGTACATAATACTTCAACATTTATTTATGGCTGCACAGTATGCTATTTTTATGTCAATTATTACACAAATATTGCGCAAGCTGAATGGTTACATTTTCGAATTTGGAAAGCGAGAAAGTTGTAGGCTAGTTGCACAACAGGATAAAATAACGATGTTAATTATACTTTCTAGAATATGTGAAAGGATTTTTCAGTGTACTGCTATAATAAATTTAATATTTGCACGATCAAGTTTATTCAGATTTGCTGCAATATTTACATCGGTAGTACTTCAAATATTTAATCTTCCTGTTGCAATAAATTTAACTAATTGTAATGGTGAAGATCACTTGCGTTTTATAAGTATCTTGAGTAGCATAACTGTTACTCTAGTTTTTATCGTAATTGAAGTAGGATTCTACATAGCTACAACAGAAATATATTTAATGCAGGTAAAAAATTATTTTTTAAATGTAGTATTTAAATTTTTGGTTTTTCCGAATATTTATATTTTTATTATGAGATACTTTAGCAAACTTCCACGCTTGTATCAATTCCTGAAGATCCACAAATTGGATATCCGCCTAAAACCAATTACGTTATTCGTTAGTAAAGTCAATTATATCAAACTAAAAGAAGGTGACAGATACAGTTTTCAAGTTACCACCCTCTTCACCAATGCCCCAAACGAATCTACTCTAATAATAATAATAATAAATCAAAGATTCTCTGAAGACACGGCATTACAAGAAAGAATCGTCTTAAATATAGATGCCACCATGAAACTATTGCCCGCTTTAGTAAACACTAGATTTTTTCAAGTGGAAAACAAGTTGCTCCACGACGAATTGAAACTAGCAATGTGATAGTCAATAACAACAATCAATAAGGATCAACACACATAGCACCAAGGACATGTTGTCGTTGAGATATATGAACGATACCTTTGTGATGTGGCCAAATGATGAGGGAACACAATTATTTTCCTAGATGAGTTAGTCAATGGGAATAGCCATGGGACACTCAAGACTACATTGTGCAAAAGCTTTACACACACAGGACAAAACCAATACTAGAACTCTGATCATTCATACTATGCCAAAGTTGTCCGATACACTCAAATTAAACGGATATGCAAAATAGAACGTTGTTGAAGGCAAAAGAGAATAGTCTAAGTTAAATAATAACTAATAATGCAGAAAAATTCCTACAACAGTTTTACCATACATAAGAGGTTTACCAAAAAAGATCAAAAGGATAGGCAACGAATACAATGTCAGAACAGCCATAAGTCAATAAAGTCAGGTGAACAATAAAAATGAAGAAAGAGAAAAATAGTCCAAAATTATGGAAATAACCGAACAAGCAAGTCAACTTTTGAAGAGTATTCAACCAGATGCGTTTTTTGTCGGGAAAACGATGCAGTGTTTCCTTCCCAAAAGAAGATGTCAGGATTATCTAACATGATAAGTCGATTTTCTGGATGGTGCTCTACATTTATAAAGCCAAAATAATGGAAATCTCCCAACAAGCAATTCAATCTTTGAAGAGAGTAGCCTCACAGGAAGATATCAGGATTATGTCTCAATTTAATTTGACAAATTGGTCATCCAACAGAACCAATTTCCGTTGGTTCAGCCAGAATGAAGAGAGAGGTGGATAACCTTGTATCTGTAAAACGCGGCTTAACAGTCATGATCATCACTTGTGTGTGTTGTTGTTGATGTACCACCACTGCTAATATTTCCTAAAAAATATGCAAATTGAACATTTGGGTCGAGCGATTTTGTATCTACATATGTACATATTGGTGGCTGCTCTCACTCAACACACTCTCTCGCTCTCAACTCAATTACTCAAATTATTCGATGGCATGGTATTTCACAATTACACATAGTAAGGTTAAAGAAAGACAGAACAAGATACTTACGCTATGCTATAGCTATTACATTAAATTACGTTAATTCCATTAGCACAATTGACATATTCAGTTTGTTTTATTTTTACTGCCACAGCTATTCGTGTTTTCTCGATGAAAATTTTCAATAATTTCAGTGTAGAACTAGCTCCTAAACAATTCAAAATGAATGTTTTATTAGAAGCAACGCAATTGCCTTTTCAATATTGGAATTATTTCGGATTTTTTCCTAACTGTAGTAGAGATTCCAAAGGAACACTCTACATAAATAGATGGAATTTGCATTCTGTTATATCAGCAATATTGCAATGTTTAACACTTTCTTATTCAATATTGGCTTATTATTGGGTAATACATCAAATGAGTGTTTCAACATCTTTAATGGAATATTGCACGTTTAATCTTTCTTGTATACTATATATATTATTCCTGTTCTTCAACATTGTCATTACTAGATTATATATCAAAGAGAAGATAGTATTACTTAATATCTTAATAAAGGTAATAAATATGATGCAGCAATTCAATGCAAAATTTGAATATTGTGGTCTACGAAAAATGTGCAAATTAATTTTCATCTTGGCTATTTCAACCATATGCTACTACTTTGCGATTATGCTGATTGGACAGTTGCTTTTGCCCAATTTACCGATATTAATAGTCAAAGTGTTTGGTCTATACTCAATGCTTGAATATCTATTTCTAGCGGGACAGTATGCGATTCTTCTATCGATTATTAAACAGATCTTGCACAAATCGAGTGGGTACCTTTTAACATTAGGAAGTCCAGATAATTCAGAGCTATCTAACTACGATAAGATCAAGGCTTTAAGAACACTATGCATCATATATGGCAAGGTTTTTCAGTGTATTAATACAATAAACTCAATGTTCTCGCAAACGAGTTTGTTGAGATTTGGTAGTATATTTGCAACTATAGTCCTTCAGATATTTAATCTGTCCATTTTAATAAATAATAATGAAATAGCTTACTTCTTTTGTGTACATATTCTCGGTATCGTAGCTTACACTGTCTTTTCCTGCGCAATTGAAGTAGGAATTTATACAATAGCGACAGAAACCTATATAAACGAGGTAACTGATGTTTGCATTTTGATTCGATTAAATGTATTTACTTTAAATGTTATGTAAGAATATGTATCTACCGATCTAATGTATTCATTTTATTTTAGGTTAAGTCCCTAAAGAGAGCCTTGTTCAAAGTGATGTGTGATGTACAGGACAGCCAATTCAGAAAGGAGGTAAATTGATTATAAAATGGTGTCGTATTAATTTTTTTTAATTTTGGTTGAATTGTAAGCAAATAATTCTAACTCTTTATTATCTTTATATGATTCCTAGGTAATAAAGGGACTGTTCCTATGTTGAGATCCTGCTTTACTAGAATTTTTTGAGGCAATGAGCCACGGTACACGTAATAGATTTAATAACTTTCTTGGTGCAGTTTCATTTCTTCTCATTTCTTGATTCACTATAGTACTACATCTACGTTTCCCAGATAGCTCCCCAGTGGTTACAATTTTTTGTATAGATTTTTCTTGCAATTCATGACTTCTATGAATGTTTTATTTAATTTTGTCTTTAAGGGATATTGATAGGTATGCAAATCTTTAATTTGCTTCACTGTGAGTGTGATGCACTAGGACTGCTAATAAATCTAAAAATTTGAACATTTTAGGCCTTTTATCAAACACAACATAAATTTAAGTTAGACTTCTCTAGTCGTGATTTATTTTATCAGTAACATCAGACAATTCTTGATCGTGTGTAATTTCTGTTGCCTTTGCATTTTGGTTATATAACATTAATGAAAAAAAGATAAATTATAAGAAACCTGCAAAAAAGTGATCAGAACTAGACCGAAGCTGATAGCATCATGCTTGTATATCAGAAAAACATTCCCTTCGCATTAATCCAGAAAAAAACTGTGGCATTATTGTTTAGTAAAGAATTATGTGACACCGATTTGAACCTGTTGTTGGACGGCGTTCGGAAAGAATTCGTTGAGGAAGCTAAAAACCTTGGGTTGGTAATTGATAAGATTGATTGATTGTTTGTGCTGCATATTCTAATTTAAGGGTTATTTATAGAAATAGAGACCTTCTGTCTCGCGAGTTAAAAATAAAGCTTTGTGATAGTTTGGTTCTGTCACATTTCAATCATTGTGACGTTGTGTATGGGCCTTGCTTGGATGTGGCTACACAGCGCAGGATATAACTTATTCAAAACTCATATCTCAGACCTATCCATGGCATAAGGAAGTATGAACGTATTTCGTTTACCTTAAAATTAACATACTGTTTAAACATGAAAAAATCGACATCAAAACGTACCGAAAACATGCATTTTTATAATTTGTTTTTCGTTCTTTTTAAATTTTTCTGCAAAAGGATAACTGAAAAAAAAAAAGTAAAACATTTAAAAAGTTAAAGCACGTTTTGATTTTTGTTGCGACGCTCCTAAAATTAAAAACAAAACAAAGCAAAAGATTTTCTTAAAAATTTCGAAAACGAATCGATCAATTTCAAAAAACTAAACGCCAAAATGTAGTGTTTCAAAGGACTATTGAAATGAAGTATTACTTTTTTTTTTATTTTTTTTTCCCCCAGACCCGTCCGACCTATAGCGACCGGTAAGTACTGCAGCCATCAGGCTTATTGTGCCACATCTGTTTGTTCAAGTCACCCATTTTTTAGCACGGTAGTCCCCTCCATTAACCTGTACAGGTCCCGAAATGAAGTATTACTCGATATCCTTTTCCATTTAAGATTTTTAAGGAGGTAGCTCCAGGGGATAGGGTGTTCAAGTAGCTGAGCCAATTTTTGCATCAAAAGTTGTTTCCCTCGCTAATACTTTTACGTGTTTCAGGAAATTTTTCAGAATTTTCTAGATTTTCAGAAATTTACAGTGGGAAGTTTTAAAATGAACACGCTGTATATATTTGTATTATCTTGGGTTGTGTTAAACGCACTTTGCACATTTTGTGAACCACTGAATTTTCTATATATATTTCTACTGATACATTTTTTTATTTGGTTTTCTTATATGTATATGTATTTTTCCTTGTTTGGGCTCTTTTTTGTTTTTCTTTGCTCGTTCTATTTATTTGGCTTGGAATTTTTTAGCCTATAGTTTTTAGCCTTTAGTTTTTTTTTGCTCGATAGTATGCAAGCTTCCTTCTTTTGTTTGGCTTTTTTTTAGTAGCCTGTACGGTTTTTTTGTTTCGGTCCTTTTTTATAATTTTTTTTTCAAATTTGTGTTTATGTTGTTTGTGTTTGTTTTTGTTATGTATTCTGGCTTAGTACCTGTCGCATAATACTCGTCGATTCTAGGATTATTATTTTTTGTAGCTGCTTGTAGGTCATAGGGTGTATGTTGAGTATTTTTAGAGCTTAATGGAGTTTTGTAGGTATTTCACCAGTTGCACCGATGATGATTGGCACCACAATAACTTTTTCTTGGCTCCATACCTCTTTTATATCTTTTATATCTTTATATTATTATTATTATTCTTTTTATTATAAATTGTGTACAATTCTAGGTCTGAATTTAGGTGCTAAATATTCCCAAAATCTCTCTCTTTGAGTCTCCTTTGAGTTGCCTTCCATTGCGCATTTCTTTTGACATTAAAGCATCTGCAAAGTAGTGCCCCCCCTCCTCCCTCCCTCCCACGCAAAAGAACATTATTTTTTCAACATTTATTTGAGATAAATGTCTCCAGTCTATTTTCAAACTCTGGTAGCTTGTGTCCTCCAGTCGAAGATGCTCCAGTCATGGATCTCCCGAATTATTGTATAATTTTCTATTATTTGGTCATATTCAACTGGATTTACAATAACACGCGTTTTTCTTGGCTGTTTTTTTATTACATCTAAAACGCGCCCTGGAGGGTGAGGGAGAGGGAGGGTTAACGAGTGGCCCTACTACAGGAAAAATGAATTCTATAGTTTCGGTCATTTTTGGTGCGTCTTGAAGCAGCCAAGACGAAAGCAATACCATCATATATCAAATAAACGTACAATTTTAGTAATTTCACTAAAATAAAAATTCTTTTAGTACATCCGTTTCTAGTCACAAGTATGAAAAGACACGGGAAGAATCTCATTTTTTTTCTGCCATTGTAGTAGCGGTAGTTTAGGTAAGGCCGAATTTTTTTGACAATGAAATATGGTGATGATAAGACGCGCAGTACTGAGTGTTTCTATAAATTCATTTTTATAGTCAATGTATTTATCACTCACCATCGATCACCTCCTCGTCTTTCTTTGAGAAGATAGTTATTACGCAGCAATTTTCGTGTCAAATGTGTCTGTAAGAAGCATTCTCCGCCATCTAATGAATATTTTAGTTGATCATATTTGTCTTGTATTATTTATAGGACTAATTTAGAGAATTGCTTAGCAATAACTCTAATTATTTATTAATCATTTGTGTTGCTGTACATACATAAATGCAAACGGAGTTTAGTGTCTCACTTAAACATATATACATTAGTTAAACACTATTGAGACACACATTAAATATTTGTATCAACCGAAATGGTTGGTACAATTTTCGATGTTATAGAACCAATTTATCGTTTCTGGAAGTATTGTGGTGCCATATCATACAGCGTTAAAACTAGTTTTTCAGGACGAATACATCTACAAATATGTAGATCTCACTTTATATCTTTTTTGATAATTCAAGTAATCGTTTTGTATTTATGTAAAGATTACTTCCTTACATATAGTAGTGTAGATTACATGAGTATGTCTTTAATGGAGTACAGTGTTATACTAATCTATAACACGGCGACAGCGATGTATCTATTATGCGTTCCGATCGGGATGAAATTAAATAATCAGAAGCTCTTATCAGTTTTAAATATGGTCATAGATATAGAATCTAAACTATTGAATATAAACGCATATATGGATAATAAAAAGCTAAAATTGGTGTCAAGATGTTTATTTGGTATTTGGTTTTTAGCTACAACTTACTTGGGTTCACTTATTCTTATTAATGTGGAAAAAAATAATTTTATTTTGAACCTTACATTTACTTATATATTTTTCACAGAGGAAATTTTCCTGCTAAATTATACAATGATATTATTAATATTACGACATATCTTAAAAAGAATCAATTCGTACGTCCAAAAAGTGTATATCGATAAATCTATTAACTCCACGTCATACGAGCAAAACTATAAAATTAAACGATTTAAAGAATTAGCTAGAATATATGAAGATTTTTTTGAAATAATACGCAATTTCAATTCATTAATATCATTCACTATTTTACTTGATGTTGGTACTTGTTTTGCTTACATAGTGATACAAATTTGTACTTTTACTCCACTATTGCACGGTGCGAATTATCTGGAGCTTGGATTTAGTCTAACTAAAACAATTCTAAAACTTAGTACTAACGTTTATTGCTTTATAAGAATACTAATGTATACAGGTATCGCTGAGTTATATTTGAGAGAGGTAATAATGAAACGTTTCGTTTATTGTGCTGTAAGTAATTTGTAAGTTGATTTTAGGTGGTGAAATTTAAAATCTGCCTTTTTAAAGTAATGGTTCGTTCGTGCGATGAAGAGTTAAAGGAAAAGGTAATACCGTTCTTTCAATCTTAATTTATTGCAGCAGTAACTTTTCCTAAATTATGATATACTAATAACTTGTTTCTCATTTTAATTTAATCATAAATCTTGCTTCCACAAATAGCTGACCAGAAAGTAAAGTACGAAAGAGAGATTATCTCCTTACATAACCCCTAATTTTTTTTCGTGATCGATCTTTGCTTTGTTGAGGCTAGACCACAAGTCTCTAAGCTCCTTTTTCTCTAGCTATTCAGCTCTTCAAGCTGATAATGTGGTGAGTAAGCTACGTGTCCTCCATTGGAAAATAGCGGTCTAGATCGCGATCAGCCAGCTCTCTCACTAATGAATTCCTAGATCTTCGAATTCTTTCAATTTTTTTACTTAAGAGCTGCATCACAAAGGTCTTAATTGAAGGCACCTTAAACTCCTCACTCTTACTTGACTGTTGCGCACAAACTAAGGGGCATCAGCAATCGAAGCGAAGTGAACAATTCTGCAGCGTCTCCAGGCTCTTTACTTGTGTGTTGGACGCGCTGGACAGAGAGGGGGAACCATATCTGATTATAGGTCTCAAGAACCAAAGGTACAGAAGCGACTTGGTCTTCATCGGCAACAAGCTCCTGCGACACAAGAGCTGGAACACCAAGAATTTTGTGGAGTTTAATCTGGCGACAGGCTCAAATCCAGAAGTGACTCGAGGTATCTAACTGAAGGGTTCCAGGGAAACCGTAAGTTGTTTGATCTGATCTAACTTGAGGTCCATAGTGGACTAAATTTCTTATATGTCATAACGATTGCACGTACATATGTTAATTTCAATACAAAAGGGTACCAAATGCCACTAATATTAACTAAACTCTCCAAAGGCAAGAAATTAATTTACCACCTACAAGAAGTTCTGAAACTGAAGACCACTCTCTACACCTGTGGTAAAACAGTACTTGAAGTGTCACAAACAATTTCTTATGCAATACATATGTTCTGCTCACAGAAGATGACAACAAAATTCTACTAGTTGCAAGGGTTGCTTTTCCTAAATAAAACATTACTTCCCTTCTTAAAGATCACACATCATCTTCTTCTGCGCATATTGTCGAGATACCCAATCCATCAAAAGTCAGATTTTTATCTGCTGGGCATATCAATACCATCCAAAACTCTAAAATAATGATGTTAACAAAAATTGCTGCATCGAAATTATACCTGCAATCGCTATTGGTATGCAACTACAATCCAATTGATTCTGCTCTTAAAGGAGACGCCTATGTCTCCGATGCCACCATTCATTGATAGGTCTTGACTAGAAACAGTTTAAAAACATAGATATGCCTGTAATAGGCGCTCATTGTGTATTGTTGGAAATTACCCTGCGAATGAATGCAATGAAAGTAGATTAAACATTAGAAGCGTAACAGGTGATTTTGACCTTCCAGGTCTCGTCAGCAGATCTTGCATTCGTAGTTGCACTGACGAGACCTGCGAGATCGAAGCCACATACCACCATAAGCATTGTTTGGTTTTAATATTGTGGCATTTCTCGATGTTTTCTTAGTAACAGTTTGAATGGGTTGGTCAGGTCAACGTTTAACAGATAGTTTTCGACAAACGAAGACATGGTTGACGTCTTCTATTTCAATTAAAATATGACTACCTTTCAAAGCTTGCAAAACAGCTTCTAGTGGTGCTGATAATCATAGTTAATACCATGCTTCATCTAGGCTACTTTATTACAGAATAAATGAAGATCTACTCACCCTTTAATTTATCCAACATGAGTTGTTTGGCTCTCTGGAAATTCTCTTTACAAAATTACAAATGTTCAGAACAATCGAATTTATTCGAAATACCTGGATATCGCGTGAGCCTTTGCTGCTGTATTGTACCAAGGACTAGTTCCTAATATATTTTAAGCGGGTAGGGACTTGAAAATTATCATAACCTTGTAATTTCCGCAATTTTTTTTTTACAACTCAATCACTTCAAAAGCCACATTTTAGTCCTCAAATGTGAATCAAACATGATTGTTATTTTCGCTTTAAATTTCAATCGCAATTACTGCTTCTCTATTATTTACAACTTTAATCTAGAAAAATGTTTATGTTTACTTGAAAATGTTTACCTAATGTTTAACTATCAATTTTTATTAGATTGTTAGCGTAAACTGAGGGGAATAAATCAATACATATGTGAGCGTTTTGCTAGTAAACTGCAAGCATTTACCAGTACTAACTAAGATGGTTAACAACATCTTCGAGATTGTAGAACCAATCTATCGTTGGTTGAAATATGTTGGTGTTGTGTCGTATAGAACCCGAACTGATTTATCAGGACACATTTATTTGAGGGCCTCTTCAGTTCACTTCATATTGGCATCGATATTTCAGATAATAATGATCTATTTTTGTAAAAATTTCTTCTTGGCATACATTGGCATGGATAATGCGAAAATGACTTTAATGGAGTACTATGTTTTGTTAATCCACAGTATGATGGAAACAGTGTATTTATTCTGCCTGCTATTGGAGACGAAATTATATAATAATAAACTGTTATCAATCATAAATATGATCACAGATATTGAAATAAAATTATTGAATTTAAAAGTGGATATGAATTACGTAGAAATAAAGCTGATTATCAGATATGGGTTAAGTATCTGGATATTTATTATAAGCTACACTGTTTTACTGACTAACATCCAGTATGGTAATGTTGCCAGGCAGTTAGTAATTGTTTATGTGGTTTCTCTAGAGCAACTCTTCTTATTGAAATACTTAACAATATTACTAATTCTACGTCACATCTTAAAAGTCATCAATACACATCTCCAAAAATTGTATATTAATTCAACTGTAAGGGTAGACTACATTATTGCAACATTTAAGGAATTGGCTATAATATATTGGAATATTTTCGACGTAGTTCGCAGATTCAACTCAATACTCTCATTGATTATGCTACCAATGTTTGGTGCATCTTTTGCTTTCACGGTGATTCAAATCTTTACTTGTTCTACACTACTGTACGCCTTCAGGTTACCAGAATTTGAAATGAGTGTTGTTGAAATGATCACTGCATTTAGTACCATCATTTTATCCGTTGCTGGCTTATTAGTATTCGTAATTATGATCGAGATATATATGAAAAAGGTAATTTGATATTCTCACCTAACTCTTTTGAAATTTAGTTAGTTGCTTTTAGGTGGTTGACTTTAAGAGTTGCCTGTTTAAAACCATGGCTCATATCCACGATGAAAAATTAAGGAAAGAGGTAATTTTGATGTCAACAACACGTGTAGAAATATCGATTTTCAGTTCAATTATTTGTTTTTCTATTTTTGTCAACAGATTATTTACATACACTAAGTACAGCATTCAAAATTTTATAGCTTAATTTGATTTCAGTCTTTGATTAGATTAAATGTCATAGTTTGCAATTTTGCTTTTGCTCAAGTATGACTTCATTGCAATATTTTGATTATTATGAATTCCCATCATCATCCCTAGTAAAAGAGAGCTCTTATGAACACCTTAATGCACAGAGCATGTACGATAAGCGACATCAAACATTTGGAGGAAGAAAAGCGACACGTCATAGCAGCGCTAGAGAAGAAGAAGACCAGAAAGGAAATATCACCTACCAAAACAGAACCAGGTAAAGGAAGATAGGAAAAATATTGTCGAAGAACATAAAAGTATGCTGAGAAGAACTATGTCGGACAAATAGGGAGAGCGATTGAACAACAGTAAATGAACTTCAAAGTGACACGCGACGAAAAAGAATTGGACAATCATCGGCTGCAGAACATGTTCACCAGCATGGACAAAGAACTATCACCGTGGAATTATTAGCAAAGCCATCGAGATAGAGAAATACCCTAATTTCAACCGTGAAGATGGCTGTAGACTTAGTAACACGTAGAAGAGCTCTACCACGACCAATGGAGCGAAACGGTCGCCCACCGATGAATCTACAAGGTCTATAAGGAGTAACAAGAACGGAGAGAATCAGTCTGATAGCAGATCCTGAAGGATCCGGCAGAATGGACGGCAAAACGTCGATTGCAATTGGGACTACACGGCCAAACCCGAAAGAAGACTACACTTTTCTTTTCTTTAGTAAAAGGAGACATTAAAGCTGTGTCTAATTTCAGTAATTAAATTGTTTAATATGTAATTATTGCTAAATAATAATATACGAAGGGGACCTGAAATGTTTCCGGAATCGGCGCACGAAGGTTGAAGTGGATTCATTGGTTAGCAGGGCAAACTTTTTTATAGCAACTGTCAAAATTTCACACGTTTACTGTCAATAGTTGTTTAAGAGTGTGATTTGTGTAGCAAGCAAATGGATAAAATCGAATTTCGTGCAGTGATAAAACACTTCTGGATGGCTGGGAAAACGGGCACGAAAATTTGAAATATTGAAGCGATAAACTACGCAATGGACGCCCAAAAACTGCTACCAATGACGAAATAGTCGACAAGATTAATGTGTCGTGTTAGCCGATCACCGATTGGAGCTGAAAGAGATAGAAGAGACAACAGTACTCTCAGAGGAACGCGTTGGCCATAGCCTACACGAAATTTTGGAGCATGAAAAAACTTTCAGCGAGATGGGTACCACTTAATAACGAAATTGAGTGATCGTTTCGGAGGAGTGTCTGGCCAGCATTTAAGGCAATCCCAGGGACTTTTTCATGCGTTTCGTAACCGTGGATGAGACTTGAATCCAGCATTACATGCAAGAGACCAAGGAACAATCGAAGCAGTGGACCTTCCTGTGCGAATCAGCTCCGAAGAATTATATTTTGGGATTCTTAAGATGTGATCCTCATCGACTATCTGCAAAAGGGAGAGAAGTGCTTTTCCACCACGACAATTCTAGGGGGGGGCTCATTCATCCCGCATCGTCGTGTCCAAATTGAATGAGTTGCGTTACGAATTAGTCTCTCATCCTCCATATTCACCGGATCTAGCCCCCAGCGACTTTTTCCTATTCCCAAACCTAAAAAAATCGCTGGTAGGAAAGAGATTTGCCCCAAATGAGGAGGTCATCGCCGCTACAGATGATTATTTTGCAAACATCGAAATATCCTACTTTTCCGACGGCTTGAAGAGACTGAAGCACTATTTGAAAAAGTTTGTTGATCTTTGAGGAGGCTGCATTTCAGAAACATTTCAGGTCGCCCTCGTATATACATATTTATCATCCACTAATTTCTATATCAATCTACGAAATTGTTCGTCAATAACACTAATCCTTCTCCCAATTATACATAATTATTTAAGTGAATCGGTAGACTCGTACAATCAATACGCTTAGTTCTTTTTTGTATGTAAAGTGAACACTGTTACCTAAGTCACAAACTAAGCAAGTTGCAATTATAAAGATGTCTAACAGCATCTTCAAAGCTGCAGAACCAATCTATCTTTGTTGGAAGTATTGTGGTGTCATGTCATACAGAACTGAGAAAGTTAATTCATCAGGACTGATTTATGTCAAAACGTCTCTACCTCATCTTATACTATCGTCCATATTTCAAATAATAATGTTTTATATCTGCCAAGATTTTATCCTCGAATATAATGGAAATACAGGTGATCTAACGCTAATGGAATATAACATTATGATAATCTACAACATGACAGAGACAATGTATTTATTCACCGCTCTTATTGTAATGAAATTCAATAATAATAAATTTTTATCTGTTCTAAATACGTTAACAGATATTGAATCAAAACTATTGATTTTAAACGCGAATATGGACTATAAAGTGATCAGATTGATCTGTAGAAGTACTTTAGTTATCTGTGTCCTTACTATGATTTACATAACTGCAATGAATCATGTCCAAGGTGATCTGATTAGAAACTCTATAATTGTTTACGTGATATTATCAGAGCAACTATTCGTTTTAAAATACATAACAATATTATTAATTCTGCGACATATCTTAAAAAGTATTAATCGGCATCTCGAAAAATTATATCTTGGCATACCTTTAACGACCTCACTGACCATGAACATGGATTATAGAATTCGACTGTTTAAGAAATTCGCAGCTATGTATCAAGAATTTTTCGAAATAGTTAATAACTTCAATTCACTGATCTCACTAACATTCCTGTTCAATATCGCTGGCAATTTTGCTTTCATGGTCATTCAAGCTTTTAGTTTGTCGACTTTGGTCTACGCTCAAAGTCTACCGAAACTAAGTACGAATATTATTAAACTGATCTTATCAGGAAGTGCCCTCGGGTATTCCATAATGTCGGTGCTGGTGCAAGCATTTGTTACTGAATTATATATGAATGAGGTAATTTATAATTAACTCTTTAATCTTGATACTCTTACGATATTTTCAGGTGTGTAGACTTAGGATTTATCTGTACAAAATAATGAATCGCTTTCATCGTGATGATTTAAGGAAAGAGGTAATTATTAGTTTTTGCCAGCAGATAATTATAGTTAATAATTAAATTTGTCCACTCTAATAAAAAAGACTTTATTTATAACTCGCTTATGTCCATAATATAATAGACATAATTACATAGCACGCGCTTTTACATTTTATATTGTTGATAGCTTGTACTGTTAATTATAAGGATTAGTTGATCAAATTTTAAATTAAAAGAGCCATAATGCTTGCTAGTAGTACATAAATGTCTTCGTCTAAGACTTTGAAAATCTTGTAACGAAGGATAGGGCTCCAGGCGGAGGCCTTCTATGAATCAACAACGCAATCGCCCGATACTCAAAGGAGGTATTCAGGAGGCTTATCCATCAACGCAGTCAATCAACAACAAGCATGGAATCTTTCGAATTGTCAAGGCGGTTGACCAACACTCGAAAAGAGAACCGTGAGCGAGAGGGTGGGAGGATTCTATGAACCCGCAATGCAATCGTCCGACATCCAAAGAAGGTGTTGACGAAGCTTATCCGTCAACGCAGTCGACCGACAATAAACTTAGAAACTGGACGAGGAAGGAGCTCAAGAGAGAACTGGATATTTCGTCAAGCGTTGGTTCTCCGGTCTCCTCTACGGGATCATCTTCTTCCAGCTTCACTTCCTCTTGGGATGTCCTTCTGGCGGTCCTCGGTCGTTGTTGGGTTGGTATCTCGAAGCTTTCTGGTGCATCTTCTTTGCTGATGGTTATCAGAAATCATAGAAACAGAATTAGGATTTAGTGTCTCCATCGTCAGGCGGTGTTTGATTAACGGAGCCCATTAATTTTTACCTGATGGCTGTACTCATCGCCGGGTTGCTGCTTGTGAGTACCTTCTCGAAGAATCCTCGACTGAGCTTCCTCGGGAACTCGTTCAAGTCCTTGACTATTTCATGTGAAGCATGCCTCTTTTATACCTGCCAGAGGTATCCTCTCTCTGCCGTAGGACGTCACACAGCGTGGCTGGCCGTACACTCTTTCAATTCTGAAAACTGAAAATATTTTTTTCTTCCTGTACGAAGCAGTTCATTATCACTCCTGCACTACACTGTCTATTGCAGTGCATTCTGCACTCAAATCAAACATAGAACATATTGGAGATGATTCTTAGTACAACAAGGTTATCAAGGTTATGATTAATATTTATAGGCAAGATAGGATTTCATGAAAGCAATTATAGTCTTCTAACGGAATCACTATTATAGTTTTGCAAATCGGAAGGCAGACAATATGTGTGTTACGGCAGTGGTATAGGGTGTGATTCAGAAGGTCACATTTCAGAAGGTCACATTTGGAACAAAATAAAACACCAACATCTCTTTTCTGAGTTGGACAACTTTTTTGGCTGACCTATGATTTCGGAATTTCCTTGGATGTCTGTATATACAGCTACAGTCTCTCCTCTACGCTGGTCCTCTATTAGCTTTCCAGCTTCTTTGTAGGTTTCAATATTTCAGAAACTAAATATCTGGTGGATAATATGATACCTGCATGCAGTTTGTTTTGTAATCCTTCATCTTAATTGGCATCTTTTTTTCTAATATACTTAGCTTGGAATTTATTGAATCTTCCATTTTTATAATTTTGAAGATAATTGTTTAACTTATACTCAGATAATTGCAATCATAAGCAACTGAAAATATGCACTCGACGATAATATAATAAACAATGCCCGTCCATATAATAATTGAAATGTATTTTGATCTTATTTAGCTTAATTAATAAACTATGGAATCATTTACATAAATGGATAAATATATAATCGATATTGTCAGGAGGTCGTTTGTATATTAAGTGAACACTGCTACAAAACAATGCAAGCTATTGTATGTAATAATCAAGATGGCTAACAGCATTTTCGAGGTTGCACAACCAATTTATCGTTGTTGGAAATACTGTGGTACCATATCCTATAGCACACAACTTGATTCTTCGAGTAAAATTTATATAAAAACATCTTTGCTTCATCTTGTTTTGTCATTTATATTTCAACTAATAATGTTTTGTATATGTCAAGATGTCTCAATGGGTTATTTTGACGATGTGGGTCACCTAACCTTAATGGAGTATGATACTTTGATAATCTACAATATAATAGAAGTTTTGTATTTATTTTGCGTTCTGATCGGAACAAAATTAACTAATGGAAAGATGATATCTGTTTTAAATATGATAACGGATGTTGAGGGAGAACTATTGAATATGAACGTGGATATGAATTATAAAAAAATACAATTAATTTGTAGGCGTACGTTCGGTATATGGATCCTCATTACAGGTTACATGGTTCTACTTGCTTTAATGCAAAATGATGATTTTGCTACAAACTCCACGGTTGGTTATATGATTCTGCAAGAGCAAATTTTTCTTTTAAAATACATATTAACATTATTAATTCTACGTCACATTCTAAGCAATATTAATGTTCACGTCCAAAAATTATATATTGATTCAAGTAATTCATATACTATAGCATATAAACTTCGAATATTTAAGGAATTAACTGCTACGTATCAACAATTTTTCGAGATAGTTAACAATTTTAATTCGATCATCTCACTAACTGTACTACTCATTATTGCTCTTAATTTTATTATTATAGTAATTGAGACGTTCACTTTAGCGCCTTTCCTGTATGCTCCAAATCTTTCAGCGCTTGAAATTAGTATTTCTAAGCTGGTGTCATTTAGTCTTATTCTGTTCACTCTTATAATGATAGTGGTGTATGTAATTATCACAGAATTATATATGGAAGAGGTAATTCTTAAAGCCTTGTGTATACTTAGAAAGTTATTTCGCAATTGTTTGATTGGTTTCAGGTGAGAAAATTTAAGCTTTGCTTATATAAAGTAATGACCCTTTTGCGCAATGAAGAATTAAGGGCAGAGGTAATTTTTCAAGATTATTTATATTGTTAGAATTATACAGATAAAAATGGATGCATCAACATTATAGCATTAATGCGGATGATGGTGAAGACCTTGATTAATTAATTAAATGTTGTGGTGTTGGTGTTACCGATTTTTATCCGTACCTTACGAGTTCACGAGTATAGTGTGTTGTCAACGAGAAATATTAGAAATAAGTTTAATTTTAGTTTAGTTCTAATCAACGGGTCGATAGCCGCAGTGGTTAAGCGGCTGACTATCGTTGTGGCGAGACGATAGGAGCTGGGTTTCAATTCTCTGGAGGGACGGTGACATTTTCTCAGAGGGTTTAAATCCGGATCGACTTACTATTCACTGTAGGGAGTAAAGTGATTAACAGCGCAGCATTATAACAGGTGATAAAAGGTCACAAAGCCATTTCAACACAATTTACACACACAAAACTACACCACTACACAGAGTTGCATTGATAGCCAGACAAGTATAATAGAGCTTACGAAGTCACTGCAACTAAGCACCCACCACACATAAAACAAATAAACAGTTCAACAATTTTTAATTAAAAAGACCGTATTGTTAACGAGTCTATGAACATTTTATTCATTTGCTTTAGGCCAATATAAACCTGAAACAATTATAGGGCAAAGAGATATTACAACAACGGTTAAAGAAACGAACAAGGAGAGGTAATCGTTTTGAACTTGCTACCGCAAGGTGTAATGCAAATGTATAAAAGTTGACTTTGTTTGTCAAGTTTGTTTTGACAAAATCCCGGAGTCATATCAAAGTTTAAGTTTTTAAGTTTAGTTTTCGAACCTGGTACTTGAGCTAAACCAATTGCTATTTTAGAGATAGAAAAATCAAAGTGGAAATTACGTTTATTTAATTTTGTTTAATCAAAGCGAACTTTATAGCCCATTTTGCACTATTACATTTGGTGCAACCCACTCAATAAATATTTCGATGAATTCTAGAATACTTAAACTAAATAAGCTGTCAAGTAAAGGTGATATTGCGCTGAGACCTATTGATCTATTGTGCGGCCTTGCATGAGCTGTAGAGGCTGCTTTGGTATGCCATCTCTTAAAGCTCAACATCCACTCTAAGAGCTTTGATAAACTGCAATAGTTCTGATGGTTTCAGAGAAGGTGTTTCTTCTTCGTTTATGACGTCTTTGTCGAGATAATTAGCTCGGGTTTCCGAGATGGTAAAATGTCAGGTGTTTCGGATTTTCATTCTTTGCCCCACAGAACCTGCTGTCGCCAATCTGTTTTAGACCTATTGTTGTCATGTGTTCCCCAAAGTGGCCAAAATGCCCTGTAAGAACACCTGTGAGGATGCATAGTCTATTTCTGCTTAGTTCTAGCACAGTTTTTGTTCTGTGCTTATTACAGTTTTCAAGGAATATCTTGGAATGTGTCAGACCAGGGAGATTGCCCCTCTGCTCTGAGCCTCTCTTCTCTAGCTTTAAGTTCTTTTTTGTAGGTGCTCATTGTGGTCCCACAAATAGAGATATGGCGGCATTCCTTGTTAATAGATTAGCTTCTTCGTTGCATCTGATTCCAGTATGTCCTGGTACCCAGCATAATGCACTTCTGTTTTCCTTGCCTAGGTTGTTTCATCTGTTAAGACGTTCCCAGACTAATTTCGAGCTGATGGTGATAAAACTCAGCGCCATTAAGGTTGGTTGATTATTTATCGGAGAAAATTGCAATGCTCTGCTTTCGATAGTTCCTGTCCAGATTCAGTTGAGGACATCTTCCATTGGCATTGATCTCCGCTTAGAAGACACTGAGATATATTCCCATTGGCTTGGAGTATTTGGATCCTAGCCCAAATATCCCTATGCACCTGCTCCTTTGTCGGTTTTAGAACCGTCCACATACCATTTGATGGTGTTAATTTGAGATACTTTGTAGGGTTTCATATTTCTATTCCAAAACTTTTAATTCCTCCATAGTAATTCTGTCTAAGTTGGATGCATTTTTAGGTTTTCCTGAAACACAATTGTTTGTTTGATTTCTTCTCGCATATACAAACTTCTCTCTCAATGCCTGAACTTTTTATCATTTCAACAGGTAAAATGTTTCACCGAATAATTTCCCAAAAAAGCGTCCCTGATAAGCATTTTCAATTGCTGATTAGACATATCAAAACCACTGATCCCTGAGCCATATCAGTGGTGATGCTCAAACAGGCTAAATTCTTATAATAAAATCTGTTTAGAATGGTTTAATTTTTCAATTAAATAGACCGTTATGAAACTAATGTTTACATATAACTTTGCATTCTTTAGACTTGTGATATATTACGCTTTCACTTAATTAATCTTAATAATAATAATAATTTGCTTGATAAGTTTGTTATTAAAATATTAATGAATTAAGTGATGATTAATACATAATGGAATTATGGATATAGTAGATTTAGAATATTGAGGTCAGTGCGGTGTGACGTCTTCAATAACAAGCATGGCTAGCACTTGTTTTAAAACGGCAGAACCGATATATCGATATTGTAAATATTCCGGTACAATGTCCTATACCAATGAAATGACTACGTCAGGAGAAGCTAATTTAAAAACAGCTTTAGTTGATCTTATTGTATCATCTATATTTCAAGTTGTAGTGTTTTATTACTGCGTGAATTCAATAATTTGGGCAACCGAGGATATGGCTAACAAAACGTTAATAGGATATCTTGCTGTGTTAACATACAATATCTTGCAAATTATCTACCTATTCTGCATTAATATTGGAGGAAAATTTAATAATAACAAGCTATTATCTATTATAAATAAGATAACTGCTATAGAATCAAAACTCTTGAAGATAAACGTTGAATTAGATTATAAAACACTAAAAATGATTTGCAGACGTCTGTTGGTTACTAATATTCTATTGACCATTTACGTTATCGCATTCTCCGAAAGCATCTATTATTATTTAAACTGGGATTTTTCTGAACAATTCATTACTGCTTATACAATCATTGCAGAGGAACAAATGTTATTAAAATATATGATAATATTATTAATTTTCAGGCACATTATGAAATGTATTAACTTGCATGTTTACAAATTATACATTAATACAAGCACACGCCTAGAATGTAACCTTAGATATAAAAGGCATACGTTTAAAAAGATCGCGAATTTATATCACGAATTATACGAGTTGATTGCGAATTTCAACTCGATGATTTCACTAAATATATTATCCGTATTTGCTTCACACTTCGTTTATACGGTGCTTGAAATTTTTATTTGTTCTGGTAAGATCGATGCTTCGACTGGGATAAAATTCGAAGTCAGAACCACCTTCACAATCAACACAATTGTATACAGTCTATTTATCCTACTATGTTATATAATTACTGCTGAATTGTGTAATATAGAGGTAAATGAAATAGAGTATTAGTGCGATGCTATTAAAAAAATATTGGGGTGCTTCTAGGTGACTAAATTTAAAAAGAATTTGCATAAATTAACGATTCATTCAAAAGATGAACAGCTAAGGGAGGAGGTCTGTAAAAATAACTCAGAATTATACCTCTTCTTAATACATCAAGCTATCATTGCTATGATGTTCTAAAATATTTATTTTAATTTCAGGTTAACGCATTAACTTTACAACTGTCGCATGAGAACTACGAGATAACTGCAGCTGGATTTTTCGTAATCGATTTGAAGTTGGTATTCTCTGTAAGCTACAGCTCAACAAATATATCTTCAAAATTTATAAATGAATTGTCTTTTCCAGATAATGGCGGCAATTAGTACTTATACTATAATTTTAGTACAATATGATCCTAAAGCTAAAATGTTCCATCATTTCATTGACGAGTCTGATTTATAAATGACTAATTGTGGTTGTTTCTGTATAATAAATTGTATTTAAAGTAATTTGTTGGTACTTTTTTTAATGTATAAGAAAAGACTAGATTATAGCACTACTATTTATAGAGTAAAGTTACAAACACACAACACAAATTCTAAGCATCTTAATAATGACAGTTTCACTGTTGAAACCTGACAGTTTTGTCTCGAGTGTTTGATGGTTTGTATGGTCCTGCAACCCCATAATCTCATAACCCCCTAATCGTTAAATGAAACTATTACGGTCAATTTGTATTATTGCAATATGTCAGAGGAACTATTGATTCATTAAACCTAACAATTCCATAACCTAACAATCTCATGATCCTTTGTCGTTTGTCATTATGTCTCAAAAAATGGGTATTACAATCCCACATTCCATCTTCGATGATTTTCTATTGCAAATGCACGGGAGAGGCAACCCCGAAAGGCAAACTCAACCAAAAAAAGAGACCTATTGTGCCCCCATGCCATTTTAATCTTTAGTCTAGACAAATTAGCTTTTTTAAAAAAATAAAATTATAAAGTTTTTAAATTTTGGTTATGAACTCTCAGTAGGGGCCCAAATACAGATCCGAACGGTTCCCGCCTCTCCCGTGGGAGCTTCATCCCCTTTTGCCCAAAAAAACCACCCCTAATCGTGACCTCGCGATATTTTTCGCCGTTTTGCTCGTAAACCGCAATTTCTACGAAAAAATGTTATAGGAACTTTTATACTCTCCATTAAATTCTCTATAAAAATGTTTCTTACTGTTTTTTTCGTATCTCCCACCCAACGCTTGTAAATGACCTTGGAAAACAAGCAGCCCTACTGAAAGTTCATAACCAAAATTTAAAAACTTTATAATTTTTTTCTTCTATTCCTTCTTTTTCGAGCTAACTTGCTTACACTACTTCTAAACCAGGTTGTTCCCTGACAAAGCTATCCGGAACCTGGTCATCATCTAATCGATGGACCCCAAACTATATTCGCCTCTCCTCTCCGCTAATGAGCGGGAGATGGATTGGAGTTTCCTCCACACTCCCACAGTTTCTACAAAGAGTAGTTTACAATTTGATTCAAAACTTTCCAGTGTTAAATAGATTACATTATGGGAATTCTTTGAGGTTAAATCGAAATCTTGACGTGCTAGGTTTTTTTGACTTCGGATTCGAATTCAGCAACCACAAAAACATGTGGTAGGCACGGTTTGACTCTGAAACTCAAGAAAATCTTTTTTGTGGCTGTTTTATATCCAAATAACTAATTATAGCTCAACTGTGGTAACCTGCCACAAGCACGACCCACAAGATTGAAATCCTCGACTATACATACGAGTACTGTCAATAGGGCCAGTCCGAGCTGGGCTCCATATTAAATAAAGAGCACTGCTCTGTTTGCAACTTTATTAAACTCTATTAATGTCAATTCGCACAAGGTATATATCACTTCTACGACTTAACCTACCTTTGTAGGTAGTACCGGAATTAGTACCGTAAGTACTTCATTGGTTTGGAACTAGTTTTACTCCCTTTGTTGTGGTTACTGTGATGGGTTGTTTTGAAATTGAAGCTTTGGTCCCACTAGTGTTTATTTTGTTCAGCTTTCTCTCCAGTGACTTCTATTTCTGCGCAATGTGCTTGTGGCGGTTTGAATTATATAGGATGCTGGAGACCTTTTTTAAATTCATATCTTTACCTTGCATACGTGCACTTTGTACTTCTCGACTCGTTTCTCAGTTTTCTTCCCAAAGACCAGCTAGGACCTGCCTGGGGCTTAGTTTGGGGTGACCTTTTTAGGCTGATGATAGAACCATTATGATACTTGTGGTCTGCTTCTTCTTCTTCTTCTGCAAGATATTTCTTGCTGTTTGTACAAACTTTTCGGTAGGTTTGGAAACAAATTATACAAAACACTGATATTAAATTTATCTATAATGGGCTTAGCTTGCAACGATTAAATTGTAGCCATTTGGTAAGGTAAGGCAACCAATTAATTAACACCACAAGAAAGTTATGCCAAGGATGACGAAAAAAAAAAAGTGTACGATTTAACAAAGAAAGGTTACTGTTCAGGCAAATAGAGATTGAAGACTTTGGCTACAGATTTAATAACGAAATAATGAGAGCAGATCAAAAATAAAAAAATCGTCTGCCATTAATGATGCTCATATGATTCAAAAATTGCTTTTTGTCTTCATAGTGTTCTATTTGTTGCCACAGATCTTCTGAAAGACTGTCTTTGACAGCACATTTTCCTTTGATCTAGTGTCAATACATTAGCAAAATTCCTTCCTCCCTCTCTTCTCAATATCTTATGTTGGTATATTTGCTATTTTGATCGGTTATGCTCTTGAACGGATGTTTTATCTCGGACGTGGTCCTTCTTCAATTATTTCGATTAAGTTTGGTTACTTTACCAAACATTTATTGGTAGGCCTAGATCAGAGTCTTAATGGCTTTATTCGTCCTGTGTTCCACGTCAATCAGCGTCGAAGATTTTATTTTTTATTTAGCCTTGGTAGATACGAATATCTTAGAACTGAAAATAAACGGACACTCTGGTTTGACAAGCTTCCTTCTCCAGGTGAACGGAAATAGGACCTTGTGGAACTCCAACATTAATGTAATAGTGTATTCAAAAAATTTCTGTACATGATTTCACGTGCCTGATATTCATCACAAATACCCAAAGAACGTCCACTACAAGAATGGAAAAGTAACACGTAATTATATGGAATGGCTTTCTCATTTCTCATTTCCTAAAGAGGAAAAAGTATACCTATACACATTTGACAAAATTAAATTACTTGCGTGTTACTTTTATAAGCATTTATTCAATAATGTAAAAGTCAATAATACAATTATTAATCTAAAAAATTACTTAACAGCAATATTATTTTATATTATCTAAAAGCAGCACAAAACATGTTTAGTATTTCTATCATATGTTAGTTGAACACTCCTATCCATTTGATGAAATGACTCTCAAATTTTTCGAAATTGCAAAACTCATTTATTGTGTTTGGAAATATTGTGGAGCAATATCCTATACCACTGATAAGTATCGTCCAGGTTATTTAAAGACATCTTCTACTCACCTTATATTATCATCAATACTTCAAGTTATCCCGTTTTGCATATCTATTAACTTTGTCTTTGAAGCAGTTCCAGAACTTTCTAGTATGTCACTGTTGGAATATAGCGCAATGATACAATACAATATCTTAGAATGCACGTTTTTGTTCCTGATTTTTATCGGAACGAAGTTAAATAATCAGAAATTATTATATGTGCTAAACATGATAACAAATATGGAAGTGAAATTATCAAAGATAAACGTAAATCTAAATTATAAATCGTTAAGATTTACCTTTAGAACTATATTGGGTTTAGTGACGTTACCTGTTCTCTTCTTTACAATCCTCAACATTTATGAAGGTCTCAATTACGTTAAAGCATCTGTGATAACTTACATATTACTTGCAGAAAATATTTTCCTACTAAAATACCTAATGATACTGTTCAGTTTAAAACACATCTTGAAACAAATGTACATAAAATTCAGCAAATTGTGTATTAATCCCAATCCCGACAAGATACGAGTTTTCAAGAATCTTGCCGGGATATGCCAAGAATATTTTGAACTGGTTAGGGCCTTTAATTCGATGGTTTCTCTGACTATGTTGTTCATATTGGGTGAATGTTTCTCCTTTATAATGTTCCAAATTTTTAGTTGTTTAAGACTATTCTACGATCTAAGTACAGTCGAATTTGGACTTGGTGCATCAAGAATCGTTGGTTTAATCAGTTATATTGTGTACACTTTTATTATAATACTAGGATACACCGTTATCACTGAATTATATATGAAAGAAGTAATTTTAAATTCACCAAAATAATTTTTTGTACTACTTGCTGATTTAAGGTGGTCAAGTTTAAAGATTGTATGTTCAAAGTTATGCTTCATTCGAAAGACGAAGGTCTCAGGAAGGAGGTAAGCACATTCTGAACAATCTACATCAAATTAATCAAGTGCCTTTTAGCGTAGTGTGTTTATTTATTAATATATTATATAAATATATAATTATACATATTGATTATAGCCTAAATAGACGCACTTAAAAAATTGCTGCGTTGTATTGCGAATTCTTTGATGTAATTACTGATTTCAATTCGATAATGTCACCCACAATATTATTCTTATTTCATACATGTTTCGTTTACATGGTGCTTGAGATTATTGTTTGCACACCTCTGTTAGGAACGTTAAGCTTGGCGGAAATTGGAATCAATACTAAAGGATTGGTGTTGTGATGATTCGTACAAAAGAAGATGAGCTCAAGAAAGTGGTACTTTCGTCTCTGTTTTTTAAAAACTTGATTTTTTATTTAAAATTTTTAACTGATATCCAGCTATATCAATTTGCAAATAAAGGGAGACCCCATAAACATTGCCTTAGCTCTAATCAGAGGAATATTAATAGAGAAGTGGGGGGTGGAACATTTGACACTAAACCTAATCGAATCAAACTAAAACACGTTACTCTTTTGGCGTAGCTTATTTATGTGACAATATAATTGAAGTACCTTTACAAGCTTAGGATCGATACATATACTTCAGTATTGAATTTGCCTTCTAAGTGAATACTACCAAACAGTTTACTAAACAAATCATGGTGGTAACAATCACACTTTTCAAAATGACCGAACCAATCTATCAATTTTGCAAATATTGTGGTACCATGTCATATACAACCGAGAATAATTCATCCAATCAAATTTATTTAAAGACATCTTTAATCCATCTAATTATTACGTCCATACTTCAACTAATACCGTTTAGTGTTACGATAAACTACATTATTCGGACTAGTTTGGATATGTCTTACATGACATTAATGGAATACTGCGCGCTTTTAACTTACGATGCATTCGAATTCGCCTATTTTTTTTACATTTTCATTGTAGCGAAGATTTATAACCAAAAGTTTATATCAGTATTGAATATGATTACAAATATGGAAATTAAACTCCTCAATATAAATATCGACATGGATTATGAATCGATAAAATTTAGATCCAGATACTTTTTCTCTATTTGCATGCTTATTTACGTTTACATGATTGTGATTAACGAATCCAATTACGAAAACGACACAAGATTTCAAAAGATTACGATGATTTGGATAATACTTTCAGAAGAATGTTTCTATTTGAAATTTTCAACCACACTGTTGATACTAACTCATGTGTTGAAATACACTAACTTACATATTTATAAACTATATATCGATTCAAACACAAAATCCTTGTACGAAACTAACTACAAAATAGAGACGCTCAAGAAAATTGCTCTGTTGTATAGTGATTTTTTTAAGATAATTAGTAAATTCAATTCCATAGTATCATTCACAGTATTATTCTTATTTAGTTCATGCTTTGGTTACATGGTGCTTGAAATTTTTGTCTGCACACCTCTGATAGAGACGCTAAGTTTAGCTGAAACTGGATTCAGTCTTAAAGGCATAGTATTAGTGGTTAGTTCTATCATGTATTGCGTTGTCCTATTCTTAAGTTATACATTTTTTTCTGAATTATATTTGAAGGAGGTAATTTGGAAGTACTTCGAGAGTATTTAGAAATATTTTAAATTTGATATTTTAGGTTGCTAAATTTAAAGCCAATCTATACAAAGTAA
Source organism: Holotrichia oblita (assembly GCA_023690525.1). Classification (NCBI taxonomy): domain Eukaryota; kingdom Metazoa; phylum Arthropoda; class Insecta; order Coleoptera; family Scarabaeidae; genus Holotrichia; species Holotrichia oblita. The sequence goes on from CM043021.1 coordinate 11,023,714, forward strand.
TGGTTCATACAAAAGAAGATGAGCTTAAGAAAGTGGTAATTTCCTCTCGGTGTTTTGAAGACTTGATTTTGATGAAACTTGCAAGAGTTTTTCTTAAACCATACATTCTAGTATTGTTTAAAGTTTCTAATTGATGTACATTTCTGTAGCAGTATCAGTTTGTAAATAAAGATAGACTAACGAACCGATACTTTATAAATAATTGGCTATAGCGAAGCTATTTTATTAAGTTAAGCTAACATTCCTTACGTTTTTTGCTTGTTAGAACCATTCAGTCTAGTTCGATTAACTTGTGTTCTTCTTGTGTCAATTCATTGCGTTTCATCTCTTTGTATTTTAGCTTTATTTTCCATACATTTCCTCCATATACATATTCACATTCATTTACTGGAGGGCTTCACTAGATTAGGTTTAATATTATTTTTTCATCAAAATTCAATTTTGTTTTGCTAAGTTATGTGTAGCTCTTTTACCCTAATTTGTTACTTATAATTGTCTTGTACTCTCTTGCAATATTCTTATCAAGTCTATTCCTTCGTATTGCTGATATAGTTTTTACTATTCTATTATTTTTTTCAATGTTACAGTAGCTTCCTTAATTTAGACATCGTCATCTTTGTTGTGTGCAGCCTCACTTTTTTAGAAATATTTAATTTGTCTGGAATGATAATACTCAGTTTGTTTGTGGATCTTATTTTCTAATGCGAGGAAGTTTTTTTTGCAGCATTTTGTTAGGACGGCTGAAAAAGCTGAGAAAAGAGCCGCCAAATTAATCCGAATAATGCCAAACATCGGCGGGCCTGAACTGTACAAAAGAAGGTTGCCTGTTGGAGTGATACACTCCATACTGCTTTATGGTGCACCAATCTGGGGAGACTCCTTGAAAATTAAAAGAAACTGCCTTCTAATGGAAAGAGCGCAGCGAAAAGTGCTAATAAGGGCAGCAAGAGCATACAAAACCGCTTCCACCGTGGCCTTGCAGGTTATTACTGAAACTCCTCCCATAGATCTACTTGCGGAAGAAAAGGTGCTCATGTACAAAGGCAAAGGCTTAAGTTCACGCACCCTGGATAGCTGGCAGGAGAGGTGGAGCAGGAATGTCCTGAGGGGTCAGTGGACCAAAACGTTAATACCAGACATCCGAGTTTGGGCCAAGTGCGAACACAAAAATATAGACTACTACCTCACTCAGGTGCTAACGGGACATGGGGCCTTTCGAGCTTATCTGCATAGAAAGAAAAAAGTGTCAAACGACAAGTGTTTATATTGTGGCGATATTGACACAACAGCGCACACCATCTTTATATGCAACCGATGGCGTTCTATAAGAGAGGAAACCGGAATCAATTTAGGTCTAGAGATAACACTAGAAAACATGGTAGACGAAATGCTAAAATCAAGGGAAAACTGGAAGAGGATTCAACATGGGATTCGGTAAATAATGACGATAAAAGAACGCGAAGCAAGGGACGGTCAAACTGTATAGACTACGAGATTAAGGTGCTTAATGCTTTCATGATGTGGCGACGAGTTAGTTCCATGGAAGCAGTAAGAGAGAGCAAAGGGTGGTTTTTTAGTGGGTAATGATCAGATGGGAGTCCCACACTACCATGACACGAGATCCAGTCATGGTGTTCATAAAGAATTTTTCCATCGGCAAAAAAAAAATTGTTGTTACTCTTTCGACACATGCTCACTTGTGTATCCCTATTTTTAACGAAGACATTAATTTAATCTTTGCCTTCGCACGTATTGTTGAATGTTGGTCCTTTTGCTTTCACCAGATTTGTTTCAAGGTTTTTTTAATCATAAATTGGTTTTGATTAAGTAGTTGGTAAGATGTAAAAGGTACAAGATTATCATTAAATAAACGTTAATAAATTTCGCATAAAAGGATAACTTTAACCGAAATACGAGTAGTTAGATATTTATTAGAAATAATCCTGCCAAGTTTCACTAAAATCATGGTTTAATATTCGAAAATATCGTTAATATGTTTTGTCAAATTTCAGGTGCATGCATTAACATTGCAATTGTCCCATGAAAACTACAAGATCACTGCAGCAGGGTTCTTTGTCATCGATTTAGAACTGGTATTTGCGGTAAGTTGTAATTCGGGGCATTAATAAATCACATCTAGAAAATTATTCTATTTCAGATAATGGCAGCAATAAGTACTTACACCATAATACTAGTACAGTATGATCCCAAAGCGAATATGTTTCACCATTTTGTGGATGAAAGTCAATTGTAATTCTCAGCCGTAATATAGTGTGTGTTGCACGAAATTTATTAAACGTAATACACAATAAAAATATGTCGATATGATAACTAAGCTGTATATATCTTAGACTTGCCTTCCCATATTTTGTATTGAAGTACGGATTTAATATTAATTTAGATAAGACTAGACACATCCAATAAACACAAACGAAAAGGTTTTGGACATAACTTTAAACTGAGCTTTTATAGATATGCGAAGGAAGAAAAAGTAAAAATATGTTGAGGAGAAAGTGGATTGGAAATGCTCTGAAAAGAGATCTCTGACATATCGAGGTCCAATACGAAAAAAAAAACTGTGAAGGATTATAATTTTAATTAAAAGCATATAAATATAAAATGAGGGAGAGACAGGGGGAGGGAGGTTTAACTACAAGAATTAAATAAAAAAACTGAATTAAATTGAAACACATTACGAACAATCTACATCACATTAATCAACTGTCTCTTAATATAATATGGTCATGCAATAATATAATTGAAGTACTTTCACAAGCTCAGAATCAATAAAAATATTACAGTATGCAATTTGCCTTCTTAGTAAACACTACTGAACATTTTACAAAACCAATCATGGTTGTAACAAGCACTCTTTTCAAAATTACCAAACCAACTTACCAATTTTGCAAATATTGTGGTATCATGTCATATAAAACTGAAACTAATTCATCCAATCAAATTTATTTAAAGACATCTTTGGCCCATCTTATTATTACATCAATACTTTACCTAGTACCATTTAGTGTAGTAGTATACTACATTGTTATAGCTTCTTTGGAGATAGTTTACCTGACATTGATGGAGTACTGCGCAGTTTTAGTTTACAATGTGTTTCAAGTGATATATTCCTTTCATATTTTCATTGTAGCAAAATTTTACAACCAAAAGTTTATATCAGTATTGAATATGATTACAAATATGGAAATAGCACTCTTGAAAATAAATGTGAACATGAATTATAAATCGCTAAACCGTGTATGCAAATATTTATTGGGCACGTGTATCCTTATGTATGTTTACATCATTCTGATGTACGAATACAATTACCAAGACCAAACACTTTTCGAAAGCATCATGCTAGTTTGGATACTGATTCCAGAAGAATGTTTTTACTTAAAATTTACAACCTCATTGTTGATATTAACTCATATACTGAAATGCATTAATACACATATTTATAAAGTATATATCGATTCAAGCACAAAATCTTTGTACGGAACTAAATACAAAATAGAGACGCTTAAGCAAATTGCTGTGTTGTATGGTGAATTATTTAACATAGTTATAGATTTCAATTCAATAATGTCATTCTCAGTATTATGCTCATTTGGTACATATTTCGTTTATTTAGTGCTTGAAATTTTTGTTTTCATACCTCTGATACAGAAGATAAGTTTAGCGGAAATTCAAATCAATCCTATAACCTTAGTGTTGGTGGTTAGTCCTGTTGTGTATTGCCTTTTTCTATTACTAAGTTATTTATTTTTTACTGAATTATATCTGAAGGAGGTAAGTTTAGAAGTACTTAGATAAATAATAAGAAATATTTTCAGTTTTATATTTTAGGTAGCTAAATTTAGAGCTAATTTATACAAAGTACTGGTTAATACAGAAGAGGATGGGCTTAAAAAAGTGGTAATCCCCTCTTTGTGTTTTAAAAACTTGATTTTAATCACACTTGCAACACTCTTTTTATAATCGTACATTCTTGTATAGTTTAGAATTTCTAATTGATGAACATTTCTCTAGCGATATCAGTTTGTAAATAAAGACAGATTAAAGTACCCGTTTGTTTTAAACAAGAAAATCTATTGCTATAGAATCTGAGCAATTGAGTCTCTTGATTAAACTAATAGTTTAACCTCAGGGTACTTTCTTTACGTTTGGAGTTCGCATACTATCCAATCCACACTATCCAATCCACTAACATCCCTAACTCGGTTGTACTATATCTTTATCTGCTAATCCTCTTCTACTATCAACGGTCAAAATGAACGATCCCAATATTTTATAGTTTTTCAACTCAACCTAATCTCTTTCTATCGTTTTTTTTTCTTTCCTTTTTCTAGTTCTCTTTCGTTTTAATCACTTGTACGTATATACAAAAAAAAACTATATTGATCTTTATAAATAATTGGCAATGGCGAAGTTATTTTATTAAGTTAACCTAGCATTGTTACGTTTTTTGCTTGTTAGAACCATTCAGTCTAGTTCAATTAACGTGTGTACGTCTTGTTTCAATTCATTGCTTTTTATCTCTTTGTATTTTAGCATCATTTTCCATACATTTCCTCCATATAGATATCCAAATTCATTCGTTGGAGGGCTTCGCTAGATTAGATTTAATATTTCTTTTTCATCAAAATTCAATTTTGTATTGCTAAATTTTGTGTAGCTCTTTAGCCCTGATTTCTTACTTATAATTATCCTGTACTCTCTTGCAATATCCTTATTTAAACGGGTCGATGGCCGCAGTGGTTAGGCGGCTGACTATTGTTGTGAGAGGACGATAGGTGCCGGGGTTCAATTCTCTGGAAGGACGGTGACATTTTTTCAGAGAGTTTAATCCCGGATCGACTTGCCATTCGCTGTTGGGAGCAAAGTGATTAACAGCGCGGCATCATAAAAGGCGATATGATGCTGTCACAAAGCCATTTAAACACAACTTACACACACTAAACTACACCGCAAGAGTTGCAGTGATAGCCAGACAAGTAATACAGCTTACGGAGTCACTGCAACTAAGCACCCACCACACATTAAAAAAAAAAGTCTATTCCTTCGTGTAGCTGATATAGTTTACATCATTTTATTATTTTTTCAATGTTACAGTAGCTTCCCTAATTTAGACTTCGTCATCTCTGTAGTGTCCAGCCTCACATTTTTAGAAATATTTAATATATCTAGAATGATAATACTCAGTTTGTTTGCCGATCTTATTTTCTAATAGGAGGAGGTTAATTTGTTGTTATACTCTTTCGACACAAGAGAGCATATTTTTCGTTACTTTTAACGAGCATGTTAATTTAATCTTTGGCTTCGCAAGTAAAATTGAATTTTCCTTTCGCTTTTACCAAATGAGTTTCAAGATTTTTGTTAACATAAATTCGTTTTAATTAAGTAGTTGGTAAGAGGTAGAAGATGCAAGGTTATCATTTAATGAACAGAAATAAATTTCACATAAACGACCAATTTTAACCAAAATACGAGTAGTGGTATCAATGCGTTAGAACTATAATATAAGTACACATTTAAAATTATTTCTAGTTCGATATCTATTAGAAATAATCCTGACAAGTTTCTCTAAAATCATGGTTTAATGTTCGAAAATGTCGTTCATATGTTTTGTCAAATTTCAGGTGCATGCATTAACATTGCAATTGTTTCATGAAAATTGCGAGATCACGGCAGCAGGATTCTTTACTATCGATTTAAAACTATTGTTTTCAGTAAGTTGTACTTAAGTGTATCAAGAAATCGTACATAGAAAATTGTTCTATTTCAGATAATAGCAGCAGTTAGTACTTACGCTATAATACTGGTACAATATAATCCTAACGCGGGGATGTCTCATCATTTTGTGCATGAAGCTGCGTTATAATTATCTGACGTATTATAGTGTTTGTTGCATGAAATTTATTAAACCTACCTATATAACAAAAATATATCGAAATGATAATTAAATTGTATATTCATTTTATATTTATGTCAATTTATTTCGTATTTCAATATAAACGTGAAAGGATTGTTTATCGAGATAACCTGGTAAAGCTCACCAAATCAAAATAGGATATCCTAGAATGTTAGTCTAGGATATTTAGGATAAATAGGCGAACGCAATCTTAAAATGACATAATAGCAAACAATAGACATTTGAAAAGCTAGAACAGGTTGAATATTTGGGCCTAACCATAAACAAGACTAGTAACGAGGAGAGTGGAGTTGCAGAGAGAATAACGAAGGATAAGGAGTTGTAGTTTTAAACCAATACGAGTTATTTTGAGAAGGTGGACAATGCAGAAGAAGAACAAAGAAAGAACTTATGAAAATCTACCAGTGTCCTAATATTCTACAACTCGCAATGGTTCAAAACTTTCAAACAAAAATAAACCTGTATCGGCATTTTTTTTTCGTTTTTCTTGACGTTTTCGACTTATTTAAGGTGGAAACTTTTCATTGGAATGCTCTATATAAGAATTGACTAAAAAACTAAACCGAATCCAATTCAAACATATTCCCAACAATCCTCGTAACATTAATCAATTGTCGTTCAGCGAAATTTGTTTATGTGATAATATAATTGAAGTACTTTTACAAGCTTGGAAGCAATACATATATTTCAGTATTCAATTTGCGTCCTAAGTGAATACTATCAAACAGTTTACTAAATTACTAAATTAAATGGCGGTAACAATCACACTTTTCAAAATTACCGAACCAATCTATCAATTTTGCAAATATTGTGGTACCATGTCATATACAACCGAGAATAATTCATCCAATCAAATTTATTTAAAGACATCTTTAGTTTATCTAATTATTACGTTAATACTTCAACTAATACCGTTTAGTGTTACGATCAACTACATTATTTGGGCTAGTTTGGATATGGCTTACATGACATTAATGGAATACTGCGGGTTTTTAACTTACAATGCATTCGAATTCGCCTATTTTTTTACATTTTAATTGTAGCGAAGATTTATAACCAAAAGTTTATATCAGTATTGAATATGATTACAAATATGGAAATTAAACTCCTCAATATAAATATCGACATGGATTATGAATCGATAAAAATTAGATCCAGATACTTTTTCTCTATTTGCATGCTTATTTACGTTTAGATGATTGTGATTTACGAATTCAATTGCGATAACGACACAAGATTTCAAAAGATTACGATGATTTGGATATAGGTACTTTCAGAAGAATGTTTCTATTTGAAATTTTCAACCACACTGTTGATACTAACTCATGTGTTGAAATGCACTAATTTACATATTTATAAACTATATATCGACTCAAACACAAAATCCTTGTATGAAACTAGTTATAAAATAGAGACGCTCAAGAAAATTGCTCTGTTGTATAGTGATTTTTTTAAGATAATTACTAAAGGAGGTAATTTGGAAGTTGCGAAACTAAGAAGGCTTATAGTAATGACACTAAAATCAACAAGGGTTAATATTAGAACATCTAAAGGAGAAACAAACGAATTCGAAACAAATAAAGGTGTCCGGCAGGGGGACTCGTTATCTGCGACGTTATTTAATATAGCATTGAAATATATAACAAGAAAAATAAACAAAGGAACGCTAAGAACACGAGGGAACCAAATTGTAGCATATGCGGATGATGTAGTAGTCATAGCAAAGAGAAGAGAAATAATGGTCAAGATATTAAAACAAATAATAAAAGAAGGGGGGGCCTTAAGCCTAAAGATTAATGAAGCAGAAACTAAGATAATGAGAGTTGGAAAAAAGGGACAAGGAGATAGAAGTATTAAAATAGAAACTTTCACTTTTGAAGAGGTCGACAAATTCAAATACTTGGGTATTATGATATCAAGCGATGGAAACAGAGATGTTGAAATAAAGGAAAAAATTATGGCAGCAAACAGAGCTTTTTACGCCAATAAGAAGTTATTAAAAAATATAAATATTTCTAAATACCCAAAATTCAGGAAATTACTGAAAGTACAAACAAGCGAGAGGAAACAGGCTCGACGCCCTACCATAAGTCACGATTAACACATACACAAATGAATAAAACATCAAAACAGATAGCAAAAGGGAGGAGAAAAGGCAGACTGCGGATAAGGCACACGACATCTGGGGTACGCTGTGTCGACTGATGCCAAGATCTGGAGGCCCCAGCGAAGGCAGCAGGGCGCTGCTGTGTGCTACGGTACTGTCGGCCATTCTATACGCGGCGTCCATCTGGAGGGAGGCTATGCGAAGGGAGATACACCGCAAGACGCTACTGACTGTACAGAGGAAGATCGCCATCTGCATTGCTAGAGCCTACAGAACAGTGTCCACTGAGGCACTACTAGTAGTCGCAAGAATACCACCCATTTATCTCCTGGTGCAGAGGAGAGCTGAAGTAGAACTTGATGGTGCTGCATGTAGAACGGAGAGGACATCTAAGATGATGGACGAGTGGCAGGAAGAGTGGACAAGAAATACTGGAAGAGCCGTATGGACCAAACGCCTAATAAAAGACATAAGGCCCTGGGCAGGTAGAAAGCACGGGCAGGTTGGATATCATGTGACGCAATTCCTGACGGGTCATGGACACTTCCAGGCGTATCTATATAGATTTGGGCTGAGACAGACGCAGGAGTGCCGTTACTGTAATGCCGTAGACACGGCTGAACACACATTTTTTGAGTGCCGTAAGTGGATCCCGGATAGGCAGTTACTAGAGAATGTCATTGGCCCTGTGTTGCCAGGGAATATTATAGACCGTATGTTAGGAAGCAAAGAAGCCTGGGGAGCGGTGGAGAATTGGACGAGGCACATCTTAGACCGAAAAAACAGAGACGATAGAACAGAACAAGAGATGACTGAACAACAAAGGAAGTAGGATCAAACATCGTTTTTTGGCTACCCTCCGAAGTAATACAGCAAGTAGTTCCAAAGGGCAAGATCCGAAAGCCTGGGGGTTTTTTTAGTGGGTATGCCACGCTGGTGAGTCCCACACGGATGTACTATAGAGCTGGGTACGCCTAGTCCATAATGGATTTTTCCCCCGACAAAGAAAAAAAAATATTTCTAAAAGAAGTAAAGTAAGAATATATGATACCATAGTAAGACCAATTCTAATGTATTCAGCGGAAACGATGACAATGACTAAAAAGGATGAAGATAATTTAAGAGCATTCGAATGAAAGATACTAAGATCAATAATGGGCCCTATCAAACAAGCGGACAACGAATTTAGAATAAGAACGAATGAAGAATTGCAACGAGAACTAAAAGGAAAAGATATAGTGCAGAAAATAAAACAACAAAGAATAAAATGGCTTGGGCATGTATGGAGGTCAGGAGAAGAATCCGTAATCAAATTATTAGTGGAATGGAAACCAGGTGGGAAAAAGAGAAGAGGTAGGCCGAGATCAAAATGGCTAGAAGAGGTAGTAGAAGGTGTAAGAAGAGCAGGCGTTAACAACTGGCAGGAAAAGACGAAGGATAGGAAACGGTGGAAAGAAATCAGCCAGAAAGTATGAGAAGCTAGGATGGGGACCAATCCCCCTCCTCCCCCCGAGAGAAAAAGATTTAGAAAGTTTCCTGAAGCGGTGAAGTCTATGGGATGTTGCAGCCATTGAATATATATAATTTGGAAGTAACTACAATAAAAACAAGTTCCATAATTATAATTCCAATTTTTTTCATTTACATACGATCCTCGTAACATAATTATGTTTAGATTAGGAAATATATCGTGTACTTATGTCAAATCGATTGACGTTTACGTTATATTATCACAATAACACTTTCCATTTATTAAAGTATATATTTCCCAAGTGACTTGTACATATTTCTACAAACAAGCTACCTCTTTGGTATTAATATATCTCACTTTATACTGAACTTCCATTACGAAATGGTAGTCGACAATTCTTCCATAATTTCAGTTTTAAAATTCGTATTAAATTCTCTAAAATTAATTGGTTTATCATGTATAAGATTTGATCAAAATAATAATCTACAACCAGCACCTATTAGATCAACGCTCCTCCGTATATTGGACGTATCTTTGATGTTAATTGTTTCAATTCTTACTATTTTGGCATATTTTTTATCAAATGAAGGATTTACTTGGATAGCGTTTATTAGTATAATATATTTAGGTGGTACAATAGCGAAAGGAGTTTGTTGGAATATTAGAAGATGTAGGCAAAAGGATACTTTACCAAATATCTGGAGAGAATTGCTGATTATCGAGACTAAATTTGAGAAATACGGTATCAGAATAGAAACTAAATTTCTTCAATTTAAATTTATATTATTGGTAGTTATGCAGATGTCTATAAGACTTATACATTTAATAATGATCCTCTCTGATGATGGAACTAACGCACTCAATGTGGTTGATAAAATACGTTTCGTACTCACGATTATCATGAGCTTTCCGTTCATGATAATGATAGCAGAATATCTGATCTATTTTCTAATATTGCGTGAGTTTTTTCTTAATCTAAACACAATATTTATCCTTCTAACGAAGCAACGCACAAACTACAGCATTATAGATCCGAGGATTATTTCCCTTAAAGCTATCTACACAAGCTCGTGTCGCTTATGTGATAAAATTGTGGAAATGATGTCGTATACTCTCGTGATAATCTGTTGGGAATGTTTCGGAATTATATTGATACATGGGCACAATTTAGTTTCAAAATCGTACTCCGGCAAAATCACCAATGTTTGGTTTTTCAACTATAAATACTCATTAACTTCGATTACCGAGTATATATTTGTATTTATTGTAATTATCGTACCAGCCCATTTAGTTGTGAAAAACGTAAGTGATTCCATTAAATTTACCTCAATGTCTTTAAGTTTATTTCAGGCGAATAAGGTTAAGCTCACGTTAAGGGGTTTGGAAACGGAAGGGAAAGGACAAGAAGTCTTGCAGGAGGTTTTGCTTCTAAAAAGATGAATTTCGATTTGATTAATTTGTACAAATTTTTAGATAAAATTGTTCTTTCTACAATTATTGCATGAAGATTTGAGAATACGTCCGGGTGGATTGTTTACAATTGATCTATGTTTGGCTTATGTGGTAAATAAAATAAACGCAGTAGTTTTCCACGTCTTCAATATATTCCTGATATTTTTTTAGGTCTTTGGCACGCTGGCATCTTATATAGTTATTATTATACAATTCGATGTATCTTATTGTAAATAATAAATGATTGTAGAAGCATTACATGTATATTATTGAGTAAATATTTAACTGTGGAAGAGATTCAACATGGACTAGCATTTTGGCAACATTGTTTTTGGTTTTCCCAAATGAATAATGCACGTTTGTTCAGTTTAAGGGGATGTAAAGGGACATAACTCTGAAGAGGAACAATAATAATGATGTAAATTGAGTAGTAATTACGTTGAAGAAAATGTAACATATATATTCCCGAGACTCCAATACACTCAAACTTGACTCCCAAACAATATCTTCTGCAAACGAAACTTAAAGGCACCAATACCTAGAACCTTAAGGCTTACGTCAAGGCTATTATACTTAATATATAAATATTGTATGAAGACGAACGTTTAAAGAAAGACGTTTTAAATATAGGAGGAGATATTAAGCTTCTAAATCTCGTAATAATATTATGTACAAAGAGTAGTAACCACTAGTAATATTATTAATAGCAGAGTGATAAAAGTAAGAGCAATAAGTAAATTGAGACAATACCAATGCCTCAAACAATTTTATTTTAACATTTATTGGCAAGGAAGTTCTACATATGTGCATAAAGCTTTCTTAAATTCATATACCTATGCTGATTTAATATTATTTGTAATTTGTTCATAAATAATCCTAAATTCCTTGCATATTCAACAACTGCCAGCAACTGCTACCTTAAAATACCCTTTGCAGCTCTTTACAAATTTTAGACTTTCCGAAAAGTACGTCTTGAATATTACTGCGCCGAATGCTGTTTAAAAAGTGATTATTGGTCGCGACTACATCAGAAAGATTCAATGGCAGTGCATCAGTACCCCTCCGACTACTGAAATCCAAAAAAGAAAAATGTCTCCACAATTCATTAGATGTTGTTGTCCTTGAAATAAAATCTAAGTTTTGTAATAATCCCAATGGGCAAAGGATAAAGATTTTCGAAATCTTGCTTGCGCTTTATCTGTTAACTGCATAAGTAATTTTAAATTATCAGTAAGTCAAGGAAACACACCTCTTTGTAACTCGTCTGGTTAGTACAGGTGCATGTACATCAAACAACTCCAACAAACAACAATTAAAAAAGTGAACTTTGTCATCAATATTCACCATGATTAATAATTTGTTTCATATTTAATGAATCAATAAAATCAACAAAATAAATGGTGGACGTATCCTGAACTTTAAGTAAATCTACATTAAAATCACCACAGCAAAGCACACCCTGTCTGTGGCAGAAAATGCTATGTCCAAAGAACACTCAATTTCATCCAAGAAAAACTTATAGTCTATCAGAGGGGGTCTGTAAGCCACACCTACAATAATTCTTTTATTATTCAATGCAATACGTAGCCATAATTGCTCAATTTTTAGACTCGTGTCCAATAGAGATACTTGTATTAATTTATTCTTAGCTCTGTAGACATCATTACGTACGCTTCTTCGACAAAAAAGGAATATAATTGGACGATAAGCTCCTTCTTTCCCCATTAAACGGTGACAGCAATCAATATCGGTGGTAGAAATATTTAGATTGAGATTGTCGTTACATATTTTTACAATCACATCCTCCACTTTCTCCGCTTGTGATTCAGGAACGTCCAACTCTTTTATTTTTTGATCGCGCGAAGACAGCACGTCATGAACGGCGTTTATCATTTTTTCCAAGAATGTTTTGTTTGTTTAACTTTTTCTATCACTCTATTAATAAGATCTTCTTGTTCAGATTTTGACCTTGTTGACCGATCATAATTGTCATTAATAAGATTTTTCAATTAATTAAACATATTTTTATTTTTAAAAATTTGTCGACCGGAGGTGGAGTCGAACCACCGAGTATGGCTATCGCGGCCCACTGGCAACACCGTTGCGCTACCGGGCGACTCTACTCCACTGGAAAAATGCATTATATATACATGTACTTATGCCAAGAAAAATAAATACTTTGGTGTTAAAATAATTATCACCTGCCATTATTGAGGACTTTAAAGAAATCTATAAAAGTGACCACTAACTTTATAATATATAATAAACAGCTAGATCAAGAAACAAGATCTAAATCGAATCGCGTTGGTTTTTGTGGTTTCTTTATCATCCAGCTTCACTTTCTCTTGGGATGGCCTTCTGGCAGTTCTAGAATCTTCTAGTCGCTTCGAATCAAATCCTATCTTCATTGTCGTCGCAGTTTTTTCAGCCTCCGCTTCAGATAGGCTCTTCTTCCTCTTGGGATACCCTTCTGGCGATTTTTTGGTGTTGATGAGTTGGTTTCCTAGAGTCTTCTGGGCAATCACCTTAGCTGATGAATATCTGAATCCGCGTCACGTTAGCTGGAGTGTGTCCATCCCATTGATTTTCGCGCAATAGCGCTACTCATCGCCGGATTCAATGATTGCTGATTGCTTCTCAGAAACTCGTTTAAGTCCTAGACATCTGCCGCTATTAAGTCTCGGAGGATAACCAGTGAGGTGCGTTTAGGGAGACGAAATACAAGTCGCAGAACGCGATTTTGTACCAGTACCTGTGGGAGGATGTGGGATAACACTACCGTAGCCCAAATTGGACTGGTATAGGTTAGAATCGGGCGGATGTGTGTTTTGTACAGCATCGCACCTGTGTTTCCAGTCTGTGACTCTTCTGGATGAGGATTCTCATCTCTAACTGAATGCAATAACTTGCATTCTCCTCGAATTGCTCTACAGACCGGATATGCTGAAGAAATCCTCGATTCGATCCAACTCTGCCTGAGCAAGCTGGCCTGCAATCTCGGGACTTTTCGAGATGTAATTTTAGCGCAATTTGCATCTCAACAACACAACACAACGCAGGTCTATTTTCATTGCACTTGTTCGCAGGATGATTTCCAACAATACACAAGCATTTTTGAAACTTAGACAAAATGAAAGAGCCTTTTTAATTCAATACAATAATAAATGTCAACATTTAAAGAAGATAAAAATTTTAGTTAAAATGAGATTATTACTTCAAGCATGCTACAAAATAATCGGTTCGGAAGCTAATTTATCACCAATAATATGTCAATTGGTAATAATTTGTTTACCACTAACAAAGCATAATAATATTAAATAACAATCTAATCGATACTTGTTGCTAGGTATCTTATCAATAGCAACAGTTCAATTTCACCATCTCATAGAAGGTAGCTACTTAGTTAGATTTGAAATCGAAAGCAGAACATCAACTTCGTCGGGAGATGAAAATGGAGAAAAAATTTTTTACACAATTCAAACCTTTATGTGTATGTTTACGACTATTGGGTCTAGCACCATTTTATTTCGACGAAAACGATGATATAGTTTATTCGACATTCTATGTTAAAATCATTTTTATTTTGGAAATATTGGTAATATTAACTAACGCTACTATTGTCAGCATGGGTAACTTAAAGGACGAATCATCAGTTTCCAAAGTCCTAGCTTGTATTCTATTGGGAGTTTTCATTTTAAAAATTGTCTTAAGAAACGTAAAAGGATTATTTTATAGTGAATGCGTTTTTAATATGTGGATTAAAGCTAAAGAAACAGTTGAAATGTGTAATAAACAGAAAATAAGATACAATAATTCCGTCTTAGCTTATTCTGCTATAACTTTACTAGCTTTAGCAATACTAGTTCCGGTAATTTTTAATTCCATCGGATATATCAGAGGTGATATAAGTAGGGACACTTTCATATGTCTCTCTTGCGTTTACGTTGTAAACATGCCCTATTTAGCTGCAGCTCAAGAATTCCACTGCTTAATCTCTTGGATGTCCGAATACTACGACAAACTTAATTTGTCTATCAGAGAATTAACTAAACCCACGAAAATGATCGAATTAAAAGAGGATAAAATGATTATCGTGACAGAAATGTTAAAATGCTACTTCGCTACTTACAAAACCGTCGAAGAGATAGCTAGGAATTTTGCATTACCTGTGGTTCTGTGTATAGGAGAGATTATAATGATATTACTGATACAGAGTCATAATATAATGTTGAAAGTTTACGGGAAGGATAGATCTGTATTGTTCATTTTTAATATTGAATTTACGATCATTTGGGCTGTCAGCTATATGCTTTTATTGTCGCGTGTTTGCTTAACATCGTATCGCTGCCAGAAAAAGGTAAGTACAGTTTCGTTTTTATTTAGATTAAGTTGAGATTAACTTAAAAGCAGTTTATAATATACATAAATACCGATTATTTTGACATTCAAGGATTACTACTACAAAAAAGATAGAGGCTAAATGAACGTTAATTTTAGACATCCCTGTTTATATCGACATAATTTTGAGGACGTAAAATTGATGCTTCATATTTTAGTTCAGAACTGGCCAAATGCGAGGTATCGTCCTAAAACAAAACATTAGTCCTCATACTGGAAGCTTTAAATATCTTATGAAAATATCAAGAATGACCGAGACAATTGTTGCCGTCTATTCTTCGAAGTGCTCAGGGCCCTTTCACTTTGGTTATAATAGCAATCCACGCAAGACCTCTTCTCCCCCCACTGTTGCGCTAAGACAACAGCTCTCTTTACAACACTCCCAAGATTCCATCTAACGATCGAACCTGTGGATCCAGAAATGCCAACGTGGAAATATTGTTGGTTTGGTCAAACAAATCTTTTCATAAACCATAAATTCATTAACTTCACAACCAACAGCAAAAGTGGTCGCTTGAAATGCTATTGAACTCAAGGGTAAAATGTATGAACTTGAAGATGGTGTTGATTTGCTTGGCTACGACTTGAGGATAAGTCTATTATTCTTAACTACTATATTTATTGCTCTGACTGCCCAAGTAGGCGTGGTGGCGGTGCTGCCATCGCCACCAAGAAACATCTAATCCTTGTTTCTCTTCCTACTGTTGGTTTGCTTCTTTTCGAGGTGGTGGAGTGTCTATTGGGCGGTTGTTACCCCTAATCGTGATTGAAGAAGAGTGAGGATAGTTCATTGGCTTCCTTAAGGAACGCAGCTGATGGTCTTATTGTAAACATCTCTAAATGCTTACAAAAAGCTACTTTATTTAAGACCCAGATTAGATATGACTGATTAGGTGATTCCCTACTGAACTCAGACCTACTTACTTTGGGATAACCACAGGCATCAGAGAAAAAGCGCGAAGAACAAGTAGAACGCACAATCCCAACAATATTTCTCTTACAAACACTCTTTTTATTGGTGGTGGTTGAAATTACCCCATCACCCGCCTCACTGGACCTCCATACCTCTGTATGGAGACTTTGAAAAAGCTTGAAAACCAGCAGGCAAAAGCCTAACTAAAAACCATTACCAGCGCCAGTCATGGTTGATTTCTTCCAATCCGTCCGTGAAACACCTGATGGAGATGAGGACTCAGACGACGTTTTCGATGGCATGATGACATACTACCAAAGACAACTAAGATGACTGCATTTGCCGAATCGCCTTTTTACTAACCAAGAATACTTTCAAAAAAGGTTTGTTTGGTACTGATATAAAAATCTAAAGGATCATTTGAAGGCCTTTCAGACAATGATGGAAGATAGATCAGAAAAGTAATTGTAAGAGAAAAATGCTGTAGATGAACACCAATATGAATTACACACAGAATTACCGATAGATCACAATAGACATGAGCAAAATTGGCATCTTTTATCCCATTTATCTACAGGGGTGGAGTGTGAGGGAAGGACAAGGACATGTCAAGTGGTGATGATGGCGCCGTATCAGTGCGATTGCGTAATGGGACTCGAAGTACAGTTTGGATATCAGCATATGTATCATGTGATATGGCATTGAAATCTTTTAATAATCTGATAAAGCTACAATAGCTAATCTGACTCTATTCACAGCTATAATAATCTGGTGTGTTGTTCAGAATCGCAATTTTACATCTACTACCAGCTCTAATTTCTGATTGACAATTTCAACGTACTTTTTTCTTAGACAAAAGCACAGGAAAAGTGCTGACTAACTTCCTGGATAATTTTGCTTGCGGTTGACACTTACAGTGGTATAAATAACCAAACATTTGACAAAAGTAAACAATCAACAGAGCAGAAATTGTACGCAATTCAATTTTTTCTATCAGTGGAAGAGGATAAAAATGCTCAACGCCCAAACGGCGAATTAGATGAAACAGCAAAACGATGTTGAATTTACAAAATGTATATAATGGGCAGCAATTAAACATGGATAGTTGAAAATTCGATAAAGCAGTCAAAGGAACAAATGTTATATAATGTTGACTCATTAATGCAATGGCTGTCTTATAATTGATTTTGGGATAATACCAACAGAATTTTATCAATGGCTTATCAAATCTTGTTTTTCAATTGAGAAATTGTTCTTGGATTATGGACACATACCTTTCCCTTAAAAAAAAAACTCCACAGAACAAAATCTAATGGCGCCACATGTTTTCAAGTTTCATTTCAGCAATTTGAGGCCAAAAGAAATTGCTAATAACAGTTTAATTATGTCGTCAGATCAAAATGCATACAAAATCGTGGTTTGCGTGGCACGTTGAAGAATCAATTTTCGACAACACTCTTCCCTTCCCCTGACATATGATAATTTTGCTGGTTGACGTAACCATCAAGTTCAAAAAATCACCATTCACTTATTATTGCTCTAATTCTGTAGACATAGTCTGCTACCTTCAAATATTGTAACAATTAAACTTTGTACGTATGCAAATACAATTTTTTTGTTAAAATTCGCTACAAACTGTTTCATCAAAGTCTCAATTAGGCTGGTGATCTTCTTCTTACATATGAGATAATGCTTTGCTTGTTAGCATAAATATTCAACCAAGAATTCAACGGAGGAGAAATAATTTCAATTTACGATAATAAAATCAAAAGTCGTAACTATCATTAAAGATGATGAAGTTCTTCACTGGATCTCTTGGTGCAGAAGTAGAACACTAAACACTTTAACCCACTGAACACCAAACAAGTTTTAACTAAAACACCGACGCGTTTCAACAGCAATGCTGTCATTATCAAGGCGATAATAAAACTAAATTAAAATAAAATCTACAAAAACAGGTAACCTAAATGTTATGCACGGTCAATCCGATACGCATCATTAATTTCCGATTAACGAAAACAATGACGAATACGGTATAGGGCCATTGTCACAATTCATTACACATGACATATTTTTATATATTTCTAAACTTTCGAAAACATTTAGAAACTTACAATTGTTTATTTGTCTAATTAATTTAACATTCGTATGATCGATGTTGTGATCTGTTTCAAAAATGTGTTGGGCAACGCTCGATTTCTCAATTCTATTAAATCTAAGATGAGCCATATGCTCTTTGAATCTAGTTGAGACTGCTCTCTGGTTTGCCCAATATATTTTTGATTACAATCTTTACAATTGATTTCGTAAATACCTGACTTTTCTAGAGGTTGTATTTTATCTTTAGGGTTACCGATGAGACTTCGTAAACTAGTCCCAGAACTGTAAACTATTCTGAGATCTAGCTCTTTGAAGATTTTACTCAAACTTTAGTGATAAAGGGAGCGAAAGGGAGGGTCACAACGGATGAAGCTTTAACATCCTCTCGAAAAGTCGTAGATTCTTTTACAGTTTTCTTATAATTAAATTTTGAAAAGGACTTAGAATCTGAGAGCGAATACTTTCCTACGGTTTGGTTGAGGTATGTGGATGATATTTTCGCTATATTTGACACTAAAAAATGTAATATTGACGATTTTCTCAATAGATTAAATAATCGGTTCGAAACCATAAAGTTCACTTGTGAAAGAGAAGAAAACGGTCAGCTACCCTTTCTAGATACTTTAGTAATTAGAAATAACAATAGATTAGAGTTTGACGTGTATAGAAAGGAAACCAGTACACTTCGCTACATTCCTTCAGACTCCCATCATTGTGTTCAACACAAAATGGCAAGCCTGAATTTTTTTCCTTTGAACAAGGCGAGGTATGAGAAAGAGCTTAAAATTATAAAAGATGCGGCCAAGTGTAATGGTTTCCAGCCTCAGCATATCTATAGGTTAATTAGGAAGTTTAATTATAAGAAAACTGTGAAAGAATCTACGACTTTTCGAGAGGATGTTAAAGCTTCACCCGTTGTGACCCTCCCTTACGCTCCCTTTATCACTAAAGGTTTGAGTAAAATCTTCAAAGAGCTAGATCTCAGAATAGTTTACAGTTCTGGGACTAGTTTACGAAGTCTCATCGGTAACCCCAAAGATAAAATACAACCTCTAGAAAAAGTCAGGTATTTACGAAATCAATTGTAAAGATTGTAATCAAAAATATATTGGGCAAACCAGGAGAGCAGTCTCAACTAGATTCAAAGAGCATATGGCTCATCTTAGATTTAATAGAATTGAGAAATCGAGCGTTGCCCAACACATTTTTGAAACAGATCACAACATCGATCATACGAATGTTAAATTAATTAGACAAATAAACAATTGTAAGTTTCTAAATGTTTTCGAAAGTTTAGAAATATATAAAAATAAGTCATGTGTAATGAATTGTGACAATGGCCCTATACCGTATTCGTCATTGTTTTCGTTAATCGGAAATTAATGATGCATATCGGATTGACCGTGCATAACATTTAGGTTACCTGTTTTTGTAGATTTTATTTTAATTTAGTTTCATTATCGCCTTGATAATGACAGCATTGCTGTTGAAACGCGTCGGTGTTTTAGTTAAAACTTGTTTGGTGTTCAGTGGGTTAAAGTGTTTATTAAAGATGATATATTTTGTAGAGTAATCAATAAGTTAAATATTCCGTACAAATTACTCAGAATAATTTCCTTAATTCAAGGTATATTATTAAATAGTAAGTATTTAACTTGTTTACGTTTTGTAATGGAATTAACTCAACGGAATATAATAATTGATATCAAGCTATAGTTCCATCAGTTCGTTTCAAGACATTAAGCATACATAATGGAGCAAAGCGCTTTTATAAAAATAAAACCGTTATATCTATGTTTACGATTCGTCGGGTTAACTCCCTTTTATTTTGATGATAAAGATAATATAATTTATTCAACATTTTACATCAAAATTGTGTTGGCAATTGAATTGCTCATAATAGTAACAAGTTTTGGTATTTTCTTTGAACTAGCGGAGATGCAGAGAAAAGCTTCAGTTTCAACGGTGTTACTTTATATTTTATTGGGTGTTTTCCTCTTAAAGATCATAATTAGAAATTTGAGAGGAGTATTTTACAGTGGACCTGTATATGTAATGTGGATTCAGCTCAAAGAAACAATGGAATTGTGCAATAAATCCAATATAAAATATTTTAGTTCTGTTAATCTTTATTGGATAACATTTACTATAATCTGGACAATATTAGCTCCTCATATTTTCAATGTATTCAGTTATATTCAGAGTAATGAATCTACAAGCGATTTCCTCAGCATTTTATGCATGTATTTAGTGAATACACCTCACCTGGTTGCTGGACAAGAATTCTGCTTTCTGATGTATTTAATGTCTGCATATTTTGAAGAAGTTGATTTGGTGCTGAAGAAAATAACTAAAGGCTCAAAATTGATTGAGCCGACCGATAAAAATATGGAAGTTATGAAAACAACTTTGGCGTGTTATTTTTCTATTTGCGAAGCTGTCAAAAAAATCGCCGGGAACTTTGTCATGCCGGCTGTTCTGATTATTGGTGAATGTATATTGGTATTTATAATTCATAGTCACAACTTGATGTTGATGTTCTATAACAAGCGAGATTCGCCATTATTCGTTTTTAAAACTGAAGTTTCTGTGATCTGGGTTATTGATTGTTTAATATTCTTGATATCAATATGCTCGATATCTTCTCATTGTCAACGAAAGGTATTACTTTGTTGAATTATTTAATTTTGTTAATTCAATTTACAGAATTAAAGGTGCATTATTAAATAGTAATTACTTAGTTTGTTTATTACTTAGTCGGTTTGCTATGTGTGTGCTAGATAATAAAATCGATACAAGGAAATGAAACTTCGTTTCTAGTAGTTTGTTTCAAGACATTAAACAATCTCCTTAAAATTCACATATCAAACCGCAATGGAGCAAAGTCCTTTTATAAAACTCAAACCTTTATGTGTGTTTACGATTCGTGGGGTTAATTCCATTTTATTTCGATGAAAAAGATAATATAATTTATTCAACATTTTATATCAAAATTCTATTCGCAATTGAATTGTTCATAGTAGTAACAAGTATTGCTGTCATTTATGAATTAGCGCAGATGGAGAGAGAAGCTTCAGTTTCAATGGTGCTACTTTATATTTTATTGGGTGTGTTCTTCTTAAAGGTCATAATTAGAAACTTGAGAGGAGTATTTTATAGTCGACCTGTATATCTAATGTGGATTCAACTCAAAGAAACAATGGAACTGTGCAATAAATTCAAGATAAAACATTTTAATTTTGTTACACTATACTTGGCAATATTCATCATCGTGGTAACAATGTTAGCCCCACATGCCTTTAATGTATTCAATTATATACAAGGTAATGAAACCACAACTGATTTTATCAGCATTGCTTGCTTATATCTAGTAAATGCGCCTTATATGGCTGCCGGACAAGAATTCTGCCTTTTGATTTATTTCATGTCTGCGTATTTTGAGGAACTTGATTTAGTTCTGAGAAA